>QHHG01000096.1:0-323039 GCA_004367055.1 Fusarium sp. NRRL 66335 | reverse complement strand
CCAACTGTCATCTGTCATCAACATCCAATCGTTTGACTGTCAACCAATTCATCTAAACAAATCACATAATCCTTCCGATCGATCAATGGCTCAGCTCAACGGCCTCGGTCTCCAGCTCCCCACCTCCAGTGGACCCTCCACCCCTCGACGCCCCATCACGCCCGTCCCAGCTTCACAACCACCCTCAGTAACAGGCATAGTCGTCTTTTCAGGCGGTAGCGCCGCTAACAACCTCGTCGATGTCTTCGAGAGTCTTCGAGAAGCGAATCACTGCACCCTCAGCTACGTGATCCCCATCTCCGACAATGGCGGTAGCAGTAGTGAGATCATTCGCGTCTTTGGTGGACCAGGTTAGTTGCGTTGCTACCACGTGGCAGGGTAGTCCATACTAATGCTGGAAATAAAGGTATCGGCGATGTGAGGTCTAGACTTGTTCGCCTTATTCCCAATGACGGAAACCCGGAGACCGCGGCTATTAAGCACTTCTTCAATCACCGCCTTCCTAAGAACTATGCCATTGCTAGATCGGAATGGTTTGAGATCTTGGAGGCTACGCATCCACTTTGGGAGGACATCTCGTCGCCTAAACGGGAGCTTATCCGGTCTTATCTCAATAGCTTCAACCTCGAGGTTGTGAAGCGCATGAAACCGAGTAGTCGGTTTGACTATTCTGGTGCTAGTATTGGAAATCTCTTCCTCACCGGTGCTCGTCTCTTTACCGGTAGTTTTGAAGCTGCTATTTACTTACTGAGCTCTATCTGTTCTGTGCCCGATAGAATAGCGGTCCTTCCGGCGCTCAACACCAACTTTGCCAGTCATATCGCTGCTGGACTTGAGGATGGCACGATAATCACCGGTCAGAATGACATTTCCCATCCCAGTGCTCCCACGGCTGCTGTGCCTGGGACATCAGCTGGCGTGCATAGCCCATCGGTAACGCGAAATGACCCATGGGATCATGATCACCATCATGTAGAGGACGCAAACTTACCCGGCACACTACCTGCGTTACGCCGACCAGCAATTGCCTTCTCCAAAGAACAGGAAGAAGATCTACCAGCCAGGATCTCACGACTATGGTACATCAATCCATACGGTGAAGAGATCAAAATGCCCGCCAACCCAAGAGTCCTGGACGCCCTCCGATCCGTGCACAGCGTAGTATACAGCATCGGATCTCTATTCACCTCATTAATTCCCAGTCTCGTCCTACGCGGTGTAGGCGACGCCATCACTAGTCCACACGTGCGCAACAAGATCCTTATCCTCAATGGTACGACCGACCGTGAGACGGGACCTTCCACATCTCCCTTTACAGGATTGGACTTTGTTGGCGCTATTGCAAATGCTCTCGCTGACTCACGGGGTCTGCCTAAACCTTCGGAAGAAGAGTATAATCAGTACGTGACGCATGTCATTTACATCGAGGGTCCGACGTCGCCAAAAGTGGATAAGCAGTATTTTGGACAGCTGGGTATTGATGCGACGAGGTTGTATGGACCGAAGGATGAGAAGGGTCGGGGTGGGAGGTATGATGCTAAGGCGTTGACGCAGGCTCTTGAGACGATTATCGGGAGGAAGGATGTTCGACCGGATAAAAGTCGACGAAATACTCTGGTGGGTTAAGTATAAGCTTTAAAGAGCGGCGATGGCAATGACTCATAAGGCTGGAAGACTCGAGTAACTGCTAGATAGATGAAGGTAATATGGAAGACAGACGAAGAATATGGGAGACATAAAAAAAGAATATGTATTAGATGTTATATCGATGTGGTATGCATTCAAACTCCAGGTCTGACCTATATGCTATCCATCCCATCCTTAATAGGCAAACTAAGGTACCTCGAGGTATCGTATCTCCCAAATGCGCCGTCCATATCGCTCATAACCAGCAACGCTTTCCATCCCAAGTAAACATTTTGTCTTGTCATCCAGATTCGTCTCATCAATCGACGTCGGCGGGAGAGAAGATCAGATAAGCCATGACAACAGGCCAGGCCGTGGATAATAAGAGCGCTCCTATGACAGATCCTCCTCCAGTCCGCACGCGGTCGTAGGGGCCCTTCCAGCGATCGATCAGGGCGCAGGTGCTGAAGATCATGGCGCAGGCGTAGAGAGATGCAGCCCAGAAGATACCGAGAAACATGTCCGCATGTCTGTCTTCGGGGCTGATGACAACGCCCGAGAGGTCCGGGACAAATGTGGAGGAAAGGTTGGCGCCCATTGTGTCGGACTTGTTGTGGTTGTTGTAGTGTATATGTGGGTTTTGTATTTGTATGTGGTAGTGAGAGTAGTAAAACCAGACCAAAAATTAAAGAGAGGTTCGTTCTGGTAATAAAAAGGATTATGTTGTAAAAGGTCACTCGTCCAGCGAGGAGAGAAAAAGAATGAGAATGAGTGAGACTGGGCTGAGGACTTGGTCTTGAAAAGAGCGAACCGTCGTGACAAAAGAGCATCTCTTGATGCATGGGATGAAGCAGGGATAGTACCCCCAACCAATTAGAGGTGGATGGAGGTCATTCTTTGAGGTCGGGGCCAAGACGACCCGGTCGCGGATGCGTCTCGTTGGTTGAAACATCTGCCACTATCGAGACTAGGGACCAATTGAGGTTTTAGTTAAGCGCGCGGTATAACTACCAACATATCACATAGAGCTAAAAGACTAGGCGCTGATGATGAACTGATTAGATGGCATTCTCTCCAGACTTCACTTTATTTCTCTTCTTTCTTACTGAGAACTCTCTGTAGATATTATTGATCGCCCTCTCTGTTATGCTGGGCTTGTCTCCAGATCTGTTTCATGTCTGGGGCGATGGCCCGATGTTACCATGGTAAAACTCAGAACAAACATCTTGACTCCGGGGTGATGCAGATAAACCCCTGCAACTCAGACTAAGCAGAGAATTTTTATGTATAGCATTGATTAATATTCTTGGCTTTTTCCCTTCTTGGCTCATCCGAAACTTGGGACGTCCGATTGAACTCTCCCTCTCGTCGGGTCTATGCCCAGCCGGCCCACTATTTACAGTGAGCCAGGGGAATAACCTCGGGCATGTGACGTCTTCACCATGTCCCTTCTCGGATTGGATTGAAGGTTTGTATTGTTTTGCAGGCAACAAGGATTGTAAAGAGGTAGGATACAACAGCCAGTCACGATTGGTGTTTTGGCCAATCATCAATCTCTAAAGGGTGACGGAATAACTAGGCAGCGTTGGGTGATAGCTAGCGCATTATTTCTGTCAGCATTATCGTGAGAAATGCTGTCTCACGTGACTACAGGTTAGGTGTCGGTCAACAACTTCAACTACAATGTATCGAGGTTCGAACTATGTTGAAGGGTCCGAGTTCAGCTGATAGTGAGAGTTTATCTATTCGTATTGCATTTAATAAGAATACCTGATCTTGTGACTGTTGTCGCCCCAGTGATTTCAAAATTTCAACATCACAAGACATGAAGAATAACAAATTCCGTCTAAGAATATCGTGAATATCGTTAAGCCTCCCTTTGAAAAGTCAAAAACACGCAATAAATTTTTGACTACCATCTTACTGATGGTGTAAGTCTTACTCTTTTCGTGATATTAGGATTGATGACTCAAACTTGCAGTCAAACTTTGCAAACCAGAAAATATGGAAGAACACGGAATTCAGCAAACAATGATAAAGTCAAAAAGAAAGAAGTATAAGAAGACCATCTGCCCCCATGCCTTTGGAAGGTCAGACTTCTCTCTTCCATCACCAGATATTGACGAAACATTCTCTGTCTTCTCTGCTTCTTGTTCAAGTACACAAACAATTCTCTACATACAATCTCTTCACATACAAACCTCTACAAACATTCTCTCTACAAACAACCACTGTATGAACAAGCTTTACACAAGCACGCTACTCTGCACAGAGAACTGTCAAAAGTCATCTGTATCTGCAAACAACCAAACCCTCCACTTTCTACAGCGTCGAGAGGAGTCTTTTACATCTACAAACAATCATTCTACTTTCTGTACAGTCAAGCCAGAACAGCTCACAGCTCAGACTTCTGTTCTGTCTACAGGCAAATTTGTCTCAGACAATCATTTCATTCTCGGAGAAGACAAGTTAGAACAGGTTTGTCTCATCTTCGGGCACAACCTGCGCATTGTCCTAACAACCCATAGAATTCTCTTACATACCCTCAACAGTCAAAATGGTTCTCTTCCCTGAGACTCGAGAGGACGAACACGGTCACTACCTCTGGGCTGCCATCACCCTACGTGACTTCTTCACAATGCTGGACGGCCTGCCTGCTGTCCAAGCTGCAATGGATGAGCTCTGGACCGACTGGTACAAACATCAGCCCGTGACCTGCATCATGGATCCAGACTATAAGGACCTCCTCGGAATGTTTGCCCTGTGCATGTTCACCAGCACGAGCTACACCCGCAACAACCCTGATAAGTCAACTTGGGGCGAGATGTCTCATCTCACACGGTTCTGCATCAAAATGCATCTTGTTCTCAGAGACTACAATCGCAGTAGAGATGGCGCTGGCTGGTACGACAGTATCGAGGCCGCTATGCACTACGCGAAGCTGAGAATCAAGATTCGAGTTTCTGAAGCTGAGTTTGCGAGAGACATGGAGACGCTCAGAATTCATGATGCGATGCTTGATGAAGGACGTCACCTGCTGGGGCTTTAGAGGCAGAGGAAGCTGTTATTGACAGGGGACACTCACTCAAGCCCTCATCATTCTACACAGCAACGTCTCATTCATTACACAGCCATCAAGCACACTCATCTGAGATTCAACTCACCAAGAGGATGCTGCTATCACAAAAACCACTCAAATCTATTTCTCTACACGTCTCCGTCTCATTACTACACATTCATCAAGCAAACTCAGCTCACTTGCTCTACACTACTACATCTCATTCATCGCATCAAGTACTCATTCAACATCGACTACTCACTCATCACAAACTACGCACTCAACAAATGGATTCATGTGGGTATGGGGGGAAGGCTCATATCATGTACGGGAAGCAAAAGCTTCTCGGTGTTTTGGAAAAGCGTTTTTGGAAGGAAGAAGAGCCTCGTGGAAGAACCGCTGTTTGCATAGAGCAACGGGTTGAAAGCCATTATGTACAAGGAAATTTAAAGAAGAACTGATTTGACACAAAAAGTGTCTACAACCACCAATACTTGATTCCTCATACCCCTAACAGTGACAGACGGAAGACTTCAATGCAAGATAACATGTCGGTTACATGATAGAAGACTACGATATCAAGAGAGCAAGAAGGGGGGTTTTCGCATCGATTAGTCTCTATTTCTTTACCTTGGGACAGGGAAAAGGAAGGTCTTGTGAGTTATGAAAGTCTTTAACTTAAGTGATGAAACTCTTAACGGTCATTCTCGCGAGTGTGTTAGTCCCCTGTGTAAGTGTTTGTCCATCCCTAGCAATGACCCTTAATGTGAGACAAGTCGGTAGTTGTTGATACTGGTAAGGTGTCGGGCTTCCTTGAATTACATGAGGCTGTATCACAATGAGAGGCGGCCATCAAGCCCTTGCAAGAGACGAGGATAATGATAGATATGTTCAAGCTTAAAAACAAGTAAATTTCAGCAGTTAATGGGTTTGATGACGTGATACTGTTCACCATGGCTTGGCGGTATTCATATCGAATTTCTGTTATCTGCCACCAGCTGAATCATAGTCACGTTGCTATATCCTGGCTTTAATGAAAAACATAATCAATAAGCACTAATTGCCGTATAGCTAGAATCGGTCCGAACTACGCGTGAAAAGAGCAAAGTCCCAATCCTCTCCCGTACCTATCATTTGCTGAGACGACTCCAAAACATCAGTGAAAGAAACGTCGAGATTCCATGCCTTATGCTTGTACGCAGAATCAAGGCTAACACCCCCACCTTTGGTATCTGTAGGCCTTATCCGCCTGAGCATAGTGATGGTCCCTAGACCCTGATCTTGGGGAGCTCTCGACAACCATAGGCATGCCTGGAGGCATGGGGGCCCATGGTAACCAAAGTGTTGTTTGGCTGCTATCCGGGCGTTTGTATCTGATATTGGGCCGAGAGACGGTCTCTGTAGATGAAGGAAGGTAAGAAGCCTGGGCTGACTGATTGAGGTGATAGACACATAGTTTATCATATGGGCTTGCCTTGGGCAAGCCGCAGTCGAGCAATACGCAGGCTTCCTCCGAGCAACAACCATTAGGAACCTTGGCCTCTCCAAGACAACTCCTAGTGATACAACGATGATGTGGACAATAAGGAGAGTTGAACTTGTCAGTACGGCTTTGTTCAGAACAGCCCGCCCGCCGACAGGTATGCCAGGAGCACAGACGGCTGTTATAGCCCCTAGAGTCCTCAATAGAATGATTGCAGTTTATAACAGAGCACCGATCTAAGGCGGAGTGTTAGTTGAGAAGATTGCAAGAGAGTTAGGGACGTACGTTTGTTGCAATACCTGGTATCAGAAGCCCCACCAAGGTCTCTCCTTCGCTGACAGTTCTGCACATAACACTTGTGCTCAGCACAAAATGAAGATCCTGTCTGGACAATAGCATGGCATCCTCTCATTTTGCATCGACAATGATATATGCAAAACTCAACTGGAGAATCGTTGCCATCCAATCCGACATGCTGAGTACAGCCTGATGAGGCACAGGGCTGATGGTGATCACATTTCTCAGTATCCCTGCCTGTAGCAAAAGTTTGCTTTGTACAGTTTGGCTGCTGACAAGAGTGCTTATCACAATAGTGCTTTGAGGTCCGATCTGAAGAACAGTCTGGAGCTTCACATTGGTTTTCGTCGGCGTGCTCATCGCAGTGTTTCGTCTTGGAGCTGCGGCGATATCTCCAGCAGTCTTTGGTCTTGCAACGATCTGCGTCAAGTTAGTTGTACTGTTGGTCCCTGCACAGATAGGAGCCTTACGGTCAGAGCAAAACCACCACTCCTGTGAAGGAGTTTCTGCTTTCATCTTGGAGTACGTGAACGAGGCATCCTCTTGTAGAACCCTTTTCCCACACCCGGGATGGCTACACTGTGCATCTATCCGAGTTAGTAACTGGTCCCAAGCCAACTAAATGGGCTCCTTACGGTTGCTGCAAAATCTTTCACCACTTTCGGCTAAAGTCTTGCATCCATAGCCAGCATGGCAGCTGTCTAAAAACTTGTTACTACTTCCTCTCGGTAATTGGGCTATACACTTACGACGCTTGCAGTAAATGGAATACTTCCCATTACCACTATTCTGGAACTTGGTTGTTTCCTTGTGGCAAGTTCGTTTGGCACACTTCACGTGCGGACGGTAGGAACTGCGACTGCTGGAACTGGAACTGGATCTGCTCATGATGGTGTGGTATGGAATGCACGCGGTGTGTTGATAGGGATTATGTGGATTCGGATAGTCGATATCAATCGTGATGGTGTATAAAAAGGTCAATGATGCAGGTATGAAGACTGATGGAAAATGGGTGATGAGGTGCGGCGTCTCTGAGCTTTATATAATTGCAACCATGAGCTCCAAGAATGCCTTGGACGTCTCCCAACGGATCGAGCCGCAAGCGAGTCTCGGTTAGGTATGTTTATACTGACATCAGTTACACCTTGGTTGTTTTGTTCGCATCGCCCTCCATAAACGTGGGTTTCCACTGATCGTTACACTTCCCTGAAGCCGATACGCCTGGTCATCTCTTGGAGCCTGGTTACCTCCTGAGCAGTATGATCAAATGATCATGAGGCTGAATAGAAAGGGTCGAGCGAGCATGGTTGCCTTTTTCTTGCTTCTAGCATGTGTCAACTATCCGCAGTAAGCCCGCAGCAAGGAGTCAAACTCACGATGTAACAACCTATGCTCCTGAAGTTCAACAATCGCCACCATGCATTCTTGTTCAAATTTTGTTCGTAACGTCATAGTTTGCATCGCCATCCCTCTGCTTAGTATCGCTAGTTGCGTATGACTTCAGCTGCGATGTACCAATTGGAATCGTAATCTGTGTCTACTTTTGTCAAACACTACAAACAACTCAGCTGTATTCTCGTCTCTAATCTGCGTCTTTTCAAGCCGCCTTGAGGCTTTGGCGGACGACTTTGAAACGAGATGTCGCCAGCCAAGCAGACGACAGCATTGGGTGATGACAAGAGCTCTGGTTTACCCGCCGTTGCACCTTGTGCATCGCATTATTGTACACTCTCCTTTGCCTCTTCCTGTAAGACACGGCTGTCATCACGTCAAATCCGAAGAATTTCGGATCGAACAACAGAAATCTTTGTAATCGTGAGGCTCTTTCCCAAGGAGCTGGTCAGGCGAAGCGGGCGATATCGCGCACTGTTTGCGCGCCGCAAACACGGCGGACAAAGATCACGATGGAAGGTGCTTGTTCGGAGAAGGTACAGACGCCAAACTGCCGCTTGAAAGTGTATTCGAAGGCCTGTGATTCTCGTTTAGTATGGTGTCTAAGACCTATAGACTAAGCCATGTAATACCGAACTGCTTTCGTGCTTCAGATGCACAGGCTGTGGTGTAGACAGGCGGTGACGATATCGGAGATTTTCTGTCGACCACTGACCTTGAAATGCTGCTATGACAGATTGAGGCTCTGCAGATTGTTAACACCGGATTGAGCCCGCTTCGCACTATTTGCCCAAAGCATATGGCGATAGTCGAGAACCCGCTCTTGAGGTTAGGAGTCGTCATCTGGATCAGCTCGAGGCCCCGAAATAAATGATCAGGTGTTAGGGAGACCCCAGATACTGGAAAAACTCTCGGAAAAGACATCTGACATCAGCTAGTACTTTCCAGGGCATTTGAAACATGTAAATGTGGCCATAAAGTCGAATAATTGTTGTGTAGGAAGCATTGGACTGAGCACCGTGAATAGGCAGGTAGAGGTTTAATTTGCTTGTATTGACTTCGTAAAAGAAATGAAGAGAATCAGTTAACTCCTTAGCCTAATCCAGTAGCCCAAACAGCGCCTTCCTTCAGGCCGCCAGTTCCACCTTCCCAATAACTCGTAAACTTTTAACTGCCTCCCCTTCCTTCCCAGACTATGGGTGCTTCGAATTTCAGGCTCAATAAAATGGAAGATTGTAACAAACAACACCATGTTTTTCTGAATCTTTACTCATACCAAATCCACCGCCCAGAGCCGCATTCTGTCGTCTGTGTCGCCGATCTCCACGCAACATCATGTCACAATCTTCACCACGAAGAACGACCATGCTGTAACCAATCTTGAAAAGTGGCATAGTGCGTGATCATAGTTTGTCACGTCTACTATTACCTCTATTAGCGGCAGATAATTGCAAGACACAAGGCAGACTTACTGCTGCTGTGTTATGGCAAATACAAGATGCCAACGCTGACAGAGGTAATTCGGCGAGGCATCTGACCTGAAATCAGATAGGGTCCCACGAAGTCAAGCAAAGGATAACCTTGCCCTTGCAACCGAGGAGCCCGTCACTGTAGCGATGCGATCGCCGCGACGAAAGACAAAGATGAGGATGGAAAGCCTCCTGCATGAGAGGGCCACGAATGCACACCATCGTCAGTAGGCAGGCTGGTGAGCCATGGTTCGCCTTGATTCAACAGAGGTACAAGATCGAGCTACTAGACGAGCAAGTAACAACGTGTACTGATCTGTTGCAGGAAAACCGCAGCTTGGCTCACCACGATACCCTCACTCGCAAGCACTGCTTTCGACGCATATCAGTCATACGCAAACTCAACATCAGATACAGAAAGGTATGGTACTCACTCCGGAAAGCAAGTCAGTGACTCACTGGCCGTTGAAAAGCACCGAGTCCTCCGTCACTTGTCTCGTCTCTCAATAGCCTGCGATATTTTCGAAAGTGGGATCCGAATTGCATTTAAATATCACCTTGATCATTACACAATGTACCTTCATCTATCTTCGCAAAGTCTACCAAGTTGGGATCTACCGCTGCCTATCTGTCGAGAGCCGGAGTGTTGAACGCGGAATACGATCGAAATGACGGAATCGCCAGCCAGACAATTCTCTCTATAAGCGATTGTGCACCCAGGTGATCTGAACGATAGGCATATCTCAGCGGATGCTACTATTGAGAACAATTCTTCGGTCCGATTGCACAACCTTCCAATACTCCTCCTCGTGTCGGTCGGTATGTTTGCACTTAGCTTCTGACAAGCAATACACTCAAACATGTCGGGTAGCACGAAGACGTTGGCGTGCTCTTCTCGGTAGCAGTTTCGCCCTCCGGTCGCCTGACTGATTGAAACACATTTATCTCATCAGCAGGTAATATGCGGTAAATTGACAGCTTATGCTGAGCTATGCACTGCATTAGCTCCAAACGACCTTTGTTTATCTACGAAACTTGGCCAAGCTGGAGCTGAGAGAAATGTTTGAGCACTATGATCGGGCGGCAATTGCAGATTCTAATCGGCCTCGGAAGCACCGCTGTGTGTAATTCATGGAATGGGACGGCTGATACTTAGCAGGATGAACACTTCCTTAGTGACGACGGAGCGTTACCGAAGTACATACACAGGTTTGTGGCCATGTTGCTTTACCGGCAGATCTCAATTCACCTGATATGAACTCAACTCCCCTCAAGTTATGGATCACAACAATTGTTCATGTGCAAAGACCTTCAAATCTCTGATAACCAACATTACAAACTATTCAAACAATTACTCAACTTCATAGGTATGCTCTGCGCGTCGTCCGGACTTTCTGATTCAAGATGCGTGTCTCAGGGGGTGATACACAACCCCACATGGACATGCTTCGGCTGACGTCGTTTATCTTAGAAACACCCCCAATGCTCGTGAATTACCATCTGCCACCGGCCACTCACAACCAGGCCAGCCACATTGCCGAGAACTTTCTGTTCATGGGACTGCCGAAGCTCAAGCCGGATGTGCAAAGGTGCAAGCATTGCAAGAAAAAGCTATCATCATCGAATCAAGTAGTCGTTGCGTATGAAGTCAGAAGAAGGGGCCTGTGCATGACTGTCCGACCTACCACGCCCAAGTCACCGAAGCCGAAAGCCAAGATCCAGGACTAGAGTTAGCTCATAGCTGCAGCAGGGGTATACAAAGGTCAAAGGTTCGTTGCTTGTGGATATCCTAGAAGGGCTATTCTTGCGAGTCGCGTCTTGATGCTGATGTTACTACCAGTCATGCCCAGTTGATACGAATGGCTATCATGCTACAATGATGAGTTCCTGGAACGGGGAAGAAAGGAATGGCTGATCTCTATGTGAAGAGGACATTGGAAACACTAAGGCGTGTGTATCTTACCCCTGACAAGTGAGGACTGCGTTTTCGTTGCAGAAATGATATCGACATTGAGAGCTCGGCTGTTCATATCGAATGAGTAAAGCGGAAGACTATACCTATCCGTTGACTAGTAGCCGATCAGGCTCTTGCGCCGATAATCTGTGTTACAATACAGGTCATAATTCTCGTTCTCTATTCTCTGTGATAATGATGCGGCAAGAACTTGTTGTACTTCTACTCTGACCTTTACTAACGTTTTGTCAATCCCAGTTTCCTCCGCTGCCCCTTTATATTTGAGACTGGTCCTGGGCTCTGTTCCCTCCAGGATCCCAACTCTTTTCTCCACAGCCCTGGAAGTCCATCCAGCGATACTTATACGGATTCTCTCCCCGGAGACAGCGGCACCATTTCCTTCCAGCAATTCAAGCCTAAACACCTTTATCATTGGTGTGGGTCAAAGTCTACCGTTAGCTATAGGCTCAACCACTGATTCTAGCTAGATTAACGACTCAGACTGACTGAGATGCGATCCGAATCGTTGCTTTCTACTCCGAACTCCAACTTACAACTTACCTAAGACGACGACAACTACACCCTATCCACAGATCATGATGAGAGGCAAAAGTCGGGGTTTCTCCTTCTCGTACGGTCAGTCCCCCAATGATGGAGCGGATTATTATACTCGTGGCTTGTGCCCATCAGACTGAGACTCATCGCGGCGTTCAGTCGAAGCGATCGAACACTGACATTGTGAAGTCGCAGATTATAGCGCGTTATGGATGGGGTCTCCGTCACGGAACCATCAAAGTACTGGTAATTGGTGATATCACTCGGTTCTTTTATGTCTCTTCGTCAAACACGGGGGGTCTACCCCAGCCCTCAATCAACTCTGTGGCATTCGGGTATCGACCTCTTCATGCAGCATTGCATTGGGCATGGTATCTATCAGGTTCAGGTATTAGTTGACCTTCCCAAGCCTAAGGACACCAAGCGGTTCATTGATACGCCCAGGTCAAACATAATAAGATTTCCATCATCAGAGTTTCACATCCAGAGTAATGCCCTTGGTACCTCGACAACATCTTTTTCTTTTTACACTACCCTAGCATAAGCTTCCTTATCATTTATAAAAAGCTTTGTTCCTATCCTGCCACTTTCTTCATGTAACTAACATCTGGTGTACTAGATAGCCATCGAAATGACGTTCAACTCAATGAGTTACCTTCCTTAGAAGGATAACTATTTCTCCTATCGACTTCAGCCACCCTCTTTCGGCCCCCTCAAAACGCCATCGTTAAGCATGATGGAGAAGATATGCGCGCTACTTCTGCTACCTATGTCTTGCTCAACGCCGCTGTAGCAGGCACCGAGTGAACGACGTAAGAACATGTACGAAGAATGGAAGATCCTTGCGAATACCTTCTTAGTCAATGCCAATTGGAGAGGAGTTCGGCATAATGATATCTATGAGTTAATTGAGGAAACCTTTGACTCTCATTATCTTAAGTGTCCCTGTAACCGGCGCTTGGTTAAGAAGGTTTCCGCGAGGATCTTCTATTTTGTTTATAAGGACCTGCGATTTTCACCTACTGCCCACGGTTGCCGACCACCAAGACAGTACATGATGCCGGATGAAGCTCACATGCGGTCCTACAACCTCGAAGGAATAAGAGACTGCTGGTCTCAGAAGACGGGGCAATCTCCCCGTGCAACCATCAAGACAACCACCATGTCGGCACGGTTTCTACTGCTGGCCGAACCTCAAGGGCTTTGCCACGTCGTATGCATATCGATGCGCAGTTGGGAGGAATGAGGCACAAATGGGGGCAAGGCAGTGAGAAACATACATGTCCTCTGATGCCGCATTGGCGGCGGGCGCGGGAGGGCTCTGCGAGTTGAGGCAGGGAACCTATAGAACTGTATGAGGGTATTGATCTATTGATGATATACCTGTATATATGGTGATCTATGGACTGCTATAATGACCTTATTGCATTCTCATGAGTCCTGGTTCTGCGATATGTCCAGCCTTCCGTGCCTTCGAAGTACGCTGGCAGGCGCCAGCAACGGCGATTATTGGGATGAACCCAACCAGGCCCGCTACGAGCGGTGCAACTTTGGTGACATATACTTCTTCGTGTACGCAAACGCATATTCTATCTACACGTTCAAGTCGCCGGGATTACCCGCATATACAAGAAATCAATGCAGTCTTCTCCTGCTCAGGTCTTGTGCTTCAGTCATGCCTTTCTCCGTCGTTGCCCATGATGGACTCCCCTATTTTATTCAAGAACCAGTCAGCTGCCTATTAGCAGGAGTGTGACAAACGGGATGCGGTATTGGGGACTACCAGGTCAATGGAAGCCGAGCTGGGATTCGGCTATACCAACTATGAAGCTCTCTCCGAGGGCAAGGTTGTGATGGCACTCACCATTCAATGAGTCCAGTACATCGAAGCTGCCGGGCATCGTGCATCAGAAGGAATGCGAAACCTGACACAGGTAGCGGATCCTCGAAGATACTTGCAGAGGATGAAGATCGAGTCTCGTGGGACTGGCAGCTTTCCCTGTACATGTCTGAGCGCAGCAGCTTCCCAGCTACAGCGATATTCCTCCAATTGATCAAAATTCTTCTTCAGGAATCTTGGCCGGGAGCGCTGCGACAGCTGTTGCTCTCCTTAACTCGAGACAGCCCACTGTATCGGTGGATCCCAGCGTCTGCAGCTGCTTTCAAATGCTTGGGCCATGATGCGCAAACCATAAGTTCTCTCTACATGGCATAGACGTTGCCGTATCTTGGATTAAGTTTCGTGGGACTTGGTTAGGGTGTCCAGAGGACAGACATGACCGGATATGAAGCAACTCACAACGGCCGTGGGACTGCCTGTATGCCAAATGGCGATGGCTTCATGTGAGTCCCGGTTGGAAGGGGTGAGTAGGGCAGAAACACCTGTGCCAGTTGCCTTTTGGGGCGGAGAAAGGCATACCAATCGGCAAGCTCCTCCAACTAGAAAACAAACTTGTCAGTTCTAGAACCTTCCCATCTTCTCCGAGGAACGATGGCGTCCTGAGGCGCGCGTCCTTTTCGATGACTTCTTATGCTGCTTGTTCCGAATATCCATGTCTATGATGCCAACAGCTGCTTCAAGCTGGTTTCGGGATTCTTCGCATTTTGCGCAATTTGAGTGAACTGCTCGGCAGATAGTGTGTGATTCCCCGATCCAACTTCAGGGAGAAATATGCTGCGCAATGGCTTCTATTTAACAGAAGACTTTGGCCATGGCACGAATCCAGCCCACCATGGGTCGATGATAGCAGGTTTTGCGGCGTAAATCCAACTTGGGTTTACAGAGAGATCATTCAACTCGAGACCGTCTCTAGCATCAACTGCTTTATAGAAGCATGTCTTCTATGTTCTCACTCGACTCGAGGTACGCAAGAGGAATCCCTGAGAGCATCATAATTCCCTTCAGAATAAAATCGCAGAGCAACAGCTACTCCCACATGCGCCGGGCAAGTCAAAATCGAAAGCAGAATGGCGTCAGGGTATCAGAAGAATTAGCCACTAGGAACCTAAGAGATAAAAGAATTTGATTATATTACGCAAATTTAGACTAGTAGTTAGTCTACTTTATTTATGTAGCCTAAGCCTTAGAGGATAATTCTTCTGATACCTACTACCTAGAATGGCTATCAGTGCCAGTCATCACAAACAGAACAATGGCATGGGACACATCATGTGTGAATGAAAATTTATGTTCAATATATCATAAAACTAATTATGCTGGCCACTGACGTAACTGGCACAAGGTTACGCTACCATTTACATCTCGGTAGTTCACCTTTCAGCTGCAAGAATCATAGTCCACCAATCCGTCTCCATTCTACAGAGTCGCGCTGAGAGGCAGGTTACGAGAGCTGCTGCCGACCCAGATCTTCTTAGCGTGATCAGTGATCACCCAGTTCTGGGAGTTGACGTCCCAGTTGCTCAGGTCACGGCGGGTGAGCTGAGCGGTGAACTTGACGCTCTGGCCAGGGGCGATGTTCTCGAGACGCTCGAATCCACGAAGGACACGGACAGGCTCGTTCTCGCCACCAAGACCGACGTACAGCTGAGGGATCTCGTCAGATGTGGCGTCACCAGTGTTCTTGATGGTGGCGGTGACGGTGTAAAGAACGTCCCAGAGCTGGGGGTTACCACCGGGAGCACCAGAAGAGGGAAGACGGGGCTGAGCGGAGCCGTTGAGAGCGTTAGGAGGCAGGAACTCCTCAGCAGTGGCACCGAAGCGACCCTCGACATCACCGGAAGCCTCCTCAGCGGAAGAAGAGGTGTTGAGGTAGGGGTAGATGAATCGGTAGAGGTATCGGATGCCGGAGGGGAATGTGTAGTCTTCCAAGTTGGTGCTGAAGTTACCAAAGGTAGGAGCGGGGATGGTCTCGCCAACAGGAGGGCTGTAAGAGGCGTTGCTGACACGCTTGACCTCGAGGTCAGAGTACTCGAAGGTAGTCCAAGACAGACCGAAACCGAACTCGTAGAGAGGAGCAGCAGAGTCGTTGGAAGCTCGCTTTCCGTTGGTGCTGGGAGATCGACGGTCGAAGTGGCGGTAGTCAATGAAGTTACCCTCGGTGAAGTCCTCCTGAGGAGCACCCTCACCGTTGTTGGCCTCGTAAAGGACCTCGGTACCGTAGCTCTCACGAGTGCGGCCCCAGGTGAAGACGGAACGTCCAGGACTGGTCTTACCGTAGAGAATGTCAGCGATAGCGTTACCAGACTCCTGCCCGGGGACACCAGCCCAGACAATAGCGGTGATGTTGGGGTTGTTGTGCCACTCGGTCAGGAGGACAGGGCCAACGGTGTGAAGGACAACGATAGTGTTGGGGCAGATGGCGGAAACGTTCTTGATGAGCTCGTCTCCGTTCTTCCAGAGAGTGAGGTTCTTACGGTCACCGTAGTTGCCGTCGACTTCAATGTAACCCTCACCAGCGTTGGCGTTGGCGAAAACGATAGCGGTAACGTTGGGTTGGCTGACAAGAGCCTGGGTCTGGGGCCACTGGTTGTTGTTGAGGATGCTCTCGTAGCGGGTACCGTCCTCAGCAGCCTGGCGCTGAATACCTTGGTCGGGAGTGATCAAGTAAGGGAAGTTAGAAGTACCGGAACCCCAAGACATGGCAAGAGTACCGTTGTCGCATCCACGGTCGTTGCAACCGTTGGGTCCGGCAGGGTTGGAACCAGCATCTTCACCAATGACAGCGAGGAACTTGGGCTTCTTAAGAGGGAGAGCACCGTCAGTGTTCTTGAGGAGGACGGTTCCCTTGGCGGCAGATTCGCGGATGTGACGCTTGTGGTCATGCATAACGTTGACTCCGTAGTTGACCTTGGCTGGGTTCTCCTTGCTGTAGGTCTGGAGGAAGCCTTCCTCGTCCCGGGTCCAAGAAGAGAAGTTGATCTCGGGAAGATCCTCGACGGTCTTGCCAACCTTGAAGAAAGCAGCCATGATACGGGTAGCCATGTCGTCAATTCTCCAGGCAGGAACGGTACCGTTGACAACAGCGAGGGTCAGGTTTCCACCCCAGAAGCTGTAGCCGCTGTCGAATGCGGTGTCTCCGGGCATGGTCATGTCAAGACCGGCGACGGCGGCAGCGGCACCGGTGTGGGTAGCGGCCCAATCACTCATGACGAAACCCTGGAAGCCCATCTCGTCCTTGAGAATTCCGTTGAGCATCTTGGAGTTCTGGCAACCGTAAGAGTTGTTGATCTGGTTGTAAGAGCACATTATAGCGCCAACACCAGCGTGGACGGCGTCGGCAAAGGGCCAGTTGTAGAGCTCGTGCATAGTCTTGTCATCGATGTTGGAAGACAGGGACTCGGTGATGTTGAACTCGCGAGACTTGACCTCGCCCGATTGACGGAAGTGCTCTTGCTCGTTGGCGATGTAATGCTTAGCAGTAGCAATGACTCCGGCATCCTGGATACCTCGAATAGACTCGGCCATGGCATGGCCAGCGGCGTAAGGGTCGACAGTGAAGCCTTCCCAGTTTCGTCCACCAGCAGCGTGACGACCGAGAGGGCCACTAGCAGGACCGAGGAGAATGTCGATACCCTTCTCCTTGAACTCAGTTCCCATCAACTTGCCTCGCTCATACCATAGAGCCTTGCTCCAAGAGGCACCAGCGCTGACGCCGGCAGGGAAGGCGCTGTTGTAGTCGGAGAAGCGGATTCCCAGAGGACCATCCTGAAGGCAGAGGCCTCGCATACCCATACGGGGGATAGATCCAACGTTTCCTACACAACGCTCATTTTCCCAACTAGACAGACAGTTAGCTTGCGGGTGAAACAGCGCACACTCGTTCAATTACTTACCCAACACCGGTGGTCAAGTTGACCTTCTCCAAAAGAGTGAGCTGAGAAACAAACTCCTTGGCCTTGGCGTAGGCGTCCTCCCAGCCTTGAGCATTAGGGTTCATCCATGGAGAGGGATAGTGAGGAGGGGAATAAGCCAGGTCGTTATCGCGCGCGATCTTTTGAGTGTTAGCAGAAAGTTCAACTGTAATTCCGGACACTGTCGCGGCCAGCGACGCAATGAGAAGGAAGCGCATTGTGTAGGGGATCAAGAGGCGCGTGGAGAAGGGAGAGCAGTGAAGGACAATGGATGTCTTGACTGCTTTTCCCAAATGGAAGAAAAGATGTCGAATTATCGATGCGAGGGATGTTTGGGAAAAGAATGTCTGTTGACTGGCGAGAATTTGGGACGGGATGAAAAGCTTACCTTGACGCCCGCGAGAGTGCCAGGAACTTGTGGTGCAGCTGCCGCATCAGTGCCAGCAGCCAGCAGTGCGGCTGCGGCGAGCCAATTGGCCTTCATAGTGTGCTAAGATATAATATACAATTATATTAAAGCGTCTGCAATGAATCTCGTGAGTAATTGAACTGAACAAGAATCCTCGTTGTTGTGATCGACAGGGAGGGATGGAAAGGGAACTGACGGTGATTAATAGACTAGTCCAATATATTGGAAGGCTAGTCAAGAACACACGATGTGAGGAACAGCGTGAAGAGAGAGACGAACAAGAAGAACAAGGTGGGAATTGTTCTTCTTTTATACAATGCTTGTCCTGTCCCAAGTCAAAGCACGACAGACGTTGTGGTCCTTTATGTTCCATGCATGCTACCTCAACTTGAGTTTAAGCCTGCGCCTCGCCCAAATAATTACCTCCATATCCACTGTAGCGTGTCTATCATTTCCCTTCAGAGTTTAATCACACGAGAATACTCTGTACCGAGAAAAACATCCATGCAGAAAAGAGAACATCGTCATCAAAGGTGTCTCTCGTCCTGTACCCCACAACGTTGGGCGACAGTCGCTGGAGGGTCGATCATGGCTAGGATTGGACAATGGGGCAGGGTTCTTGGGTTGATTGGAACTACCAGGTCGTGGGGTAAAAGGGCCGATATGTTGATGTTGGAAGAGGAGAAATAATGGAATCCTTTTCTTTTGTCTCTGTCAATTATTACAGACAGACCAGACTCGTCTGATGCGGACCAAGACGTTGTATTCTTACTGGGGTGTCTTTGACGTCACATGGTCTTGACTGTTTTTCTTACCATATTCTGGTTGATGCTCTTTAGTTTTCCCGTGCCGTGAAGCATAACAATAATTTAAGAGCAGGGATTACTACCTATGTCCACCAAGAAAGACGATGACAAGTTTGAGTTTAGACTCGATCATGAGACTAACAGTAATCTAATAACTAACGAAGTGGAAATCACAGACTATACCTCTGTAGAGAGAGAGGATCCCCGAGACCAACGTTACACTACAGATCAGCTTCGTCTCTTGTTCTCGAGCTCCTGCTCGGGTCGGTCAGAAACAACCGTGATCGACATAGCTAATTTTCTCACGCATGACAATACATTAGACTTTTAGTTCAGACTCCAATTTGCCCGTTGGACAAAAGTCTAATAGAGACTCTGAGACAATTTGCCTCATAACTTACCCTAAGCAGCTCACTACTAACCTCTTTGTCTCTCACCTTAGTAGCTTACCGATAAATTCGTCCTAAAGTGCCGACAAAAGTACTCCTCAGGCCTCATCATCAAAAACCTGCCTCATTCCCCACGATGCCCTTGCTCCCCGAGCCCTGTTTCTTCCCCGCATCGATGAACTAAGAATCCCTGTCAACTTAGTCCGAAGCTATCGAGCGATCGTCTGCGTCCGACGAACCCCCGTGGAACTGCGGCCCGTTGATCCTATGGCGGATTTCTTGCCCCATGGACTCATATTATACCGATGTATATCCACGCAATGCCTTGTTATTATCGTGATATGTCGGTCTACAAACTTTACGGAATGCTCGGAATCACAGCGAGGTTCCATAGTTTATACGTAAGACGTCTACAAGTGGCGCAGTTGCCAGAGTTTGGCATCAGGGACATGCACGAGGTTGGTCTTGAATCTCACCAGTAGCACATACATACGAATCTTGGGTAGTATGCATACTGCACACGTTTAAAAGAACATATGTTATTAGTTAGATGACGCAGTAGCTTAATTCCTATACAGGAAGGTGCATAAGCTCTCTATGCAATTTTCATTCGAGGGATATTCACTTCCCCCAGCCATCAATGAATGCCATCATTGATTTGACTCTATTATACCCTCTTCATCTCACGGACCGGTTGACCGATATCGCACCACAATATCGTGGACCGTTTACTCCTAAAACCTCCAGTTTTTGTCTCCATACATTAATCAGTAGATGCCAGGAATGATTCGGGAGCGAACAATCTTGCGATACTCCTCCCAGTCCTTGCCATACTTTCGGTGGCACTTCTCGTCGTCGCGGCGCTCTCGGTGAATAAGGAGAATGGCAAAGTACAGGATGTAAAAGTATGTGATCAACATGCCCCATCCCTTAGCCTCACCCTGGATAACCTCACGACCGTCACGCATCACGTACGCGCTCTCGACGTTAGCTCCGGCGCTCAGGATCTGGTAGCCCGCAAGACCGGTGGGAAGACAGTAAGGCCACGACTGGATCCAATCGCCGAGGTAGTTGATGTGTCGGGACATACCCCACCAGCCAGTAGTAAGCAGCTTGCTGCCCTTCTCGGTTTGGATGTACTTGAGGTGCGAGATTCTGGGGTCGTTGGGGTTAGTGCGGAAACGGTTCTTCTCGTTGTTGGCTGAGCGGAAGATGTAAAAGCCAAGACAAATAAGGCCGAGCATTGCAGCGAGACCCAGAGGGCCGAGCGACACGGGGTGGATGGAGAGGTATCGGGTCTGGAGAGAGTAGACATAAGGCACCCAGACGATATCGCCAAAGGCAAGCATCATACCGAAGCCATCAGTGGTGATGTCCATTGTCGTCAGAATTGCGGGCTCGTTCCACCAAGAGTCGAAGACATACAATGCCTGGACAGCGGTGATGAGGATGGAGCTGTCAGTCACGTAACCGTAGTTGCGGTACTGCTGAGCGCACCACGAGCAGTTCATGATGATCCAGCCCATCATACCAGGACGGAGCTCGAGAAACTCCTTGAGGTCAACCTCGCCGATAAGAGGGATCACAACACGGGGGTTCAGTTCGCGACCAATGAACCAATCATACAACATGTTTCCTGAGTGGCCTCCAGCAGCGAGCTCACGGAGCTCCTTGTTACCAGCCTTGACACTGAAGCTTCGGACGTAAACGAAAGTCGAAACGAGGTACGAGTAGATAATGTTGGCGGACAGAATCTGGATGAAGTTCTCAGACATGAAGGTCCAGACGGGGAACTCGGCGCCCTGAGCAATAGTTCCGGCGGCGAGGATCGCAAGAGTGAAGGTGCTAGAGTACAAAGCTATAGAAGTTAGCAGGTATATCGTTGGGGCTTTATTAGAGTTGACGAACTGTTGAATCGGTAGTTGAGTCTACCACCAGAGCGCAACTCGGTACCCTCAACCTCAATCGCGGGCAAGACGCGGTAGAGGATCAGAGACAACACATTGTATCCAATAACAGCAAGTGTTCCGTTCCAGCTAACAAGACCAGCGACTCCATTGTGAGGCCAGCCGACTTCTTGCTTAAAGGCATCAAGAGAGAAAGTCTTGGGGTGAAGAAGAGAAGGCGCGGGGCATCCTGAGATGTCGTTACAGACGAAGTTGAAGACGTATACGAGAACGGGGAGGAAGAATGAGATAACAAAGGCGCCAGGACTGTAATTGTGTTAGTTGAGACCTGAGTTGAGGTTGTAGAGTGAACTTACGGGCCAAAGAACTCATAGCCGTGCTGCTCCTCAGAAGGAGCTTGTTTAGGCTTAACTGCCATACTTGCGGTTGTGAATTGAGGAACAACAGTTGCGCAGGTTAAGATTGTGGCTTGTAAAAAGAAGCTTAAAGAAGCTGGCGATTACTTTGCCAGAGACTATTAAGCAACAAGACTGTTGTAAAAGACAATAACAACTTGCAAAACAGAATGCGCAAAGAAACAACCTGAACTACCAGGAGTCGTGACGAAATTACCCAAACTTTTAGTTTAATCTAAGGAGCTAGGATCTACCGTCTTTTTCGGGTTACCCCTGTCGTATTCGGCATTGCTTCACTGTCTGAGTCGCCAGCAAATCAGAGCTCTTGTGGACGGACATCGGTAACAAATTCCCCGACAATAGATGATGCTCATGTCCGGACTAATACTTTACCCGTCAACTCCAACGAAGCGATAACCTTGTGAAGATTCAGCCAATCATAAGCTTCAGTATCAAGCCCCTGACGACAGGACAGGCACAGGGACAATCAAGGGCGGGTTTTACTAATTATGGACAGTTTGAGGTTTCGAGAACAGGGCCACGCGTAATCAGGGAGAAGCTCTAACACTATCATTCTCATCGCCAATATCTCTCTCAGTTGTTTCTTCTGACGTTGCTTTGCTTTTGTTCTCTTCTACGTGATTCATTGTCCATTTATCCCTCCCACTTTCTGGTGACATTCATTTCATGACAGGTCTTATCGCAACCTTGACCCAACGACAGTAGATCTGTCTGTTGCGAAGGAACGACATACATTCCATTCCAATCACGACTCACTCTATATAACTTGTTTCGCTTCTTTCTTCTCTACACTCAGACGATACGACTCGACTCGATTCACTCACGATGCGGTTCCAAACATTACCATTCATTCTATCGTTAGCTGCTGCCGTGAGCGCAGATATCGCAGAGGTACCTTCAACTACTGTACCAGTCCCAGCATGCACCGCAACTTCACATACCGGTATGGGCGGCTTCTATGACCTGCGTCCGGACATGGCCGTCGTTCCCGATAAAGACACCTCCAAGTACGCCGTCACAAAGGATTACTTCTCCAAGGGTTACGACTACGGCAAGAACTTCACACTGAACCTCTGCGGCGCCGTCGTTGAGCCCGTCACCAATGTCATCGGCGTCGAACCTCCTCTGTGGCAGAACGTCAGCGCATATTACCAGGTCGGAGGCGAGGTCTTTTCCATAGGGTTGGTTTGAACAATACTCTCGGGTGTCCATCTATGCGCCAGGAATGCGCCGGCTAATACGATATACAGTTTCGAATCAATGAACTTGCAGAGCCGTGGGCGCAAGCTGGTTCTTCAGTACACCGGAGGATCGCCCTGCGGCGCCGACGTTAACAAGACGGAACCTATCTACAAGCGAGACGCCCAGCGCGACTCTTACCTCGAAGACGAGAACGATCTTACCGCTTACACACCCGAGCCCGAGCCCGAAGAGCCCGTGGAGGAGGAGCCCAAGCCTAAGGATAAGCGAAGACGCAAGTCAACCACCATCTCATTCCACTGCGACCGAGATCCCGGTTCTACCTCCGCGAGTGTCTCCTTTGTCGGCACGGACCCTGACGAGTGCGCCTACTTCTTTGAAGTCCGATCATTCCACGCGTGCGCCCACGCCGAGCCGCATAAGCCAGGCAACGTCGGGCCCGGCAGCATCTTCGGTCTGATCGTCGTCATCGCAGTCCTCGTCTACTTCCTCGGCGGCATCTTCTACAACCGAACCGTCACGCATGCGCGGGGCTGGCGCCAGCTCCCCAACTACAGTCTCTGGGCAGGCATCTGGAACTTTTTCTCCGTGCGTCAATCCCTTTCTGGTTCCTCTAAGCCCGAGCGATACTCTCCCTGAGTGTTTCATTGTTTCTTTTTAATATTGCCTCTGCCCCTTTCATTTTTTGTTGTCTGTAAAACTGGGAAATACAACGGCGAAAAAATATACATGGGGCTGACGGATGGGAATTTGCCTTCTTTCTTTACAGGAACTTTGTTTTTGCTGCTTCACGGCCTGTCTGCGACGCTTGGCCATTCGACGTGGCTACCAACAAGTGCACTCAAGTCCTAGCCGGAGAGAGCAGGACCGAGATGCCGAGAACCGGTTGATCGACCAACTAGACGAGGAATGGGAAGATTGAGAGAATAGAATGGAGAGACGGATGGTGTTTGTTTGTTCATGGGCTTGCCAGGTGTTCTTCTTGTTGCCTCGGTCTGCGTATCGTATATAGAAGGACATGGACGGAGTTTTTAAGGGTTGCGCGATAATGGCCATACGCATAGTACTGGGTTTCGAGAGAAAGTCTAGCACCTCAAATACACGTTAAAAGTTATGCCATTTCTTTTCCTGCCTTTTTAACTCAAGTCATGATGCTCTATGGCCATACCAGCCTGTGTCTTCAATATTGTAGGTTAAATACAATTCCACTACCCTATACTTCCAGCCTTTGCGCACCTCTCAGCCGAGTACAACCCGATACTTCTCCGTCTACTGAGGGAGGTACTTCACAAAATTTGTTCATTGAATTGGAGCAAAGCACCAGAAAGGCTGGGTGACAAGACCACAAACTTGCAGAAGCCTGAGACTTGCAGCAACCCAGCCAGCCAACATCCTCGCTTCTGAGAATTGCTTCTCGAACTATCATCTGCAGCCACAGGATCACTTACTGTCATATCTCAGTTGACCACATCAGCGCTGCAGCTGAGAGAGACATGCTTCCAACGGACAGTGTCAAAGTCCAATGTGAGCGGCACGGCCCATTCCTTGACAAGTTCCTCTAGCTTGGTCTTCTCCCCCCCTTCCAACACTTCCCTGCAACGGGGAAAAGCAAATCCACCCAAACCAGACCCTGCCTTGAGGCTGATCACAGCCACATATGATGCAGGCGATACCACTTAGAGACATACTGGTACAGCAAACACAGTTTTCTGCAATTGCTGCTGATGAACTGCTGTAGTAGCATTAGAGAGGGAACAGTCGCGCATGAATGGGGGGCCTTGAGGTTCAATGGCATGCAGAGGATAACCGAACGATGACAAGGCTACTAGTTGCAGCTGGAAGGACAAAATTCTTGAAATACCCGCTGCACGAGAGATATGACAACGTCAATGTTGATGCAGTCTTCGCAAAAAAGAGAAAGCATCTCGCAAAAGTGCCCCCCCACTTATCGAGAAGTCGTTCATGTCCGGTCGAGTACACAGCAGCAGATCGATCAACCTGAGAAGGATCTACAGATGCAAATGTAGATCCAGATGGTCCAGGCCAAGGTTCAACCCTGCAAGACACACAAGATATCAGAAGAATTGGCCCCTGGAGGCATAAGAGACGAAATAATTTGGTCACTTTATGCTAGCTTAGACTATCAGTTAGTCTACTTTATTATAGTAGCCTAAGCCTTAGAGGATAGGATAATTCTTCTGCTACTCACCTGACATACAAAAGATTAAGGAATTACCATTTTTACCTTCGACGCATTTATAATACGACCCCTAAATATGATCGATCCTCGGAGAATACTGTACAACCCCCTCCATTCGTAGGATCAAATGGACAACCCATGGACCCGGGTAATGGTGCGATTCGGATATGCATGCGCGCAAAATGGCAGGATGAGAGAGGCGCTGCTCCGCATTTGCTCTTTTGGACGAGTTGGAAAGCAAAGCAAAAAGAAATCCCTGCAAGCCTTTGTTGTCTCAATGGGCCACGTCCAGACCCGAAAAGCGTTTAGCTGTTTCTTGCCTTACAACGGGTGTCCTTGTCTCGGCCCCTGGTGATGCTTCGTAGTACAGAGCTGTCTGAGTCTAGGATTCTCAGCTCTGCTTGCTTACCATCCGAAAATCCATGTCTGTATACCGTCTCCATATAATTTCGATGGACAGGATGCAGCAGGAGTATTGTAAATGCACGACGTAGTACACGGCATTGCAGGACCTCTGGATCAAGTGACTGTGCTTCTCGCATCATACATCCCATCAAACACTCGAGTGCCAAGGTAACGAGTCATGTGATGCTGAAGTCCAAGGTATCTCACTGCCCTCTCGAGTCGCGGAGCCGAGGGCCTCAAAAACAGGCCTTCGCAACAAAAAGAAAAGAGTGAATCAGCCAGAGTCCCCTCGTAGTTAAGTAAGTACCTTGGCAGAGTTAGCCATTTTGCATTGTTTTCTCGAGACAAGATCAGACTTCAGGGTCATGCTTCTTGTAAATGTGACACTCACGTATTGCTTCTTACCTTTTGGAGCAAGAACTGCGTCAGTGTGCGATAGAGGCTTGCAAGCTCGATGGGGATAAAGTTGATGCGCGTTGAGCCGCATGGGAGTAACGGGATCGTCTTCCGGGAAGCCATCCTGTAAGGTAGTATGCATGCTCGCGCAGTAGGGCCAGAGCTTAGGGAATTGGAATAGCCAATTCATATCGACAAACTTGAGAAAGAGTTCCTTGCCATGGCGGACATGCTCCGGAGTTGACGAACATGATCGTTGTGTGTTTGCCTCTCCCTTTACTGTGGCGATGTGAAGCCTCGACTTTCTGAAAAGAGTAATTGAGATCTTCAACAAACACAATCTGTAACCCGTTGTTGCCGCCCACTCCAATTTCGCCGCGTCAGGTCTTCCCGAACTCGCCATTGCTAAGGGTCTTTGCTCCCGTCGACTGAGGCTGCCGCTGAAAGAGTCCGCATCATAGTATTTCCTAGAAGGTCGAGATGCTGCATGTTTAGTCAGTAACCGAGGTACTGTATGGAAGTCCCACAGTCAGCAAGAAATTGAGAGCAACCCATAGCTAATGTTGCCTCACTGGGTGGCTGAGAGCACACGAGCTGAAGACAGACGCCTGCTATTACCACTCCCCCAAGCCTTCCTTTCCCGCACACCTTGAACTACCTTCGAAGGTACCCCCACAGCCGCAGACGACCGTTATAGCTCAAAACATGTCACCAATGGTCTGGCATGGCATGGACCATCACACCGCCCATAGTGGCATCCCAGACGCCATCGAAAGCGGCTTAGATCCCACGCGACAGAGTGGACCAGGCTTGAGATGCTGTGAAACATCTCAAAGCCGGCTATTTTGTATGCAGTCTTCTCTCAGGACAGGAAAGCGGCCATTTGGGGACTTCGCGCTAGGTATCAGGTATCTTTAGATGGAGGCATACGGACGCGCCGAGCGTGTTGGTCGATCGGGAGAAGAGGGAGGAGGGAAGATCAGACTTGGAAGGGGCGGTTTGACGGGACGGAACCGGGTTCGTACTCCGAGAGTGGTCGATTTGTTTGCTCGCTTGATTGAGGTCGGTCTCGACGGAGAACAGGGGTGAATAGCCCTACGGGATCTGTTAATGCAAGAGTTAGCTACTGCATAATCAGTGAAGCGTAAGCACCTTGTAGATGGCACTGACTGTAGCCACTATCTGATTCATTGCGCAAGATGAGTGAGTTACAATGTATGCTAAATACGCCCTCGTCGTAATGACCGCATTTTCTGAGTACCTCAACGGCGAAATCGACTGGGCAAGATTTGAGAGTGTGCAGCGGGGAAGTCAAGAAGCAAGACGCGGTGCCAATGAGTGAGCGCAATATGCAAAGACGTTGCCTTTTGGTAACGTACCTGCATCCACGACTGCCCGCTGGACCGTTGGTCATCCTTTCCAGTGTCTAGATGGATACCTGGTAACCCAGTAAGCCAATAATCCACTACTGATGTTCTTGGTAGTTTGCTCCTGCCTTGTCTCTTGTGTCCCGTACCTTTGCACAAATCAGGGAGGTGCGGACTTGCGACAAGAATATGCACCGATTAAGACTTTATGCCACTGGCCCAAGCACGGTCATTAGCATACTGCAACGATGCTTAGTAGGCACTCTGGTATAATGCTTATGGTGTTTGTTGTTTTCAACAAACGAGTCTGGGGTTACTCCCAGCTGGCCACAACGTCAACTTTTATGCCGCTGCCTATTGACTTTGGAATACGACTGTCTCTTAAGAACACTCGATAAGAAGCTACTTGATTCGATGCCCCAAGCAGTCCATAGGATCTCTCCTAACGATACTGGGGGCAGAGGAGTGTTGTGGAAACTAATTTCAAATCGCTCCTTCCCAAGTTGAAGTGGCCCTCGGTCCATACTGAGGAGGCGCTGAATCGTGATTAACTTCCTACAGGATATAGGTACCTGCTTAACAGTGAATCATCTAGTGCCTCTCACCATTGCAATCGATCGTGAATCATCGTGGCTTCCAGGCGGGTATATCAACCTTCTTCCCCTCCAGATCGATATGTTTCTTTTTCTCTTCTGTTCATCATTGGA
Organism: Fusarium sp. NRRL 66335; assembly: GCA_004367055.1. Classification (NCBI taxonomy): domain Eukaryota; kingdom Fungi; phylum Ascomycota; class Sordariomycetes; order Hypocreales; family Nectriaceae; genus Fusarium; species Fusarium sp. NRRL 66335. Next base: position 295,192 of record QHHG01000096.1, on the reverse strand, counting down.
CTTTCTGGCTTCTGGGACCAGCCAAGTCGATGACTCTGGAAATAGAGCAATATCTTGAACCATGTCGTCCAGATACTATCCCAACCCAACGAAGAAGATATTTTCACGCGACGACCCCAAGCTACGCACACGCCGGCCGAAGCGGACGCTGAACAATCGACTCTTCAACCAATCCACGCTGAAATACCCTCCAATCTATAATACTGTAAGATTGTTACCACCTACTCTTTCCATACAGATGCAACTTTTCTTATCTTCTCGAACATCATCTTCACATCATACCAACCCCCTCCTTTCTTTGAGATGGGTCATGGGTCCAGCAAAGCTAGCCCAACCAGGTACGTCACTTTATTGTTCAAGTCCAATGATTGTACTTGCTTTTATGACAAACACTTATGCATGTCCCTCTATTCATTACTTTTACTCTATTCCTGCAGACGTCACTCTGAAGAGGGGCGTGCAATCTGTGGTGTGTGACCTGAGGGACCCCCCTGCCCCAAGACCAATCTTAGCTGCAGCTGCCAACCCCCCTGGTCCAGACCAGAGCTACGGTATGCATGTCACCGGCACTAGGAGCCGCGAGACAAGTGTCTACGTAACAAAATACCCTTGATGGAGTGATCCTGTTTAGCATACCCGCGTGTCTGCAAGTTCGCAAGCCCAGATCAAACATGCCGATGAACCTGGAAATTCCTCTTTTGGACGAGCACATCTACAAGGGGAGCGGGACATTACACATGGAGTGGCTGATAAGTGGCGGCTGCGAAAGCCGTTGTTTCTTGTTGCCGATCTCATCTTGCAGATGTACGATTTAGGAATTGGGTGAACCCTGTCAATGCAGCCCTGAGCTCTGGACCTTGCTGCCATGAACACTTGGACCAAGGGGCTCAAGTGATACTGCATTCAAGTCCCTTCTGCATGTCTTAATAGCGGTGGAATTACTGCTCAAGTTAGAGAATAGCTCCAACGTCTGTCTCTCTATATGAGGAGCTATTGTCCCCCTCTTTGAAAACGCTCCGAGTTCTCTTTCAAACATTCAAGTCTTGACTAGCACCATCCAATCCTATTCAAACCCTTGTGAATATCCCCCTCCTTTCGTATTATCCTTTGGCTCCCCCTCTTCCTATTGGCTCTGTTTACCAAGTTCGCATGAGCTCATACCTACTTAGTGCAATTTACAACGAGGAGTTGTTGACAGTACCCACAACATTCCTAGTTTAGACGAACTTGAATTAAGGTCCGACGCTATGGCTCCTATTCATCACTGGCAGCGTTCTTCAACAATGGAGCTTCAAGTGCCAAAGCCATGGAGCTCACCTCCAGGACCAAGCTATATTTATTCTCCTCTGCCAACGCTTTTCTTCTCCCAACCTTCTCCCACATCACACTTCTCTTCATCTTTCTCCTCACAGACATCATCATCAAGCAGTAACTCCTCCTTCGAATCAAACTTCTACCAACCAAGCTTCTGCAGTGAACAAGAAACACCCAAGCATACACCCAAGCCATACATCAAACAAGAGACTCCCGAGTCTACAACAAGCCCGTCTATCAAACAGGAAAGCCCTGCACCACGCCTCCCAAGCTCCACTGGTCGTTCCTCTTACAAAGGTATGTTTCACATTTGCTTGCTTTTTACTTCTTTACCTCGCAAGAACCTTTCAGAGCTGACTTAAGGAAGACATACACATCCAACACGAACTCCTCCCGACTACAATGACCCCCTACATGTTTGCGGATCCATTCCAGGCTGGCATCAACCCCTACATGGGCGTCGATGCTTCCCTCCCGGGAAGAATCTCTCTACCATTGGGCAACGCCCACTATGTCCCTAACGGGATCACCTATGTTGCCGAAGGCCTCCCCTATGACGTACCTATGGGCGTCAGTCAGCCCTGGGGTGTCACCAACTTCGCCCCTGCCGGTCTCACCTACGGCTTCCCTACTGGCATGAGCCAGTTCCCCAATACCGTCAACTATGCCCCCAACGTCGGCAACAATGTCCTCCCTGGCCGCGTTCAGGAGCCTGTTTGGGCTCAGAACTCCGAGCCAGCTCAGCCTGCCGGGTTCGACGGAACCGCACGTCCTAGCGCTCAATTGTGTCAGGACGCCAACGGTGACGGCGGCGTTGATACTATCATCAAGAATCGCGAGGCCTGCCTGCCCGAGGAGGCGCTCAAGGCTGCAGCTATCATTCGAGAGAAGTATCCGGAGGTACCAAAGGAGGTGTACGCTTCCTTCCTGATCCCACCGCCCAAGGGCGATAGGGTTGCCAGAAACGAGTATGCAGACCGAATGAGGGAGTATAAGATACCACATGGCCTGATCATCAAGCTCGGGCAAATGGACTGCGCTGAAGCAACTCTCCGGGGGGGCCTCCGTAACAAGAGGCTCCCGGCCAAACAACGACCTCGCAGCAGCGACGATATCTGGAATGACCAATATGTAAGTTGATACAAGCTTCGTAACTCCAGACTCATACTAACAGCGTTGATTCGATAGGTCGGTGCTCTGCTCTTGGCTGTTGACGAGGTGCAAAGGCGCATGGGCATTCCCAGCTACAGCATCCATGGTATCGTTTGGGAAGAAGTCGCGGATGAAATGCACAAGTTAATGGGACCGAAAAGCTTCAAGTTTTCCTCAATTGCAGTGTCCCGTCGCTACAAGTGCCAAGATCCCTTCGAGGGGGATGTAGAGAAGAAGAACAAGAAAAAGATCCTAAAGAAGAAGAACTGAGTGCGAGAGGACAATTTGGTCATGATTTCAAGGCGCATAGGGAGAGGGTATACCATAGGCATAGTGCCTTTTGCTTTCATCGGATGATGACCATCGAATTAATGTTTTATGAGGATAATTATATATGATCAATGCGATCAGCAGGAACTGATTTGTGCTTCGTTTTCCTTTCCTTTGGTGACATGGTAACTTCTGAACCCCTGATCTGTACGTGCTTCTAAATGATTTATTTGTGAACTATTTGCCATGTGTCTAGAAGGCCCTTAACCGTTTTAAGAACTAATCAAAGACGAAGAGTCTCTCCGTTCTCAAACGTAGTTGGCACACCAATGTCTCGAAGTACATTATGCAGCGCTTCGGGATCCTGCTTCAATGCTTCCCACTCCAACTCGTTCTTGACCAAAGCCGTTCCAGCAAGCAGCGTGCCATTGAAGGCCAGAGTTCCCAAGACATCGCCATCTTGGCTCTGCAGCTTGACTCCTTCTGCTAGGCGAGGACAGACCACGAGTGTGCTCTTCGTCATGGCCATGTTGTAGCTTATCCGCGTAGGACCATCGCCGGGTGCCTCGTCCGCGTGCATGGGATCCTTGGTGTAGTATGCCACAGCACGGCAGGCCTTGCGGTATAGTCGGAGGTAGATGGCATGAAGATCTGCGCCAGACATGTCTAGACTGATTTCTTCGGCGAAGGTAGCGAAAGGCGCAACTTTCGTCTTGAGTTGGTCGGCAAGAACAGTCCAGGGAGTATCAATCTCGAATCCATCCTTCATCCTCGCAATAGGGAGCAATTGGATATGTCGATGAGGTTGACTAGCACCAGAGTGATCACCACAGTTGAAAAAGGCGTAAAGACCATCTCCGCCGCCCAGAGTCCCATCACGATGACCCTGCTCAGCTTCAGTACGTCTCGCCGCTTCGTATGCCTCGATGCAAGCCAGCGTGGCTTCCAGATCAGATTCTTCAAGGACATGAGTTTGAGGCTTGAATTCCTTGGTAGCGAGGATGAAGTGCTCTGGTACAACGGCAAACTTGTTCAGCACGCAGTAGTGAGAGGGACCGAGGTCTGTGACTTTCAGAGCGGGAAGGGGGTTCTCGAAGGGATCAAAGGGTTTTTGAGGCTGGGAGATGTCTTTGGGTGGTGGTTTGGGTTTGTTGGCTAGGGATGGAGAGAACCGTAGTTGAAACTGTGAAGTATGTCAGCATTGGGTTCTGTATAGTTGCCTGAGATTTATCAAGCTGAGATAGACTTACTGGGACAGAGTCGACATTGAGAACGGTAACCTGAGTGGGGAAATAGTGCAAATCACCCTCTGACCTGGCCTTTGTAAAAGTCGACTTGACGAGCTCAGGGAGGTTTGAAGGGGCTCTTATACGAGGCATTTCGAAAAACGTTGTCTCAGTGAATCTGCTGATGATCAAGGTAGATAGCATACAGTTAAGTTCTCAAAACTTGGAAGTTCCTGGCTGGGCTTGTCAGATGTTACTGTAGTGGATCAACCGATGATGCTCCGCTCTGGTTGGTTGCGGAACCTTGTCTTGTTGCCGCAAATCCCGGACCTAGCTTGGCCAAGCTTCCTTCCTGTGGCTTTTCTTTGTCACCAACAACTCGAATTCTGAAAGCTGCCAAACTTCTTTTGAAAATCAGCAAGCAGACGTGAAATTTTGTTTGATTTTCATCGGTTACATCAGCTTTGTCTGAAATCGAAAACTGAGGCGACAAATAAGAAGTTACAGTCGTTTCTTGATGGTATGTTTGACCTTCTCTGGGATTCTGTGAATGAGCGGTGCTGAATTTGATTTAACAAGCTACTCTCTCCCTTCGATGAATTTCATCTTCTTCCGTCTTGTTCTATCTCGATATACATATCAGCTGTATATACGAACCGGCGGCTGTTATCGTCCGCTACCCTTTGCAGCTACGCGTCAAGCCAGCAAAAGATCACGAAGGCCCTTGCCGACAAGGCAAATCTTTTGTGCCTCTGGGGAACCAGGTAGCTATAGAATAGTAAGTCAGAAGTTGAGAAACAGACAAGACGCCCTCCGCTAACCATCGATCCTTGCCGTTTAGTCACTTCAGAAAAGTTGACTCTCAAGATCACCAAGTAGAAGCAGAGTTACTGCTATATAGCCGTCTTCGAAACCAGATCTGGTCGAATGTCAGACCGGCGGCAGAATCAAGGACTTCAAGAAGCATTAAATGCTGAACCGCCGAAAAAAGACTTCGATCCGCCCACGCTTGGCGTTCCTGGCGGGTCCCGTTCGCCCAAGATAGAGAAGACTACCAAGGATTAAGAGTCCGAGGAGTTCTCTTGAATTCTTGAAGACAGGCTGGGGATGAGCCCCCTAATATCTGCTGCCGTGTCTGCAAGCGAGCCCGTACGTGCAAGGCAGTCCTCAGGGAGCAAGCCAAGGCCAGACTCAAGGCAAAAGCTAAGGCTAGAGCCAGAGCCAGGGCCAAAGCCAAGGCTAAGCCGAAGATCAAGGTTACTGTAAACACCAGTACGATCACCATTCCCAAGGCAAGTAAGCCTGGAGAGATCTGCGGACAGATCTGGGCAGATGGCAACGGCCACTTCACGATGAAACTGTGGGACGGAATCCTCTGCTACAGCGTCTCTTCTAACGTGTGGTAATTTCAAGAGCCTGAGCCCCTACGAGATCACACTGGTCGAGATCACTCACCCACATGGCGAGTGAGCTTTCGATTCAACTTCATTACTGGACTCCTGCCCGGTGAGTGGGTATTCACCTTCCACGACCTCAGCGTCAAGGCAACGGGGGCGGTGTGCGGATCAAAGGTTGCGAGTAAGTGCCCAGACAAGCCTCTGGATCGTAAGAAGTTTACTGACTGACCCAACCCATAGTTCGAAGCCAGAGCCAGAGCCAGAACAGGTTGGGCTCCGATGTGAAATGGGATCGCCTGTAGAACGTTCGACCCAAAACCATCCCGGCAACGGTGGAAATCCTCCCGTGGAACTTTTGATCCTCAAGATTCTGCTATGAAGCGAACGGCATCAACAACAACCGCGCTGTCTGCGGAAAGATGTATATATATATATATATATACTATGAACGGATCAAACGACAAGACGGCTTCTCGCAATACGCGGCCTTCGTGTTCGCGGGAAAAGAGGCTCATGTCTCATATTGCTCGATTTTCCATTTTCCACCTCCTGTACTCTACGAGTACCCAATCGTTGGCTACTACCATTACGATGACGTGAAATGGGATCGTCTTGAGAACATCCCACCCCAGAGATAATCCCAAGAACGGTGGCAATGCACCCGTGGCTCGCCTTTGCCGTAGCCAACTTCGCGCTGCCACTCTTGCTGAGTGGTCCAAGGATCCTTCGCCCAAAACTCATCCGGGAAATCTACTATACTCTAGCAGTATCTCGAACGGGATGAGGAGAGCGATGGACAGCCCAAGCGAACTGCCTTTCCTCCTCCTATCGAAGACCTTCGCGCTACCTGGAACAAACCGGATTATAATGGGGGGTTGACATGAATGCCCCCACTGTTCCGGCTCCGGTCCCGGTTCTGAAGCAGGAAGCCATCGCAAAGGAGCTTTCAGGCGCTGTCTACAAGATACCTGACCTCGTCTGATGCGCTGCACGTACCCAAGGTCCGCGCCGCCTGCGAAAGGCCTCCAGTTCTTAAACCTGTGGACCGACCCTCACAAGGCCCAGCCTTCTCAGTCATGTGGCTCTTACACAGCACTGACCACCAAGGATGATGGTGCTGATGAGGAGAAAAATGACGATGAGCAGTGGGATGTTCAAACGATTTCAACCACAAATTTGTAGACGGTGTGTCTTCGAGGCCTGTTTTGTCCTGTCTCCTGCATCTTGGAAGACTGGACTACGTCAGGATATCCCACATATATATATATGGACTCGTTGTACCTGGAGCCGGCCCATGCACTCTCAACTTCTTAAGCTGGCTGTAGCTCGTTCGAATACGAGTTAAGCATGTCTGCTGCCGCTGGCACCAACACCTGTACCAAATCACGTACTGTATGTACTATACCCGACGGTGTAAGCTTGCGCTCTAAGACGCTTGCTCGCCAACAGGCGGAAGTGGCCCAAGACTTGCGCCGGAATTAGAAACCTGGTACGCTGCATGTTCACCTCGTACGTCTACCCAGACCTGTCGTACATACTGCGATCCTTCTATCGCCTACGGGAAGCAGTTCGGAGCAGGCCCCACCTCTGAAGTAAAGCGTGCTGTGGCCTTGTTCATCGTAAGTGAGTAAACACTCTTCCCTCTTCTCATTCGTACTGACGTTCCGCGTTCAGCGAAGAGAACTCCACCTTCACGTTCGCGGGTAAAAGCACGCTTCCCAATATGTGGACAAAGAGCTCCGTGAGAGCCGCCGTTGAAGAGATAATGAATCTCAATGTGAACTGGGCTTCAAGGCTGCAAAGTTGAGACAGGAGATCACATTTGCTACTGTATAACAATGAGGGAAGGGTTGGGTAAAAGGCTTTCACGATACGGCTCAAGCCAGCGCCGTCCTGTCAACTTCAACGCAACTGTGGCAGCTTCAAGCACAGTCATTCAGCTCATAGAGCTGTTTCACGATGGGATCAAGAGCCGGCGAGTACCTCGCTCTATGATCAATGCCAGCCCCAGGATGGATGACACAGAGTTCAATAAACCCAAGAATTTCACTTTTGACAATTGATATCTACAAGGTCAGGGCTGTACTTAGACCGAATATTAAAGAGACTCAAAGACGTTATTGACAGAGGTCTCAGCACAGATTTGGAGCCCTTGAAGCTTATACTGTATATATGATATATAGATTCCCAAACGCTGATTATCTAAAGCATCTCCTCTGTTTCAACAGTAACTCTCCAAGTTGATATTATAGCCCCGGCAGAGCCCGCAGCCACAGGTTACCGCTCAATAGAAGGACATCTAAGGAGAATAAGTCACACGGGGTTTATAAGAATATAAGATGTGAGGAGGATATCTAGTAGTATAGAGGCTATTTAGAAACAACTACTCTGTCTTCCCTAGATTGCTCTCCTCTTTTCCACTTCCCGAAGCATTACAGGCATTGAGTTTCCCTCTTTATCGTAAATAGATCGACCGATCTCCTTGAATCCTAGCTTCTCGTAAAGCGGCAGGCCTGATGCACTAGATACCAGTCCCGCTGGGACTCCTTCCTCCTCAGAGCGGTCGATGCCCCATTGCGTAAGACGTCGTCCAACACCAGCTCCCTGGCACTTGGAAGAGACACCCAGCCAAGATAAGCCCCATCGTTCTTCAGGGTAGAGCTTCTCAGCTGCTCCAGCTCCCGCGAGTAGGTCGTTGAGAGCTTCCGTGTTGACAAGATTTGGGTCCGGTTTGCTGATGTAGGTTTCATACAAATGCTCCCATGCGGTCTTGATTCTCATAAGCTCTGTTTGATAGTCCATTAGTTTCTGCCCCTGAATCTCAGTTCTCAAATATCACTTACGCTTATCCCAAGTATCTCCTTGCCAGCTTTGTGCAAGGTAGCCCGTTCCATAACGAACCCATACTGCGAATCCTACAAACTCGCTTTTCTCGCCGCCATCATCCCGACGAGCAGCGAGTATAACAGCTCCTTTCTTCCCGTATTCCTCGCGCAAGTTAGAGAACCAAGTCTCACGGAAGACTTCGGGATGCTGTTTGCGAGTTGGTAAAATGAGTGAGTAAAGAAGGTCGTCGGCAAAAGAATCGCAGGCCAGATCAATCAGTTCGTAGACTTCTTTAAGGGAACTGATGCGTACGATTTTGATGGACGGTTTGGTCTCCATCTTGCGTAAATGGTAAAGACGTTGATGGAGATGAACAAAATTGCGCGTATGAGAAGACTTCAGAATGGGCGCATATCGACTTTGTAAAGTCTGCGAGGTTAAGTTAGTTACTTGTTTAGGATATGTTCATCAAAGATATCGTGAATCACTTACCGTCCGATATTCCTCAACTCTCAGTAGGTTAAGGCGATGATTAAGATTCAGACTGTTGAAACAAAAAGCGCAACGCATAACCTCAACAATGAGGTACAGAGATTAGTGAAGGTCCTCAACTTAAATAAACGCGTGAGTGAGCTGAGAACCCTGATCCTGGTCAAAAACGGTGTCGTTAAGCTTTCGGGCCCTGGCAACTTTCCCCGAACAAGCCTGGTAACGGGATTTACGGGCCCCGAATGGACTCTCTGACTGGCTGCATCGTAAAGATCTACAGCTCGCCGGCGAGATACAGAATGATCACTATCGCCGTGTACTTGGCCGTCTCTACTCGACGTTTGATTTTTCGGTCTGTCCGCTTGACAAACGCTTTGGTCCTGCTGCGGATAGACATTGTGGAAGTGATGATTGTGAAAAAGGTGGTTGTTAAGTGGGATTGTATTTGGAAACAATAATTGAGGAATACGGCGGAGTAGATGATAACAGAGGAAGATGGGTAATTAGGACAGGGTGCCAGTTGAAAGATATGGTACTCAGAGGAGATGGATAACTAAGAGAGAATTGCAGTTGAGGAAGACGATAGTTGAGGAAGATGGTGACTGAAAGAATGTGGAATTGTGGGCAAGTAGTAGCTGTGTTAAGTGATTCACAAAGAAAATAAAATAAAATTAGACAGCTGGGCAACTAGTCAAGCCCTCTTTGTGACACAAGGGGAGAGCACTGCTCGGCTGGAGCCTGGCAACCTACTAATGGAAACCCATTACTTTGGCAGCTGGCAGACTCTGCCTTAACTGATTTATGATTCTTATACGGACCTATTGACCCTGTACAACAAGCGAAGAGTGCTCTCTACAGTCAATATCATCATGCTGGCAGGTACTACTTTAAACTATGATGCTTCCTTTGAAATACGAACTTTTGTTTTTCTTTGTTCTCCATCTTGTCGACATCACTGGATAAATCGGCCTAACAAAGATCCAACTACGAGAGCAGAATTTCATTAGCAAGCTAAGTACAGGTTACAAAACATATCTGCACGCACTAGGTATTCATGGAGAAGACTCATTAACCATATTCTTGTGCAGTACTTGAGTATCTGGGCTTATATATTCCGACGAGGATCACTGATCAGCGCTCGCTCTGGCGCTTCAATACCTCATCTCGAAACAACTCTATCATACTTCGAGCTCCGCTTCCAGACAAGTTGGTACGAAATCCGTCTTTTTATTGCGTCCTGTAACGAAGGAGTTTCAGCTTCAAGAATCGAAGTTCAGCCCAACCAACAGACAGACGCGCATAGAACTGGTCCAGCTATTCAAAAAAGTCGATCCCGATCTAGGAGATTTACAACAAAGAAGGAATAGACAAAGCATGCTCTCCGCGGTAAAAGTACCAGTAACATAAACATCGACAGCGATGACATCTCATCAGTTTTACGTCTATATATCAGTATGCTGGGATAGCATCACAGAAGAGGCTGGCTTGAGTCTCTTGCTTAAACAAGAGCTGGGTCAAGTCTTCATCTCTGAGTGGCTTGGATAACTCGAATCTGACTTCTGTCGCAGACTATATTGAGCTATCTACGAGGCAACGCAGTGTCCTGATGCCTCGTAGTACTTTCTGCGTTGGCACGATTAGAACCGGTTCTCAAGACCTTTGCTTGGATCTCTTTGCCGGATTTACGCACAAGGACTCCATTGGGATGAGCTTTGATACTGAGTAGACATGTTGCGGAACCTATATACAGTCACTCCTACTGGTTCACTAATACAATTTGCCAACTAGTTACCGAAACGACTTCGAATCCCTTATGCACTACAGTCTACGAGTGACGGCGGATTGGTTAACGTTACGGAAACCCGGGCCGCATTTGAGCTTTCGATCAGACGAAGAGCCATTCTTTCGCAAAATCCTCAGCACAGCCTTCGTTCAACAGGTTTAAGACTGTTTCTACCCGTCTGAAACTCGATCACCAGCAAGAAAGTACTCTTAATAGTCTTCCAGTTTCCAGCGTTTAGACTTGCTTCCAACTCCCGAGTCTGAGCCGATGGCAGCTATCCCAAGCTAGTCTCTAGCAACAGACTCAATACCCGACCAGTCTTTGTCGACTCCCAACTGCGTGGAAGCAATTTTTCATAGAACGGCGAAGCTTTCTTGGCTATAGCATACTTCATACCGGCCAACGACAAGGGAAATGGTAGCAATCGCTGGATGCGAACGTCACCTAATGGGGGAGAGTCGATACACTGCAGTCGAAATAGCATCTAAGATAGCAAGTATATTTCTGGATCAAGAAAAACGTCTCCATTTGGGCTTCTGCATGTTTTCTTAGTTAGGATATGTTTCCGAGTAACATCGATGCCAGTTGCACTTACACAAGGACCATCCTGGGCATTACAACGGAAATTAGAAATGCTTGTGAAATCTGAGTCGTTTGTACCAACACTTCGTTGTACATTTTCTGTGAAAGGTCAAGTACTACAGTCTGCCAAACCTTGAGATACCGAAGTCGTGATAGCTTCCTGACATAGGTAGGTAGGTACCTAAACACTCGACACCATAGACAGCCGTCCTTTTAGACTACCTTCTTTGGGCAGGTGAGTGTAAAGGAAGGTAGAACCGGCAGTTTCAAGGATGTCTTGATACGTTATCGGAGAAATATCGATCTACGTCACATCGATAGTTGATGGTAGGTTGTTGAGTGTTGGATGCCCCCACTTTCGATCTCGATAACTACTGCCATTTACTATCGGCCAGAGTCAAGCAACCAATGAGCGTTTCGAACACCACCACGGTGTTACTTGCATCTTCTCGATCACGAAACCCTCCGAAGAAGCACGTGGATTACTACCGACAACAAGATTCGATGATGACCATTCTTGTTTCTTCTACTGGTCACTCAGACCGTCACATCTCTACCATTCTCGTTACCGCCCATGCCAGGGCCCAGTTGCACAAGGGTGCACGACCGGGGAACACCAACGGTGATGCAATAGACTGCATGGAACGTGTCTGACCTTGGTACGTTTGTTGGCTGTTGGGGATTATCTCTTTGGGAACTTGCATGCTAACTGGCGCGGGGGTCAGATCATAGATGGCAACTTAGCAGCTTTAAAAGCGAGTCGAGACGAGACGGGTACGCAAACGGTTTCAACATCTTCTCTTCAACGGTTTCAGCATACTCAATATGAAGACTGCCACGGTACTTTATGCATGTGGCCTTCTGGCTACAGCTGTAACAGCTGAGTTTGATGGCAATCTGAACTATGCCAGTCCGTCTCGTCGTCATGCTCGACTTGGTATTGATGTTCCTCTCGTCAAGCGCCGTTCCATGAAGCGCGGCAACACTCCCTACGCAGCATCCCAGCTCAACTTCACCCACGGAGTCGCCTCTGGAGATCCCTGGCCTGAGAGCGTCATCCTATGGACCCGCGTTGCCCCGTCTCTTAAGTCCGACTTAAGCAACAAGACCGTGGATGGTACCGCTGGACTCTACAGCCATGAGACTGAGAAGTACATCAAGGCCGACCCCAATCCTATTTGTGTGAACTGGAAGGTCTTTGATGCCAAGCCTTCTGATAGCGAGACCGTGGTGTCCAGCGGCCGAGCCTACACAACATCTGATATCGATTATACTATTAAGGTTTGGCCCCAAACATTTATCAGCTGAACACTGCTGACAATTTCTCAGGTTGAAGCTGAGGGCTTAAAACCTCTCACCGAATACTATTATCAATTCTCAATATGTGATTCCGACAACAAGAGCCCCGTCGGCCGTACCAAGACTGCTCCCACAGCAGATGATGACGTTTCCGAACTGAGCTTTGCGGTTTTCTCTTGCAGTAACTATCGTGAGTAGCACTTGTCATCTAAGTAGGAACTTGTTTGAAATTTGCTGACCACCCAAGCCAACGGTTACTTCAATGCTTATGGAAATGCGGCTAGAAAGGATGAACATGACTATGTCATTCATCTGGGAGACTATATTTACGAGTATGGGGCTAAAGGCGAGAGAGCTAGTCAGCCCGTGGATGAAATCTTTACACTGCACGACTACCGAACACGCCACGGACAGGTATGATTACTTGAGACTAAGACTCATTGACGTCAATTTCTCACGCACAGTCTAGTACCGCACCGATCAAGATCTACAGCTTCTGTCTAGAGACTTCGCTTGGATCCCAACCTGGGACGACCACGGTACGTTATGGAGCCTAATAGGAGGATCAATCTAACTTGATTACAGAGTTTGCTAATAACGGATACCGAGACGGATTCTCTGGCCTCAACAATACTGAGGAGTCTTTTATAAAAAAGGGAAAGGTCTCTGTCGATTCCCGAAAGGTCAACGCTGTACGAGCTTACTTCGAGTGGATGCCCATTCGGTATGCTCTATAAAGTCACAACTTGAAATGCGAATGGCTGTCGCTAACGATCCAACTAGCCAAACCGACATGGACGATGGTCTCCGGGTATGGAGGTCTTTCAAGATGGGAAAGCTTCTTGACCTCATCATCCTCGATACAAGAAACTACGACCGCAGTATCACCTCACTTGACTGGAATGATGGATACATCGACCTCATCAGAGATGATCCCAGCCGAACTCTCATGGGAAGTCGTCAAGAGAACTGGTTCTACAAATCTCTGAGCGAGTCCAAAGACCGAGGTGCTGCCTGGCGAATCATTGGCAACCAAATTATCTTCTCTAGGATAACTGAGAATTATGGTTCTGGTGAGATCCTTTCTGGGGATAATTGGAGTGTGAGTTCCGAAACAGACTATCTGCTACTACTTCACAACTAACTTATCAGGGCTATGTCGCCAACCGAAACAGGACTCTCGAGCATCTGTACAGCAATGACATTGGCAACAACGTCTTTCTCGCAGGAGATAGCCATCAGAACTGGGTGAGTCTCGTGATAGTTTTGATCTCAGTCCGCTAATCTATTTCAGGTGTCCGACCTTGTTTGGTTAGGAACCAAAGAATACGATAACAAAACAGGCGCCGGAAGCATTGGCGTTGAATTCGCTGGAACTGCTGTCAGCTCTAATGGCGTCGATGGTCCTATCGAACCCGCAGCTGGAGATGCCGCTCGATCTAGAATTGAGAAGAACCCCGAGTTGCAATGGCAAGAAGGATACTATCGTGGATACTTTATTCTGGATGTCAACGCAAAGCAGGTCTCGTCTCGATTCTATGGTGAGTCTAGTCCTGGTGTCTTGATCTCTCACTTGATTCACTGACACCCTCAGGTTCCCCTTCGGTGGCTACTCGCAATTCTTTTGATATCCCCTTGGCCAACTTCACTGTCGTCTCTGGCGAGAACCATTTGAAGCGACCTGTTGCCGGCGGTCGTGCCGAGTCCGGAGCACTTCGCTATGGAGAGGTCGTCCACACGAATATCACACTCGACACTGAGACCGGCAAATGGAATTATACTAGCTTGGAGAATATGTATGTTGAGCATAAGTAATAGGGTATTCATTACAAGAGCAGCTTTAGGAAACAGAAATCTGGAGAATAAAAGTCATGAGAAGACTTTTGGGAAGACAATCTTAAGAAATCGTGCTCTAAAAACACGCCTGTTATTAATATGGCCAATTTTAAGCCTGGTGAACCAATTTCTGTTTTAAATGTGTGTATAACCAAGAATGGGATGACAAGCATTTTGGGGTAATGAGGATATCAACCAAATAGTCATGATGTTAATCAGCGTTCCCAACCAATATTCAACCCTCGTACTCCTCAGGCTCGCCCTCCTCGTATTCCTCAGCCTCATCGTCGATGTCGGCGTCTTGGTATTGCTGGTACTCGGAAACCAAGTCGTGCAAGTTGGACTGGGCCTCGGTGAATTCCATCTCGTCCATACCCTCGCTTGTGTACCAATGCAAGAAAGCCTTGCGTCGGAACATGGCTGAGAACTGGTCGTCGACACGCTTGAAGATCTCCTGAACGGCGGTAGAGTTACCGACGAAGGTGGCGGACATGTCGAGGCCTCGGGGAGGCACGGAACAGACGGAAGTCTGAACGTTGTTGGGGATCCAGTCGACGAAGTACTCGGAGTTCTTGGTTTGCACCTTGAGCATCTGGTCCTCGATCTCCTTGGTGGAGAGCTTTCCACGGCTTTGATTTTGTCAGTGTTTCACTTCTTTGAAATTCGTTAGTTTTGGAACTTACAAGATAGCGGAACAAGCGAGGTAACGGCCGTTTCGGAAATCGGCGGCGGCCATGATGTTCTTGTTGTCGAAGATCTGCTGAGCCAGGCTGGGCACAGTAAGATGTTGGAAGGTCTTCATGTTGCGACCAGTGAGAGGAGCAAATCCAACCATGAAGAAGTGAAGTCGGGGGAAAGGAATCATGTTAACAGCCAACTTGCGCAGATCGGAGTTGAGCTGACCGGGGAATCGGAAACATGTTGTCACACCGGCCATGACGGTAGAAATCAGGTAGTTAAGATCGGCGTAAGAGGGGTCGGCGATCTTAAGAGTTCTCTCGTAGATATCGTACAGAGCCTCGTTGTCGATACAGAAGGTTTCGTCGGAGTTCTCAACGAGTTGGTTCAGAGACAAAGTGGCGTTGTAGGGTTCGACAACGGTATCGGAAACCTTGGGCGAGGGCATAACGGAAAAGGTGGCCATCATGCGATCGGGGAATTCCTCGCGGATCTTGGACAGAAGAAGCGTACCCATACCGGAACCGGTACCACCGCCCAGGGAGTGAGTGAGCTGGAAGCCCTGAAGATGGTCACAGTTCTCGACCTCACGACGGACAACGTCGATGGCCTCCTCAACGAGCTCGGCACCCTCAGTGTAGTGACCCTTGGCCCAGTTGTTTCCGGCACTGGCCTCACCGGCGACGAAGTTGTCGGGGCGGAACAGCTGGCCCATGGGGCCGGCGCGAATAGCATCCTGAGGACCAGACTCGAGATCCACAAGAACGGCACGGGGGACGTACTTGTCATTGCCACCCTGGATATGTTAGTAAACAAACTCATAGAGTTTGCGGTGAGCTTACCTCAGCGAAGTAGACGTTGATGCGCTCTCGCTGCTGGTCTGTGGTGCCGTGGTAGCTTTAAAAACAAAGTTAGATAAGATGAGTGAGGCATAAAGTCGGTGACGTTGTTGACTTACGCGCCGCTACCATCAATGCCGTGCTCCTTGGAGACGGTGTTCCTGATAAACCGTTAGCAAAAGCTCAATTGACAGTTGAAAAGCTAATTCAAGCTTTAAAATACTTACCAGAAGCTGGAACCGACTTGGTTGCCCTGCAAAAATCATCAACTCAACACATTCCCCTCAAAACAGTTTTTTGGTGGGTAATCCTTACACATTGGCCGACCTGGACGTGGACCTGAAAAACAGAGTTAGCTTGGGAGTCAATGGGACTGAATCGAAAATCTTACAATCTCACGCATCTTGATTAACTGGGTGGTGTCTGAAGGGAGGAGGGGGGTATCTCAAGATTGGTCTTGGTCTGGTCGTGAGGGTGAGGTCGGAGGCAGAAAAGTCAAGGTCTCCTTTATTTAAGGTAGACACGCAAAAAATGGTGCCTAAAATTAAAATGATTGAGAATTCCGGTGCCTGGGGGAAGGAAGGAGGGGAGGGGGAAGAAAAAAAGAAGGCGGTAGGGGAATGGACGACTATTAGTGGTCTGATTATGTACATATAATTGGGGCAGGTTTGTTTTTTTGAGGGGACCTCCTTCTCCTAAAGTTAGGTTGTCGGATAGATGAATATTTTGGCAATTTCATTTCCCTTTGTCTGCTGTACGGTGACTGTACCGCAGGTTGCTATGGGCTCCTGGGTCTTACAGCGGGCAAGAGATTAGTCTAGAGCGAGGCAGGGGGTGATGAACAGCTCGTGTTTAATTGTGTGCCAATCGATTATGTGGATATCAACTTTTTGATGGGGTAGCTACAGCTATGGCTGCTAGCTATAGGTGGGCGTTTGTCTGTTTTCTAGGCTACCAAATAACTGAAACTGGCTGTTTCTTGAGTGTAACAGTGAATTCTCTTTGTGCTCTAGATATCCTGTTTACCCCGTGCTTGTTTTTTGTTGTTGTTGAGTGTCAATATGTTATCTCGCTTCTCCTTTTTGTGGCAAATTAGGTGACTTGTGTGACTTTGCACTTGGCCCATGTCAAATCCTCTTTTCCCTGAGATCTGTTGGCGCCAAGGTACCAATTGAGTGTGGTGAGGTGGCTTCATCGACAGCGCTAACGACGGCCCCTGTCAGAGCGTTGTCTTTGACCTCCAATCTTCAACATCAACAAATTCTAGGTCAACATCACCAGCTTGTGGAATCTCCAATCTTCAATTGCTGGATTTTAAAATGCAAGTTTCTAGACACTTATTGCACTGACAATTGACATCCATCGGTCATGGTGACTAAGCAGGAAAATGTCAAAAGTCTTCCCCTCTCGGACACCTCACCGCTATATCGGATTGTCTTGGACAAGCGTCATGATCACCAGAAGCTCAGACTACGGGATAAGAGCTTATCGCTCACGATAGCCTCCCGTTTAATCTTGCTCTAGTCAAACAGCGGTCTATTATATGCGATTAGACGTAACAACTCGTAGCCTTGTTGGTCTATTGGAGGACATAGGTTGATGCGCCCTGCCAAGGCGAAGCAATAGTTTAGAAGTTGATAGATAACATGTTTACATTTTTCTCACATGGCGCTGTATAATTGACCAAGGAACCATGCCGACTGGCGGGGAAAATGACAGGTGACAGGTGAGACCTGCGTGCAGCTAAAATATCACCGTCTCTTCCTGGGTTGGTGTAGGGTAAGACGATCTTCACATGCCTACCTCAACCATACCATAGAACTTGACACAATATCCAGTGCAACACCTTTCCAGCTAGTAGGTTACTTTCTTGATACTCGTCTGTGATATACTATATGTTTTCCCATATTGACAACCCTGGGCCGGTCCAGTAATGTGCAAAATATTCAAATCAATGACATGAGTGTTGCTATAATTCACAACTCCAGAGTTGCAACTAGCATAAATACGGGGACCATCATTCGATGTTATGTTTGGTCGCTATAGTTGCTAAAGTAGTGGAAGGGCTGTCTTAAAATATATACACGAAGTCGCTAGATAGAAGAAAAGTATTGTCAAAGCTTCTCAAAGTCTATAATCCTCCTCAGCATATCCGAATCTCCTTAGGCTTGCTCATCGCCACCCGCAAGGGCAGTCATGTTCGTGTTTCCAGGAACAATGATCTGCTTCTCCTTAGGCAAAGAACCCAAGAACTCATCCGAAACATGCAAGTGGTCCTTGACAACTTGCTTAGGAGTCAAAGCCAACCACTGGGCCACAGAGATATCGGAGAACTTAGGCGCCTGGAGAACCTCGAGGAAAATCAAATCAACGTCACCAGTGTTCTCGACATAGTGACTGTTGGCGGCGGGGATGTAGCCCACACCCCCGGCAGTGAAGTCAAAGGTGCGAGCGGACTCGGGGGCCTTGAAGACGGTGACTCGGCCGCTGCCCTGGAGGAAGTAGCTCCATTCGTCGGAGGTGGTGTGCCAGTGGATTTCGCGGACGGCGCCAGGCTGAACGACAACGAGGGCGGCGGAGAAGTCCTTAGCAATGGGGAATGTGGTAGGGTCGAGGATCTTGACGGATCCTCCGGGGACGGTGTGTGGCTTCTGCTGAGACCAGTGGTAGGTGTATGAGTCGTTGCCGGACAAGACACCAGCTGGGCCTGTCGTATTCTGCTTCTGGATATCTTTGGGTGCGGGTGTTCCGTTGAAGATCTAAAGTCATTAGCTCAAGTACGGAAATTCAAATCAAGAAATAAACTCACGTAAAGCTGATCCTTGGGGATCTTGTCAAAGGCAGAAGTGTCGGTCTTGAAGTTCTTGGCCAGAACGGAAACAGGGTTTCGAAGGAATGTCTCGGAAACCAAGAAAGTCTCATCTTCGGAGAATTCACCGTCGTTGAAAACAAGCAGGAACTCAACTCCTTGGTCGAGGGCTTGAAGACTGTGAGGAACACCAGGAGGGAAGAACCAGACATCACCGGCGCAAACATCGTCAATGAAGCTCTTGCCGTCCTCGTTCATAGCAGCAATTCGAACGCAGCCCTTGGTGATCAGAGACCACTCGGCTGAGGTGTGCCAGTGAAGTTCACGGTAGGCGTTAGGAGCGAGACGCATGTCTACTCCAGCCATGGCGGTAGCAGCGGGGAGAACATCAACATTCTGCTGTCGTGCCCAACCGGCGCCCTTCTCACTTCCAAGACGATTGTGAGAAAGGCCGAGGGGCCACATGGCGTTGGGCACATCGCCAGAGTCTGTGCCAGGAGGAGCATAGAGGTCGGGGTTAAGCTTCTCGTACTGATAAGTGCGAGGGCCAGGATCAGTGGCACCTAGTCCGCCGCGCATGGGCTGGGGAACGTCAACATCGTCAAAGTCGAGGTACAGGCCGAGCTTGGCATCTGCGTCCTGACCGTTGACGGACTTGGGGTTCTTGACGACGGCTGAGTCGGACTTATCGGGATCTGGGAGAGGAGCGTTGCCACCGAGTAAGCTGGAGTCACCGTAGAGCGAGCCGCTTGTTGAGGTGACAGTAGGAGTAGGAGGGTCAACTCCGCCAACAGGTCCTGTGTTCTCGCCATAGTTTCCCATTCTGTTTGTCCAAGTTAGTTTGTTTTCTGTTACTGATGAAGTAAGTGAACTCACTGAGGTGCAGGCAGGGCTAGACCTTCAGAGATAGAAAGTGAAGCCAAGAAGGCTCGGAACAAAGCGTTGCGAAGAGTCATGATGAGGACTGGTTTGAAATCAAAGAGTAAACAAGAAGATATTCCCAGCTATTTCCAGAACCTCTGTGTGTGATGAGAGTAGTCGATGACACGGAAGAAAGGATGAAATGGCATTCCAACAAGCTGCTTCTTATACATTTCAGAACACCGTCGACGATGTTGAACGGTTCAACGGCTCAGAGCTGATCCACAGGCTTCGTAACGTCTCTGGATAGTCCGGTGCCGAATTCGCTACCGATTATGCACGAATCACCGATTCGGCCATTGTGATCGACCGGCAGATAGTCTTGGTACTGCGTGCCGCAAGCCGACGATGTAAGCATGCTCAGCCTCATTGCCTGGGCCTAGACACAACAAAAGTTCAGTTCGGCCAATTTCTGTGTTACCCAGAATGACAAAGCCTGGATTTCCAAGGTCCTCGGACTTCGGGTTGTCATGATGAATACCAGGTTTTTTGTTAATGGTTGTTGATTTATTGGCTCGATGCCATTCCGGGACCCATCAGCACGGCCCGGACAATCGCTTGGCGCTAGGAACCGACGGGACTACGGCACTTGACTTGCATTAGCACCATGATATCATGACTTGACTTGTATTATTTTGTAGTTGCTCGGACAAAATCTTCCCCATGGCTTCCTTATTAAGGTTTGTCATACGCACGAGTCATGTATGCTACGTAGTAATTGCTTACGGTGATTGACGTAGTGGTGTCTTATTGCAAGCCACAGAACCCAGGATCTTTTCCATCTTACCCGGACCTACAGGAGCAGGTTATGCCAGGGCTTTATACAGCATGCTTAAAGCCTATGCCAGATAATGTATTTGCAGCATAACCTTGATTTGTACCTAGAAGGTTGAAGAATATTAGCCAAAGTTTATTCCTTCTCCGTTACTCCCGATACGTCACGTAAAGCCATAGCGATACTAACCTCAGTATATCGCACGAAAGCCGTGAGCTAGTCCAATCGAAGCTGATTTACTCCGTAGTTGAGAGATTTTCGTTCTTAACTCCGATTGGCTCCTAATTGTGCATCATGCATGGATTTCCAATACTTCTACAGATACCCATGTGCTTACTGTTCATCACTCTTTGACAAGCCCTTGTAAGACCCCGACAGTCCCACTAGGTATATGATCAGTCAAAATAATATCGAGAAACCTATGTATTATTCCAAGCGGAGACAAGAAATGTAAGACAGTAAGACCGATTTCAATCCGACAGGGCACCGTCAAGCCGGCACCTCTGATCCGACAACACTCTCCGAGGAATGTCCTTAAATGGATGCTTATCTCATCAATAGCAGTCTTAGATAATCGTCTGATAATTGATGTATGCCCTTACCGATATGTAGGGGCCAATCTCGTCTCCCTTGCAACAATATCTCACGGGGTACGACATATCGGCTTGTTCAGTTATGCAACATGCTGGAGTGTAACCCTGCAGAAACTCGGGTTTCGGGGAGTAAGCATTCATATCCCCATATCTGCCTCGTCAAAACTCATCTTACTTACATGGGAGGCGTGAGACATTACTTGATGGGGGTTGCGAGCCATGCCTCCAACACAAGTCACCGGGCTCTTGATTATGATATCAAGATTTACTGCAGAGGTAGAGATACTGTGTGAGACCTTTTCCTTGTGTGGCAGCATGAAATTGACATGAGAAGCTATAATCTTAGATGTGTTTATCTCTTAGCTCTGGGACAACAATGACTAGATAGACAGTAGTATTTCAAGAAACTGGACTACTAAACAGGAAAAAGCCAGTACAAATGTACCCAGGTATTTCGCTCAAGGAGTTTCAATGATTCACCCCTCTTACACGGCCAAGACAGGGTGTTTTCTCACAATCTCTTCGGCAACACGGAACAATAGGCTTATGGAAGCCTCTTGGTGTTCTTCAAAGAAACTTAGCTTATTGTAATCTTCACTTGAATTTCGAATATCTTGGTTAGAGATCGTGTAGCTTATAATTCCCTAGTTGAGAAGGGCACAGCCCAACTATATTGAGCTGTTTAGCCGTTTGAGAACTCGGTTAATCATTTCAGATTGATATATCTCTTGGCATAACTCAGACCTTTCGTCAGATCTACACGAGAAATCCACCGTACCTAACTGTTAGATACAACCGTTTTGCCAAGTAAATAGAATCGTTAACCTTTTCCTCTTTCAATGTTGGTACCAATGTATTTCTGTATAAGCATGCCTCGATAACCGTTCATCCAAACACTGCTATGATATAGCACCCGCCAATTGTTAGCTTAATCCCTTGCTCGTAGTCCCGCAATAGAGCTCACTATATTTCTAACAGTTCAGCAGTGGTCTTTGAAAGGCCATGGGCTCGGTGTTTATGTTTCTCACTCAAGCCGACGACCTTGAAGTGCACTCAAGTGGTATCCCAGAACCATATATGAGCTGAGGGAATTCTTTTAATAAAAACCCTGCCCAAACAGCGGTCAAGTCAACTCCGCGGTCGAAGAATGACCGGCTTTTATTCACGGCAACAGAGATAAAGAACACCAAATGTTCTCTTTCCCGGGTACATAAATTGGCTCTTTCGGCAAACCAACCATTGTCCAGGATAAAGATCTTGACATAAACAAGGGTTTAGAGACCGACAGAGCGGGGTGAAGTTGACATCTCGTCAACTTAAGGATTCAACTAACCGATAACTATAAAGATTGTCTCGATAAAGATCCTAGTTAGGAAGGTAACTTGGGCGGGAGATGAGCAATGTGGAGACTCGGGGCGCAATTGTAGCTCCTAGATCGAGTGTCATTGATAAACGACCAAGGAAATCCATGATATACTCGTATCTTGTCAATGCTGGCCGATCTAATTGATGTTATAGAAGTGTAGATCTTGGCGTGATTGAACACGTATAAGAAACGTCAATTCTCTTGCGGGTGAACGGGTGAGTTGAAGCCTGTCACTCCCAGCCAGCATCACGAACCACCTTATAACTGACCCAGTAGACCAAAGGTTTCTCTGAATTGAATCTTGTGAGGATTCCGATATCGCCTTGCCATCATGGTCTACCTATCCCAGGCAAAAGGCCTCGCGGCCGTTGTCTACGGCTTGGCTTTACTCGCTGCGCCAGTATCATCGTCACAAACTTTACTTAGCCCCCGTGCAAAGAAGAACGCAACAAGTCCCTACGCAGAAACAGTTTCCAAGTACGTTGACTCTCTGGACAAAGAGCTGTGGTCAATCAACAAGAACATTCACGACAATCCGGAACTCGGATACAAAGAGTTCAAAGCCCACAAACTTCTCACGTCGTACATGAAGAAGCAAAAAGGATGGAAAGTCACGGATACCGTCGGCGGAATTGATACGGCTTTCATGGCTGTGTTTGAAGGCTCAGGCGATGGTCCTGTGGTGAGCTTCAATGCGGAGTATGATGCTCTGGAGGGACTGGGCCATGCTTGTGGTCATAACTTGATCGCAACGGCGTCACTGGGCGGTGCTTTGGCTGCTGCTGAGATTATGCGCGAGGAGAAACTTGGCGGAAAAGTCATTCTTTTCGGTACGCCGGCTGAAGAGTCGCTCGGTGGAAAAGTCAAGATGTTGGAGGCCGGTGTCTTTAAGGACGCCAAGATTGACATCTCTCTCATCTCCCATCCCAGCAACGGGCCTGATACACCATACATGCTGGCCCAGTCGACTGATCGCTTTGACGTCGAGTACACGGGTCGCGAAGCCCATGCCGCGGCCGGACCATGGGACGGCATCAACGCCCAAGACGCTCTCCTCCTCGCCAACAGTGCCCTGTCCTACATGCGCCAACAAATGCGAACAACCGACCGCGTTCACGGCATCATCCACTCAGCTGGAAGCCGCATCAATGTCATACCAGCCGACGCGTCGGGAAGCTACCAGCTCCGCTCTGCCAACGAAGAGCAACTAGAAGCACTCTCAGACAAAGTGTATAATTGCTTCAAAGCCGGAGCCATCGGCACAGGAGCAAAGATGAACTTCACGATGCGTCCATACGGTTACGCCAACATGAACAGCAACGATGGTCTCGCTGCGTCTTACACGCGATGGTTCGAGGAGCTAGGTGGTGATCTCCCCGACGCCGACGTCGACAAGATGAGAAGTCCCGGTGGCTCTACAGACCAGGGCAACATTAGCCAGGACTTCCCGACTATATCTCCCATGTTCCAGATCACGTTCCAGAACGGAACTGTTCCAAAGGAAGGTCCGCATACCGCGCCCTTCGAGGTCGCTGCAGGAAGTAAGGCTGCGTTTGAGAAGTCGCTCATGGTTGCTAAGAGCCTTGCGGGTGTTGCGGTCGACATGTTGACGGTAGATGGGCTATTGGACGAGATTAAGGATGAGTTCAAGAAGTCAAAGAAGTCATTTACCAGACGAAGAAGATAGATACTGTCGCAGTATCAGGATACCGGCTGGGGTCATGTTAAGATGAGCTATGAGTCCATGTCAATGCTAGTGTTGCGATTGAAGACAGAAGGCCAATACGCTGCAGTAAGCAATTCAGACGCCTGTAACAAAACGAATATAAGATAAGCAATAAGTGTAGTATACCATTAATAGTTGTTGGTGATTATACAACCGTCTCTATCTTACATCTACAAACGCCTGCCACATCAATCGTCACCACATAATTCGTGCCGCGCCTGAATTATATACCAGGAAGACCAACAATTTGTCTTACACCAGGTACGAAGCGAGGCACGAAATACACAGCGTAAAACGCTGTACCAGCGGCCAAGAGTCCCGTAAACTGCCTATCGTTAGTATTTGGTGCAAAGAGATGAAGAAGTGTTTGACTCACCTTCTCAAACCAGGTATGGAAGTAAATAGCTGTCATCAGAAGCATCCAAGAGCTCAAGCCCATGACTCCGACAGCAAACTTGCCACCGAGACCCAGAACAGGCTGTGCTGCGCCTTCACCCATAGCATGATCAGCCTCAACGTTGGCACTCTTAAGCGCACCATCGCTCATGACAACACATCGCTCCTCGTTACGCTTTCCGGACCATCGCAACACAGCCCAGCCAACTTCCTGCATGAGGAACGCGGTACCGAGAGTGAGGAGGAAGACGTGACCCGATATGTCATGACCGCCCTTCCACTTTCCACCGGCGGCCTTGCACGCAACTGCCGTGACCTTGTCCCCGACGGTGTCGGCACCAAACTCGATCTCCCTCTTAGCAAGCTCGCAGCGACCACCTGTCCATCGGAAACCTCGATCGATCAAAGCAGGACCAAAGCACCACTGGGTAACGAGGAACCACGCAGAAGTAACAGCGAACCATCGGAAAATAGCACGGGCACGTCGCTCAATGTTGGCGGTGCTGGGGTGGGTAAACACGAAAGCGAAGAAAGCAACGGTAATCCAGGCCCATCCTCTCTTGACGAACAACACGTTGAACAGGTTGGACTTCCGCGCGAAGTAGCTTGGTGAAAAGCTTGGGTCTTGCAGGTGCGCTTGGGCGATGGGATCGTATGGAGCGGCGCGCGTCTGAGGCGAGATTATAGAGAAGATAGTGCCGAAAATCAGCATTGCCGGAAACACAACCAGACCAGCTCTCTCGAGGGGCGTCGGAAGGAATGGCGAGGTGCGCGGTGTCGAAGTATTTCGAGTAGAGTCCATGACTGTGATGGTCTCTTCAGGGGCCGCCTTTCCGGCACGACGGGTGGTAACCATTCTAAAGCGGTCGCAAACAAAACGATATTGAGTGATACTGGTGTCTAAAGCATTAGAATAGCGCAAAGGAGAGGAAGAACAGATCAAGACAGGTGGCGCCGGAATGGCCTTTGTTGGTGTTTTTGATGGCTCAGGTAATGACGTCTACGTACTGGCGCTAATAGTGGGCTGTCGCCAAGGAAGCCCTGACAGATCGACAGCGGGTCCCGGACGGAAAAAGGAAGGTTCCGTTTTAGGTACGGAATTATTACGTAGAGCGGGGTGAAATGATAACCTCATCTTTTGACATCGAATGCGACACCACACATATGACGATGCCTTCGACGCTTTTGTCTGTAATCAAGTGGTTATGGAGCACAAGAAATGTTATTACACGGCTTTGATGACCCACATCACCTGAATCATCACGCGCATGCCCTGCCTCGAAACCTTCGCTTCCATTTCTTCCGACATCGACCACACTGCTCCAGCCTTTTAACGTTTCGACGAACACGACCGGTCGTACTTATATATACGAAATTTTCAGTCCATATCCTCAAGGAGGGTGGTCGAGTGGTATCCGTCCTAGGAACCTAAGAAATCTTCTTTCCGCTCCTATAACTCCTCTCACCCACTCAATCACCCTCCTTTTTTGCTTGTATCTTTTTATAGACTATAACGATAATTCTTGCTATTTCTTTCTGTCTCTTTTTTTTTTTTTTTTCTGGGCTATTTTCGAACGGATTCGAACCGACATGATCACCCGACCGCGCTGTCCTCGAGACCCGACCCTGTGGCCTCGACCATACCTTTCAATATGAGAACAACTTACCATACTCCCAGCGGATTCCTCTTCTTCCTATAATCTAAATCCGTACCTAAAAATCTCTTGAATCCGCTCCTATAACATCTTTCTCCCGCTGCCCGCTGCTTGCTTTTTGCCGGTTACGACTATTCCTTCTTTTGCCGGCATTTGTTGAGACCTCATTCTTTTCTGGCTTCTTTTTGGCCATTTCCACGACGTTTGAACCCCTGGATCGATCGCATACGACGAAAACCGAGCTTTCGACAACGACAACATCGACATTGGATCCACTGGCATTGTTTTCCTCCATCGTGGAACGTTGTTGGTGTTGTGTTCTGCTGCGATGCGTGACCTTTTTGTTTTGTCGACAACGCGTAGTCCGACGCATCCTTTACTTTTTGCCATTTACGAATACCGGCCAAGATGGGAAATCACCACACGTCTGTCACAATTCGGTACACCGTCATTCCATGGCCGATTTCGACAAGCTGCAGCAATAACACTCAGGCGGGTAACCGGAGAATTTTCCTCGTCGGCTTAGGCTACCATAACAAAGTAGCCTAAATGATAGTCTAAGCTATCATAAAGTGACCAAATTATTTCGTCTGTTATGCTCTCGGCGGTCAATTCTTCTGACACCCTGACGACCAAGCTATCAACAAGTGTTGGCTTTTCCTCCCTTTTCCTTTTATGTCAAGAGTGTACGCTATAGCGTTATAATTGTCCACCACGTGGTATCGATACGGGCGGGTCGTTCCCCGATTCATTCCGAATACCACTGTCAAGGTCACACAAGACGACAGCAAAAAATACCTGTTCGAACACGTCCTCCAAAACGACGCGGGACAAGGGGGAGCGGAGGGAGGTGAGGAGGGGGGGCAGGGAAGCGGTTCGCCAGGTCGGCGAGGAACTGCTGCATCTGCTCCTGTTGCTGTTGATGCTGCTGCTGTTGCTGTTGTTGAGGAGGCGCAACCTCCATCTCCTTATCCTCCTCCTTGGCGGCGGCGGCCCTCTTCTTGTCGAGGTTTTTCTTCAACTGGTTCCTTTCCAGGGCCCGGCAGGCAGCGGCCTTGTGGCCAAACTTGCCACACTATGAATGCTGTTACTATCTGATTCTGCGGCAATCCACATATGCAAGGGAGGAGGAGAAGGTAGTTGTATATTGACTTACGTAGTTGCACTGGCCGCTGAAGCCACCACCGCCAACGCCATAGTTGTTGTTGACTCTAAGTATAGTTATTAGTATATAGTTCGTTGTGTAGGTTGCTGATGTTTACTCACCGACATCTTAAACGTTTTGAATAGACGGGTGACTTCAACGTTGAATGGATGCGGTGACTTGAAAGTCTGGCATAGAAAGGGATCTGCGACTTGAACGTGCAGACCTATTTCCAAACATGCTGTTTGGGGATCAACATAGTAAGGGATAACCTGTTAAAAACCCCCCCTAACCCGCGATGGTAGTGAATGCCTTGAGACCGTCGTGCCGTTGGCACGTGACAATAATACTCTGACGCCGGCGGCTCCCAAAGCTCCTTCCTCGCGGTCGTCCTTCCCCTACAATACTGATGCACTGGTGTCGGTCCTTCCACTCGCAGGTTACCCCGCCCCCCTCCCAGCACATAGGCTCGTCCCTTCCAAAATAAGAATCCCATGAGAAGTTCAGCAAGCCGCGCGTCTAACACAGAGGCCTCCTCACCCAATGTTCGTCCCTCACGAAGCCTCCTCCTACAACGCACACCTACATCCACACTGAGAGCCCACGATCTTGATTTCAAAGACAGCCTCATCACTTCACTTTCAAGATGCTTCGCCGATCTGGAAGACTTTCCTCTCGCCGCTCTGGTGGTTCTGAGATGCCGGCGTCTCTCCCAAACACGCCGAGGGAAAGTGGCGGGAAGAGGTACGTGGAGTAGCTTGGAGGGCCAAGTTCGATGCGTGCATATGTCTCTGAAAGACGGAATGAACTCTACAACGGTAACGACGACGCTGACGGTGATGCAATAGATCATACCGAGTCAAGGAAAGAAAGCTGCTCGAGTAGTAGCAACGCCAGCGTCTTTGAAGAAGACCCGTGGTAAGTTTTGTCTTCAATCTCGCAAAGCCTCAGTGATCTGATCATGCGTTTGACAGTCATGATTGAAGATTCAGATGCAGAACCCCAATGAGGCTTGGAGTGATCCGAGTGACGAAGAAGGAGACTTTGTTGAGGATGGAGATTCGGATCCTGAAAAGGACGAATGTGAACCCAATGCCCTAGTGCGTGGTTCAGTCGGCTCCATCACACGAGCACGAATGTTCAGGGAGGTGCGTCTTCTGTCACCAAGCCGCAGGAAGAACTTGTGTCTTTGTACACATGGTCTTTAGTCCGGTAGGGGAGTCGTCTGTTTTACAGTCGTTCCTAGTCATCGAACCGCAGGAAGATCTTGTGTCTTTGTACACATGGTCTTTAGTCCGGTAGGGGATTCATCTGTCTCACAGTTGATCCTAGTCATCGAACCGCAGGAGGGCCTTGTGTCTTTGCGCACATGGTCTTTAGTCCGGTAGGGGATTCGTCTGTTTTACAGTCGGTCCTAGTCATAAGCCACAGGAAGATCTCGTGTCTAGTCCGGCAGGGGACCAGTTTTGACTCTATATCAGAGCTGGTTCTAGTCACAAGCCGCAGGAAGGCCTTGTGTCTTTAGCTCCGGCAGGGGATTGGTCTGTCTCAACCAGCCGTTCCTAGTCATCGAGCCGCAGGAAGACCTCGTGTTTTTAGTCCGGCAGGGTATCAGTTTACTGATACTAGTCACAAGCATTAGGAGGACCCAGTGTCCTTAGTCATGCAGGAAGACGTTTTGCCCTCCCCGAACTTAGTGTACGGGGTCGTCTATCCCACTACACTGGAGTCCGCCATTCAGGAGAGCGACTCCACTACTAAAGAGAACACGCAGTCTGGCAGAACAACATCTCTATGTCACCTTCGGCACCTCAAAATGGGCGCGAATCCTCTTCCCTACGTCCCTGTTGCGGCCCAGGAACGTTACGACGATAGTTATCAGCCTCGGCCCGATCTCTCTACGGCGTACAGCAATGACCTCCAGTCTGCCAAACGCACATTATGGGTTATTCCAAGCCATACGGCGTTGGACCATGGCAATCGCACTCCTTTTTGTGCCTGGATATCTCCGACGATTCCTCATCCACTTCTACATTGTCCTGAACAAACACAAAACCAATCAAGGCCGATTATACCACCTATTCGTCAGACACTTGTGGCTGCTTGCGACTCTTCATCACCAACACCCACATGCTTCAAACCATGCAATAACTATAGCACTTTGAGAGCCAACCATTCGCCATGCGAGGAGGGAACTAGATCTTGCCACTGGTTTCAAGAAACCCGGCTCGAAAGCAGAGATAAGCAAAACGAACAGCAACGCCGAGAATATTCAGCTCATCCACGAGAACTTGATCGTTACCATCCCAAAGACCATAGCGGTTCGCTACAGCCAGGAGTTACCAATTTTGAATTCTCACGCCACACAATGTCATTCAATCATGGCGGATAGCATGTATGATCTTTCAGAAAGAGCCACAGATTCCACCCTGGTTGATGAGTGTATATCCTCGACACCCTAGAGTGAATACTTTGGTCCTCTCGCCCTGTCCGCAAGGATGGCGGCGGTTGCCTTGTGCAGCTGCTGTATAGAGAGTTTGTTTTCTCCTCTTGATGATCTCAACCCTAACTGCGGTCTTGCCTTCGGGCGCGCTCGGGTTGGGTGTTGATGGACGTCTGACAGGCGTGTTTCTTTTCTCTTTGCATCGGGGTCGATTAACTGGAAGAAGTTGCATTGCGTACAGCTTGGCAGCTGCTTGTATGTGTCACGGTGAAGTTAGGATGGATTATGCCAGCGAGAAGGGGGAAGAGTCCTGTTTCAGCTGAAGAGATCACGAAGAGTTGTTGGAATGATTATGACGGAAATGAGGGAATGGGCAAATATTTAAGATTTGGAGGCTTTCTAGGCGGGACCAATCTGTTGAGGGTCGGACATGCGGAGGCGCATATGGGTTTCTCATCCTTGCGACAAGGATGTTTGTTTGTGGGAAGAGAAAGCTAAGTACCTTCTATGAGGATGATGTCTGATCTTGCTGCTAACCCGACACCGCAAGTATACAGCGATTTCGACCGAGATGAAGAACAACGATCTCCAAAATCAGGAGTCTCACCAATGGCTTTACTGCTGATACCAGGAGATGATCAACAATGGAATATGTATGTGTGGAATACGCCTCAAAACGATAAGGTGGGAACACTTACTGACGATCCTCTTACAAAGGGTATCCCCAGGACCATCGCCTCCTAAGTCTGGCAGACAACAAGCTGTTGAGCATACCGACGTAGTTACAATCTTTACCTTAGGCAAAATACCGGAAGTGTGTCTAAGGATCTTCAAGTCGACCAACACTGTCAAACCATACTGAATCCACATGCATTTCGGCTGCGTCTACGTTATCTTGTGCCTGTCTTCCCTTCAACGCTTCTACGCCCTCTAGCAAACTTGAGATCCCCGGAGGCTTCATAGCTCTATGTGTCCCCTCATTGGAATGATCTGCTGCCATCAAGCCCTTGTCATGTAGATATGGATATACAGATACTAGGCAGGCAAATGCAGGAATAACCTAACGACACGTACTCCAACTGATGCGAGACAATGATACTGGTCTGTGTTAAAGCTATAGAACTGTAAGAGAACTGACTTGACTTTGACCTTGGCTAATAGGCCAAGGGCTGGTGGAAGGCTATGATAACAGGAGTTTCATGTTCGGTTCGTACCGTCTTCTTTTGTTCTTTTTCCTTTCTCTACTTTATAGCTGCAATAGAATAAGTGTACATACGCTAGTTATGTATCTAGACTGTTGAGAAAGCCTTCCACTATCTGTCTGTTTTAAGACTGAGACTACTATAATAAAGTAGCCTAAGTACTTGTCTAAGCTTGTATAAAGCCACAAATTATTTCGTCTCTTATGTTTCTGGGCTACTTCTTTTGATACCTGTGCTTTCTCATATGGCTGGTGCTTTTACTTGAGTTCTTTCTGAACTTCACACTATTTGACGATATGATCTGGTGAGTTCACACTCAGTCGCAAAGGTGTTCCACGCTCGCTGTAGAGGAATGGCGATGGGTTGAGTCGGCTTTGCGATCGTGGTCTGTGGAATAAAAGGGGTGGTCATGAGTACAAATACCAGAATGACTGTAATGCTTTCGGTTCGGGGTGGTGCAGTGGTAATCTCTCTCCTATGACCTAAAATCCGCTCCGATCCTACAAACTCTCTCTTCCCTGCCCGCCCCGAACTTTTCCTTTTGCTCCTGGGTTCCAGAGTCCATCCTTTTTGTCATCTACTTCCCCTTCATTCTACGGCAAGCGCAACTTTTGATGCCTTTGTGGTGATCGAAGTAGATCTGGTAGCTCCATCTTGGTGTAAGCCAGCGGTAAGAACAATGAGTAGTTTTGTCCAAGGGACTATATTTCTGCGCCGTGATCACTTCAAATATAACGTGATACCCTTTTAATTTGATGTTTCCAATGATTCAATGTCCGTAGGGTGTCGCATGATGGTCTTGATGTGGATGTCGTCGTTGTCGATCAGAGCCACCATGTTATAACAAATAGACTCATCCCGAGCTAACAGTCTCCATGCCAGATAATACTAGGAGCAATGATGTCCTCTTGTAATAAAGGCTGCCTCGGTTGGACTGTTCGTCTGTGACATGTGACCTATGACTCTGCTGCCTGGATACTAACTTTGCGTCCCACCGTACCCAGGCAACACTCAGCCACCCAGGCCGGACGAACAAATGTTTTCTTCTCTTATATATCAGAACTAGATTCTCAACTCTAACGAAGCAGCGACATACTAGGACTGACTAAACCTATGGTGCAGCGGGAGTGATATCCTGCTCCCGCTTCGTTTTTTTACCCATGTCTAATGGGTTCGAATGTGACACTCCTCGCTGTGATGTCCTTTTCTTTTCTCCTTTTTTTCTCCTTTCCTGTTCTCAAGGCCCTATGCCATACCTTTAAATTCATTCTCAACCAACATGCCTCTTCTTGAATTCCAAGGTCGACTCTCGTTGAGTATCACTCTGTCCCATCCCACCCACCTTTGACCACTACATCACGACATTGTTAAACTTTAGGCAGACGCCTTTATCTACCTCCACCCCGATACCTTTTTATAATAAAATTAGGCACCCTTTACCAGTGAAGTAGCTCGACTAAGAGCTCTAAAGGAATTTGACAGTTTGCAAATTACACACACATGCCGCCTTTAAAACCAGCGGCCTTCGCTTTTTGTGTCAGCCCGTTCGAATCCCAATCCTACGCCTCTAAATTTTTGCTATACTGTATTTCTACTCTCCGTCCCTCATTTGATTCCTGATCACATTTATTAATGCAATATCCTGATAGTGAACGGGGCCGTCAATGCATGTGTGTATGTACGATCCTTGATTTTGACAGCCACTCTGTCAGCGCTATCAATGTTTAGATAAGAAGCCACAAACCGGCTGCCTGTCTACCTTTTATATACTGAAGTAACTTACTATGCCTTTGAGGAGAGTGGTGCAGTGGAATCCGTCCTAGAACCTAGGGAACTTTCTAAAATTGCGAACCTAAAACTTCTATCACCCACTGCGCTACTCACCTTTTTGTCATTTTTAGCCAGTGGTTCGAAAAAAGAATACGAATGCCGTAAATCACTAAAACGATTGACATGTACATATCTAAGGTAACCACATACAAAATAAGGGAAGAGCTTGGTGCCATATGGCGGATCCGACCTACACACTTATCTGCGTACGCAGCCTTCGCTTTTTGCGTGTTCGAGTCCAGATCGTATGTGTCTGCTTTCTTGCTATATTATCTTCTTACTATTAGATCCTCACTGAATCCCTAGTTGCATCTTTTCTTTGCGATATATTGCTTGTGTATAGTGAAAGGTGCAGCCGACGCATGACAGTCAAGCGTCTTCAGCTCTATCAAGGTTTACAGGTAGGCAGGAAACTTAATCCATATGTCTACCTGTAATATCTTAACTATAAGTCTCAAAATAGCAAACCCCTTGACCAGTGAAGTAGCTATGTTAATAATAATATAATGGCAGCCGATTCGGCGCTGCTGCATTAAGAAAACCTTCGATCCTTCGCTTTTTGCGTTCGAACGCCGTTGTCCTTTTAACATATCTTTTTGTAATTTCATTTCTTAACAAGACAAACCCTTAGGTACTTGACTGATATGTATGCTCATTCTTAAAGTTGAGTGACATGTTCTTGCGCTGTTGGCCCATACCCCTGATCCTGGACGACCCGGCTTACACCCCCAACTCGCAGGCTACTACTCCACCGACAAGACCAGGCATTGATTCAAGCGGTTATATACCCTTACATCTCAATTTCAATCAGCGAAGTAGCTAAAACCAACTACTGCATTACGCCGCCCACTTCATACTATGGTGTGGTGGTATAACCCATCAACCAACCTTGCCTCTCGGGGCTAGGTACTCTTCGCTTCGCTTTTTGTTCGAACACAGTCTCATGCTGTTTTGTGCTTGGATGTATTGTTTTTTGTCTTTTTGCGTTCCTCCAAGGATCGGCATCTCTATGATCTATACCTGCATCGATGTTGAGGTTGAGTTGTTCAGTCAGTGGTGTTGCTTGATGATCAAATCGTGATAGCTTGTCATTATACCAGAATATTATTGCAAACAGTGATTTGCATACATGTATAACAAAGTCTTCACGTTAACACTGAAGTAACTGGCGGATTCTCTTCAATCAATATACATTACATTCTAACACTGTAGCTTGCGACCGATCTCCTCCCTGTAAAGCTCATCATGTAAGTCATGGTCTGCACCAAATTCTCGACTACCCTATGCACCATCACCGTCTTTCCCTAGCCATCCACCCGGGCATGCCTCGCTAGCATGTCTCGGCGAGGTGACTCAACGCCGGCCTAGCCCCACATCTGACTTACACCAACTAGCATGGGGGGACCCTTGCTCTTGTGCAACAGAACAAACAAACAGCCCTTCATATACCGATTCTAATTGACAGTTGATCAGCGAAGTAGCTTGAATCAACCAACGTTGAATATTGAATAACTCAATGCTCTAAATTTGCCTATCCTAAGGGGTGGGCCTTCGCTTTTTGGTGGTCGCAAGTTCGAACCAGGTCTGGGTAATGGCTGTCGTCCTTCCTTTCTTTTTGTTCTTTTCCCTTTCTCTACTCTCTAGCTGCAATTAAGTAAGTTTATATGCGCTGGCCATGTATCCAGTCTGTTCAGAGAGTCATCCACCATTGTCCTTCTCCTCCTCCTCCTCAAGGTCCTTCGTTCGCATGCCTTGGTCCCCAGGCTTCAAGCACAACAAACTCTACGCACCCAGAACCTATCAACAGCCTTCTTCCAAACCTAAACTTACCCTTCCCTACCTATATATACTGAAATAAATTGTATATTGCCAGCGAAATAGCTAAACACTTTCAAAAGACGTCCCGCCTCTTGGGGACCCTTCGCTTAAGTAGAGTAGGTAGAGGTCGCGGGTTCGAACGAGGAAAAAAAGACGAAAAGGCCATCTACAGTATATCCGGATCCACTAACATCTACTAACATCTACAGTATATACTAACATGAACTGCCATATAAACTGCCATATATCTCAATATCTAGTATGCCATCTCTATAATTTTGCTCCATGTTTAAAATTTAAACGTTTAACATCCATCATGACCCCAATATTGTCTTTTACCTTTTTGTTCCTGCTTTATTCTCCCCATTCCTTGGTGTTTTCCACGCCTCGCTCTCTGTCTGCCACGGTCGCACAGCCCCCCATGTCGTTCAGATCTGCACTACACCACAACAGGCACCATCGACTCCATACCACCACCACGTACGTCGATCACCACCTCTACCCCAACCTAGTACATGCCCTTATCATTGAAGCTAACAGCAACCCTCCCAGCGAAGTAGCGACAAATACAAAGCACAGACGCACTTTGACAGAGTGGTGAGTTCGCTCGTACTCTGCCCCCCTTCCCACTAGGGAAGGGCTCTTCGCTTTTGCTGATCCACGGTTCGATCCGCCATTCCATTGCTTTTTTGCTCCTTATCATGCCGATTTATTCACTATCTTCAGACATCACCAGAACTGAGTTTGGTGTTTACCCATCTTTCCCTTTTTCTTTTTGACTTTTGTTTATTTGTGTCCCGTGACCTCGTGTGACTGGTGTCTGATGCTTGTTCACGAATAAGAAGCAAACGACACATTATGGAGAAGGACATATTTACGAAAGCAACCTATCATCGCCCGTAGCGACAAACCTTCACGGTATATGGAAACTTCTAGCCTTCCAGGTGAGTATCATAAGTTGTCCTCTAAGGCTTCTGCTACAGGAAAAAAGCGGCCTAAATGCTAGTCTAAGCCATCATAAGGTGACCGAATTATCTCATCTCTTATGCTCTCGGCGGCCAATCTTTCTGACACACTGACGCCTTCTTGACTGCTAGCTAGCACATTTCCATTTACGACACTACATTCATGTCACCTCACATTATTACACACACACTTGGTAGTAGCAATTTGTTTCATTCAGCTACCTGATCAAAGCAAGCATCTAGTCCAATCTTGGAGTTGAACTATCCGAAACTCCAGTTCCAACCTGGAACAAAACCCTACACCCTAAAAATGAAAAAGAACAGACTCAAAAGGTTGCATGACAATCAGTGAGCAGGGGATGCTCGGGTATTTCGCACAATTTACGCATAAGGCGGCGCCTCTTCGTCGTCCTAAGAGAAGCGGGCAATGGCCGCGCAGAAGTTGTTGCGGTTGTCCTTGTCCAGGACAGCAGACTTGCCGTCGACATTGACCATGTTGACACTGGCCTTGGTGCTGATACCGTAAAGGTGCAGCTTGGAGCTTTCGATGCTGAGCATGTTGTCCTGGCAGTTGTTCTCGCCGACGCAGACCTGGTCGTAGTTGTCGAAGAAGCTGTAAAGACCACCACCATAGATGAAGACATCCTTGGAGTTGACAGCGCGGACACCCCAGGTACGGGCACATCGCTTCGAGTCGCCAGTGCAGGTAGCCTTGAAATCGGGGTCGTAGTACTTCTCGTTGACTGTGAAAGGAACGGTCGCATCAGGGTTGCCCTGCATGTAGGCAGTCTCGGTCTGGATGAGGGACATGTAGACGTTAGAAGCGTCTTGAAGGTGGTAGTTGTACAGGACATTGTGCTCGGAAGCGGTTCCCCACAGCCAAGCACCCTTGGTGCTCTCAATCAAAACACCACGGCCGTTGTAGAGGTTGATCTGAGAGTGGTCACCACGGTCGAGCTCGTGGTCAGCAACCCAGAACCAGGTGTTCTCGAGGTAGCAGCTTGACTCCTTGGTCATGTGGAAGAGCATGAAAGCGGCCAGGCATTCAGGCTTGGGGTCTGCCTTGACCTTGGGGTTCTTGGCGCAGGTGTCGGACTGGAGCTGGGTACCAGCAGAGCCACCAACACGGAAGTGGACGTCAAAGAGACCAGCAGAGCCGGGAGTTTCACCAGCAACGTTGAACTCCATGAGAATGGCACCAGGCTGAGGTCCGACGGTCTCGAAGATGAGGTCCTGGATCTCGACATTGCCAACATCACCAGCCTCACCAACTTGCCAGAGAGGCTTAGGGTTGGCTTGGTCCTTGAAGTTCTTGTCACCGCCAGCCATAATGAGGGGCCAGATCTCGCCAACAATCTTGATGTTCTTGGGAACCTTGACAGTGTCGGTAAAGATGTAAGCGCCATGGTCGAAGTAAACAATTTGCCCTTCCTTGATACCGTCAAAGACGGCCTGAATAGCAGCGGTATCGTCAGTCTTGCCATCACCCTTGGCACCCTTGGACTTGACGGAGACAAAGTTGGAGGCGGGGACACCCTCGTACTGCGGCTTGCTCTTGGTAACGACGTTGCCATTGCTGTCGAGGATAGCCTTGGGCTTCTCGACGGGGGTTTGTGTGGCTTGGATAGCCTTGCCGTTGCCGCCAGTGTAGGCACGTCCTTGAACGAAGGATTCGATCTTGGCGTTACCGGGAAGGATGGTGGCATCAGTACCGCCATTCTTGACAGCGACGGGGACGGAGGTCATGTCGACGTTGTCGATGATAAGGGTACCGTTGGTGCCGGTTTGGCCAGGGTTGTAGTTGGACAGAACACCAACCTCAGTGTTGGCAATCTTGCTGTCAGTCAAAAGAATGGAGCCAACGTTCTGGATGCCGCCACCGGCAGTCATGTCGATACCGACCTTGGCGCCAGAGATGTCAAGGCCGTTAAGAGTCCACACCCAGTTCCAGTTCATGTAAATAGCAGTGTTGCAGTTGCGGAAAGTCATGTTGCGGCTGGTAAACTGCTGGCTACCGAAGAAGCCACCGTACTTGCCACCGATGAAGGTAAGGTCGGTCATGAAACCACCAGAGCCGTTGTCAATGAAGATACCCTGCTGCTTGTTGTCCTCGCTAGGGTCCTCGATCATCTGGAAAACGATGTTCTGGAGAGAGGTGGCTTGAGCAACCTGCCAGTGGATACCAGTACCGGAGCTCTTGGGCATACCAGTCAGGTCGATCTTGAAGTTGCGAATCTGGCGGAAGAAGTTGTTCTGGTTGGTGTGCCAGTTGGAGCCGTCGTTGTTGTAAGGATCGACATCGATGACAGCCATACCTTCGAAGTTGGCGGAGGGCTTCAGGACGGGGAGGTTGCTGAGATCACCCACCATGTGGGTGTAGTAGTAGGGAAGAAGGGGCTTGGAGACAACGTAGGTGCCGGGAGGGAAGTAAACAAGAGCGGGAGTAACAGTCGAAGAATCACAACCCTTGCCACAGCGGTTGCCTTCAGAGAAAGCAGAGTTGATGGCTGCAGTGTCATCGGTGCTTCCATCACCCTTGGCGCCATAGTCCTTGACATTGCGGAAGATCTTGTAGTTGGGAGAGTTACCAAAGGCAACCTGACCCTGGCGCTCGATGGAAGAGAACCACCAGGAGCCGGCATCAGCAGCAGGAGATACAGGAGCACTGTACTCAGGAGCTGCCGGGGCGACAACAGTGACCTCAGCGACGGGGACTGCAGCTTGGGGTGCAGCCGCAGCCGGAAGAGTAAAGAGGCGCATGGCCAAAAGGGAGGCGGTGACAACAGTCGAGAGCCCCATGATGACGATGAAGAACCAGCTAAATCGTTGCCTTTGAAGTGTCGAGTAGTAGTATCGCTCTGGGATGAGTGGTGTTGATATCTCAGCGGAATGCTGTCAAAGGGGAGCGGTTAGCGTTGTGCTTGTGCAGCTTGAATTTTTTGTTTCTTTCAGAAAAGAGTTTGCGAAGGAAAGAAAGAAAGGTTTGTGGGAAAGGTAAGTATCAAGCTTCGTGAAGCTATCAACCTTTGGGGGTGCGTGATATTGAGATCAAGGTTTGTGAGAACAATGAACAACACAATAAGAAGGGAAGTTGAAAGAGTGAAGAGAACGGATGAAAATAACAAAGAACAATAGCAACGGTATGACGTGAATGAGAGTGGTTGTTGCGGGTGAAGCTGGGCTGCCAGCTGGTGACGGTCCTTGACAGTGCCAGTGAAAGAAATCGGCCGGCAGTGCCACACCATGGAAGCAGGTCAAGGCCTCTTCTTATCTGCATGGCCACTGGCCTTTTACAGCTGATCGACACTTGCTCAAAGCGGTACACGGGAT
This sequence comes from Fusarium sp. NRRL 66335, assembly GCA_004367055.1. Classification (NCBI taxonomy): domain Eukaryota; kingdom Fungi; phylum Ascomycota; class Sordariomycetes; order Hypocreales; family Nectriaceae; genus Fusarium; species Fusarium sp. NRRL 66335. The sequence continues at coordinate 256,528 of QHHG01000096.1, read as the reverse complement.
GAAAGGGCTTGGTCCCTTGTTTCTGGTTGCATATGGAGGCTTGTCACAGATGAAACTTACCACGAAACAGGTCAAAGAAAAGTCTAGGACCTAATCCAATGTATGGCGAAAAGAACGAGATATCCAAAAGGGAGACGGACTCTTTAAATTGGTGGTAATTGCACACTTGGCAAAAGAAAAGAATACCCAAAAAGAAAGAGGGTGGTGATCAAAGCAATGACGCTGTACCAGACATGCAAGTGAATGTAAAAGAGAGGGACAGGGAGAGACACGCGAGGCGCGTGTTCACACGATAATGAGTGTCGTGATGGTGTGCGGTGTGGTGGTTGAGGTAACAAAAGGAGAGACAAGTGCAGGTGTTTTGACCTTATATGTGACTTGGGACTAATAATGAATGACTTCTTTTTGGCTCACCTTGTCATTGCTTTTGGCAGGGCCATCGCCTCTACCACGGACAGGGATCTCATCGTAGTATCCCTGGAGGGACGGCGAAAACCCTCTCTGGATCCCCGAACCAGCCATTGTGGTGGAGTTCTCAATGGTGTAGTCGTTCAAGGGGTCTGGAGAGATCACCATTGGCTATGGGGTAATCACGGCCTGTTTCAAACAAGGCCGGCAGTGGCCCAAGCGAGCGGATGGAGGATCTGAGTTGCTGTGATTTGAGGATGAAGGATGAAACAAATGTATTCCGAGCTATACAGTAGCGTTTATGCTCATTGACGATGGCGAATGTTTAGGTAGTGGTGAAGATGAAGAGACGCGAGATTGACGAGCGACGAACCGACAAAAGGAAAGGAGATTGATGTGCCTTCCCAATGTAACCCCCAGCCTACATCACCTGAAAAGGAAAGTATGATAGAGCCTCCGAAGAGAGTCTAGTCTCAATAGTTATAGGTGGCTCTCCACTGTCCCTGGGCTAAGCCAGCGGGTGGCTTCACGCCAGATCCTTAGCGGATCAAAAGAGCCGGGGCCTTTGCTCTTGCTCTCTTTAGCAGACAAGAACAAAAGCTCCTTCTCCATTCAGATCCAGCCATCATAAGGCTCGTTCACAAGACCCCAGCGTACCTTCCATCGAACAGACAGTCGGGTGCCTTGCATTGCAGATCACAACACCATGTGGCATCCAATACAGACAGAGTTTGAGCTTAATCTCCACAGACAATGCCTCCATCATTCCTCCAGAACTCTCTCTTTTTTTGGTACTACAATCAAGACGAAACTGCATTCCTTTTCGTCAAAGCATTGCGCCCCGTCCGTTAATTACATTAGCCACCATCCGCCACCGCGTAGAATCCCCCTTCTGTCTCAGCCGCGCGACTATCGAATAAGCGCTTGGCAGTAGAGGATCGACATGACCGAAATACTTCCGAAGAGAAAGATTAACAGTAGGGGTCTAGTGTAGCAGTTTGTAGTTGATGAAGAGCTCCGTAGTGGCGGTTATTAAAGCCATTAGGAGGTGATATCGAGGGTTAAAGCAAGGTTTAATCTGCAAAGTCTATAGTTGTTTCATGCTATAGTGCTCTTTCATCCGAATCTTGGTTTTTTTGTCTGGACTCGGCGACAAACACTCAAAAAGGCATCACAGCCAACAATCTCCCCTCCAGGTCCCCTGTTTCAAAACACAGCTCTCCACTTCCCGCCGCACCACCAAACGGCATTCCACCTACATCATGCCTTTGCCGCCCGACGATATGCGCTATCGGACATTTCTCCTACTACCCAGTAGACTACATCATGTTGACTGATAATCCCAGCTATAGTCGCATTAAGAAGTCAACGTTACATATAGTATATCGTTTGAAAGAATAGTAAAAGAAACATCGCATCAGGTGAACATATTAATTCAGGGTGGTCATTTATGCGATCCTGCACCATTTGTTTCTGAAATCGTCCCTTCACATGATCGACGTCTCTTCATCACACGCTTCGTGTTTCACTCCGCATCCCACATCCCGCATCTCATAACCATCATCTCCCTTCGTTTCAAGAAATAATTTTGAACCCTGCGCATTCAAAGATATATCAAAATTCACAAACGATCTGGAACGATCTGGCAAATAACGAAACAGTATAATCATTAAAACTCCAAACTCATCTAAATGTGATCAAAATCGCTAGTCAACGCTCTTGACGATCATCCCTTTTTGGGTAATGCATCGCCGAATCTCAAATGTGCTCCGTGAGGTTGCACGAATGCATGCACCATGTCTCCAACATGCCACCAATGCTATAAGGTTCCTTGAAAACAGTCTAAGCATGCCTTTCCGTGTCATAAGTCGTTACAGCCAGCTCGAGTTCGCCTGGCCCATTATTACTTGAATCCTTCATATCGTCCCTCATCGCTGGCTCAGACTTTAGATAAATCCTCCGTTCAGCTCAACGGGCTTAGCACTCTCGATCGTCTCGATACCTTCGACATCGGCGCCAAAATCCATAATCAAGATCTTGGGATCCTGTCCCGTGCTGACAATGCGACGGTAATCACTCTTTGCGCTCAAAACCCAGCTGGCGTGCCACTTGGGGAAATCGAGCAGCTGATGTCCAGTCTCCATATCCCACACCTTGATGTCGGTGTCGTAGCTTCCACTGACCAGTCGGCCACTCACACTGTCTATGTGTAGGCTGCGGACTAGGTTCTCGTGGGCACGCATCTCTCGCAGGCACTCGCCGGTGTTGGCATCCCAGATGCGGATCACCTTATCGTTACCGGCAGATGCGATGTACCGGCCATCCTCGGAGAATTGAGAACAAGCCAGGCCCTTGGTGTGTCCTGTGAACTCTCGAATGTTCTTTCCGGTCTCAATGTTCCACAACTTGACGCGGAAATCTCCCGAGCAGGACACGATGGTGTTGCCCCGCATCTGTACCGCGTTGACAGGGCCGTTGTGACCTCGAAGCTGCTTGATCAAGTCACCAGTGTGGCGGTCCCAGACGCAAATGGTAAAGTCCTTGCTGCAGGTTACGATATGCTTGTCGTCGAAAGCGAGATCGAGAACGGCTGCTGTGTGATGTCGAAGTCGGCGGATAGGTTGGTATCCGGCGCGAACATCGTAAACGATGCAGGTTGAGTCAGAGGATCCGGTTACGAGAATATCATCGTCGTACTGCAGGCACAGAATCGACGCCATGTGATGGGTCGGGAACGATCTAACTGCAGGGACGGAGAAGTTGGACTTTTCATTTTCAGAGGAGCCCGAAGCGAAGTGAGTAGGCTGGTCATCCTCATCGTAAAGCACATCGGGCTCGTTAATAATCTCTTGAGGTCCGATGACAAGACTGCATTGAAGGGTATGCATATCCCAGATACGGATAGTCTTGTCACGGGAACCAGTGATGATTTTGTGCCTATTCAAGTTAGTAAATGGATTACAAGATAGTACAGGTGATATAACTTACTCGTCAAATTGAAGGCAATAGATACTATCCTTGTGCCCGTTCAGATAGACAGGTCTGGCCTTGCCAGTCTTCCATCGCTGGCTTAACTCCTGCTTGACACGGTAGATTTCTCTCCAGTCGTTGACAGGTGAAACAGCAGGAACTCCGAGGCCACTTCCAGGCGCAACGGGCTCGCTGGTGGCATAGGTGGTGGTTGTCTCTCGAAGGCAAGACTCACGCCAGATGTGTTGGTTACTAACGATCTTGTTCCAGTTCTTGCAAACCGCAGCAGCCTTGGTGAGAGCGGAAGCATCGAGGTTCGCCAGAACATGAATGGCAAGCTCAGCAGGAAGTCTGGAGATGAAGTCGATTGTGCTGATCGCAATGTTCTCCTCCGTCTCATCCTCGCACTCGGCACCGGGGAGGGTGACTGTGATTCCGATACCACTCTCTCGGTCGTTGCTCTCATCGTTGGTGCTGGGGTTCAACCACATGTTGTAAAGGCCTTGACGGGCAAGGTACTCGTTCTGCATGGCAGCGGATGCCTTTGCAGCTGCTCCCGAATTACTAGGGATAACAGGCGGCTCACCACCATAGCCAGGAATCGGCAGGTGAGAAGTGTTGTCGTAGTTATAAGTGGCATGCTCGCGGTTGAATTCGAAGCCGTAGATGGATCGTGAGCGACGCATGGTGGCCTGTCGAAGTCGACTCCAGGTGGAGTGCGCCCCGTTATAAGAAGTCGTAGGTCGGCTGGCCTCAGCATCTTCGTGTGTATCCTCAGCGATAGAGGGTCGACGGTGAACGATACGGTTGATGGATAGCGAAGCCCGTCGGAACATGCCCTTAATCTGCTTGGCACCGGGGGTGTGGAAACCGTGATGTTGGTTCGAATCGTGCATGTCGTCCTCGTGGTCGTCGATAGCGAGATCGGTAAAATGTCGAGATAAGTTCTGCGAATTATGCTCATGTCCAAAGGCGAAAGATTTGGGTCGTCGCCAAGGCATGGAAAGGCTCATGCTGCGGTTTCGTTGGGGCTGAGGTTGAGGTGTGTGGATGGCGCCTGCTTCGCTGGCAACGTGTGACTTGGCTGTTGAATCAACCATGGTAGACGACTCGGATGGAGATTCCATCATCGCTTCCTGAGCAGGAGCCCAGTCGTTGACGTTAAAGATGCGCTTGGACATATTTCTGGGTCTTGAATCGAGATTGATGAAAGATTGTATTAAAGCGAGACAAAGATGGTAGAGTTGCAAGTATAGATGGACGGAGATAGAATTAAGGAATGTCGGTTATCGACTCGAACCGGCCGATTAAGAATAAACCACGAGCTGAGCGAATGCGCTCGCTTGTTATAATCCAGGATATATCCGTATGTCGGGAGTTGTTTACTGTTGGTGGTCGCAAAGGCGGTCGCGGGTCTTCTCGTTAAGCTTCGCGGCCTTGTTTTTGGGTGCGATTGGGTTGCAATCAACGGTACAACAGCAAAGGATAAAAGAAAGAGGCTTTCAAACAACTTGATCCTCGTTATAACCGTTTGTGACACGCTGTTTTCAATCTCAAAGAAAAGAAACAACAGCAGCAGGACGAGAAAAGGAGGAAAGGAATGGAGATTGTATGTGAGGGAGAGATGACAGGCAGGTCTTCTTGAAGGGTAAAAGAAAAAAGGCAAAGGCGTTGCAGCGATTAGCAATCCCGGCTCAGATAAAGGAACAAGAACAGGAACAGGAACAGGGGGGGTTCACTAAGTTAATTTTTTAAATTTTAAAATTCAACGAACATGGAGCAATGCAAGTCTTTTGATTCGCAGTGAAGTGACTGACTTTTCCCTTTTTTCAAGGCGAGTCAGAAGAACGGGATGATCAGGGGAATCGAGGAGTAACTCAAAGGTATCCCTTAACAGAAGCTCCTACAAATCCAAGGCGAGACACGTTACGGATGGACCCTTGGCAGGTGATGTAAGGCGGTTTTCTTGACCTACTCTTGACTAGGGTCATGCTTCGCAGCTTCAGGCGGTTTCTAACGCCATCTTCAGCACACTAGAAACTAGCGCTTGCCCCAGAAGCAGCCTTGGAATGCGGGAAGAGGCCGATTCTTGGTTTTCCCGGTGGAGGTGGATCGTACGGTTCCAGTTTTCTCGGGGGCCGCGATAGTAGAGAGAAGTCATCTCGGTCCGGTATTTACTATGTCAGTAGTTGTAAAGATGAGATCACTCAGTGATACAAGTTGAGTTTCTCTTTGTTACACTGAAGCGGTGAAAAAAAAGTCTCTTGAACTAACAACGCTGTGGCTATCCGCCCCTCCCTAATAACTCAGCTCCTTCAGCCATGACCGCCGGGTTGGAAACTGGGGGAGGAGAAACTCTTGTCACTGGTGGCGATGGCTAGATCGTTATCGGAGTCCTTATTCCCGGGTCTAGAATTGTGAAATCTCAGTCCAGAGTCTTGGGTTGTTTACGAGTCAACACACCGTACATCATAATACCGTCAATGTCATCGCTCATTTCGCCTTTTCAGTTGGTCACGTCGTAAGAGAGTCAACAAGTGTCTGTGTAACACAGTTTCATCATCAACAGCGTTACTTTCAAGAGTCCAGGGTGTTCGACAGTACCCCAACAACCCCCAAAACATACCCCAGATTTTACTGGGCTCTCTTTCACTGGCCGGTCTAGATTTACAGGGATCAAATAATTTGCTTTTAGGACCCTGATTAACTTCCTACAAACTTTAATAGCAACAGTCTTGCTATGACTGCTCTTTGACGCAAGGCAGTCTGACCGTGCACAGTTCCTCACGGGTTTTACGCCTGTAGAAATTGGAGACGGTGAAGAGTCTGATGGGCTCTATAGGAAGTGATCGACAAGCGTTGAGGAGATTCCCAAATAAGGTACTGACTGGAACTCTCAACGGATACACCGATACCGGATTCTACCAAGTGTCGCCTTCGTACCGTCCAGACTGTGTATTTTTCTTCAATTTTGGAATGATCGTTACTGGTCTCACCTGATTCTGAGTTTGATCTGAAGCTTATTTGAGACGAAAACACAGTAATGTGATGAAATGCGTTGGGTGTTTTACACCATGACAGCTACCCTATGTCACCAAACATAAGGCTGTCCCAAATGGTGAAAGCCCAACTGTTACTCATAAGTGACCTTTCCATCAGCTTGAGACAAAACACACAATCCCATATTCAAGATCTCAGAAAGATAGTATCATAATGTCTACGGTTCAATGTTGTCTTAGTTAACCTTCAACACGTAGGGCTGTCGTGGGGAAGACAAGACAGTGGATCAAGTTTTTCCCGCTTAAGGATCCATAGAAGTTTTTGAGATATCAACCGAAAACACCACGTTGCGACATCACCATACTCACCTTCACAACTCAATTGGACACCATCACTCACCAATTGAGTACCACCACTTACCTCATACCCAATTGAGCTGTATCGCTCACTTACGACACCATGGAAGCCACCGTGCAAGCTACGAGAAGGCCAGCCTCTGTGGCTTTCCGCATCCACCCCCTCTACCGCATCTTCTTCCTAGTTCTCGAGCCCATCTCCGCCCTCGTCGGCGCCTTCTACACGCACTTCCGCCAAGAAACATACCTTTCCCTCCTCAACGCCGCCTCAGCACCTACTCAAGCGCCAAAAGCCACTTCCGTCGCCATGTCGCAACTCTCCAACATGTACATGTTCTTCGCGCTCAACGAGGCTCTGGTTTTGAGGTCTACGCCTGATTTGAGGGTTTGGAAGACGGTTCTGCTCGTGCTTCTTATCGCGGATGTGGGACACTTGTTTTCGATGAGTGAGCTTGGCTCGTCGATTTATTGGGATTTCAGAGCGTGGAATGTTAGTGATTGGGGAAACGTTCCTTGGGTTTATGGTGGGATGCTTATGAGGATTTGTTTCTTGATGGGATTCGGGTTGGGAGAGTCGAGAGTTTTGAAGAGGAAGGTTTAGAGTCCAGAGATTCGGGGTTTGGGATAGCGAGATGTTCGGTTTTAGATACCGAATTGTTGAAGATTCGGGGAATTAAAAGAAAAGACTGGGATCTAATGTTATTTGACTACGCCTTTATGATACATGATATAAGAGTCTAGAACCTATGATGCTCTCTAAAGAATACCTCAATAGAACTCTTGTGTCAGACAAACAAGCTTAATCCGATGCATCACAGCCCTCATGATCAGTTCCCCCACGATCTTTGTGGAGGAATTGACTGAGTATCCACTGTCCTCACGATAATCCGAGCTCTCATGTCCAAAGTCATGATGGACCACAATTGTTTACCATCCAATCAAGTCTCTCCATCGGCTGTCGGCTATCGCATGTCGCTTACAACCAGAGACGTTCAACTCTACTGCAGGTCGGCATATCGGCCGAAACCCCCAAACCACGTAAAAGAACCCCCCAAAGTCGCGCTCGAATCATTGTCGTTCATGATGGAGGGGTTGACCGGGTTGTTGACTTGTCTGCCCCTCATTGCGACGCAACGTAAATGGCAGTCGACGCGATGAGGGGTGAGCTTGGGGGTTCAGGCCATGAGGAGGGGAAGTTTATAAAGATTGACGATGTTCCAATCTTGCCATTGACTCTTGTTTTCTTCTTCCTCTCTCTCCCCTCTCTCATACACTCTATACCCCATACACATTCATCATGTCTGTCCCCGACAAGTTCCAGGGCTTCCAGTCCCCCAGCGCCGAGCACTGGACCGACTTCCAGAAGAACTCCTTCGAGCCTCGTCCCTTTGGCGAGTACGATGTCGACATCAAGGTCGAGTGCTGCGGTGTCTGCGCCAGTGACCGTCACACCATCAGCGGCGACTGGGGTGCCTGCCCCTACCCTCTCGCTGTCGGCCACGAGGTTGTCGGCAAGGTTCTCCGTGTAGGCGACAAGGTCACTCTCGCCAAGGTCGGTGATCGTGTTGGTGCCGGTGCGCAGGTTTGGTCGTGCCAGGACTGCCGTCAGTGCAAGAACGACAACGAGACCTACTGTAAGGATCAGATTGATGCTTATGGCGCTGATTACCTTGATACTGGGTTCAAGACTCAGGGTGGTTACTCTTCTCACAGCCGAGTGCACGAGTACTGGTAAGTACACACGAATCTCTACTTGAGACGTAACTGACATGTTTCGTAGGGTCTACCCCATCCCCGAGGCCCTGTCCAGCACCCAAGCTGCTCCCATGCTCTGCGCCGGTATCACCGTCTACAGCCCACTGAAGCGTCTCGGTGCCGGCCCCGGAAAGAAGGTCGGTATCGTTGGTATCGGTGGTCTCGGCCACTACGGTGTCATCTTCGCCAAGGCCCTCGGCGCCGAAGTCTGGGCCATCTCCCGCTCCCGCGCCAAGGAGGCCGACGCTAAGAAGATGGGCGCCGACGGCTTCCTGGCCACCGGCGAGGACAACTGGACCGAGGGCCACAAGATGACCTTCGACATCATCATCAACACAGCCACCTCCTTCGAGGGCTTCGCTCTCAGCGAGTACCTCAGCCTTCTCGACATTCACGGCCACTGGAACTCGGTCGGTCTTCCTGGCGGTGACGGTATTCAGATCCGCAACCAGGACTTTATCAACAACGGTTGCTACATCGGTACATCTCACTTGGGTAGCCGACGTGAGATGCTCGAGATGCTTCAGCTCGCTGCTGACAAGGGCCTCAAGTCGTGGATTGAGGAGATTCCCATCTCCAAGGAGGGTCTTCAGCAGGCTATGGAGGCATTGAGGACGAGCTCTGTTCGTTACCGATCTTGCATGACACAGTATGATGAGGCTTTCGGTGCTTAAGAGGATGATTAAATAAAAGAAAGGAGTTGAGCGAGTTTATGAGTTTATGACAGATAGCGGAGCGAGAAGCTCTTGTTAGTTGAGAGAATACACCTTGATAGGACACCTTGAGACACCTTGATGGTTTAAATGACGAATATGTGCAATCTACGTGGTGACAATGAATTGACGAATTGCCTTGAAGTATACATTGGGTAACGTTGGACAAGCGAGTGTGTACAATTGTAAGCTGGTTCCTCGCAAACTCTGCTTAAAAATCTAGTGTGTTTGTAATCCATTGAATGCGTCTTTCAGCTTCAAGATGGCGCATCGTGAAGTTTAGCGTTGATCCATTATTAGGCCTGCAAAGCTTAGCCTAGACGAGCTCCGCCAGACATCCATCCATCCTTACCTTCATGTGGGGTCTCCATGTTACTACTCCAGCATCACTCACTCCTGTCACTGTATTTCTGTAGGGCTGTGACAATCAATACGCCCTTGCGCCCTTCAGTCTGATGTAAGGCAGGACAGGGCATCGAGTAACATGCCATCAGAGGATCTCTACATCTGACCGAAACCGCAACCTTCTCAAGCCACAGGGCTGCAAATAACGGCCATCTTCTTTTTTGAGGTTCCTCAAGCTAGTCTATTTGTATCACCCCAGACATCTGCAACCCACCTCCACATTTTCAGACCTTGCCTAATTCTGTCGCCGAACATTCTTCTCCGTCTTTCTCCTGCGGAAGCCGGCGGCGCATCTCCGTGACTCAACCAGCCGGTGTAAGCAGCATATCAATGAAGGCTTTTCGTTAGAGTCAATTTGGGACTCGCCGTGAGTAGGGGAGATGTGATTAGCAATGCGTCAGGGTAAGAGTCATTGCTGTGGGCTGGGGGATTGTTTATAATGAAGAGTGTCGCCGCTTTGTTTGGGGGGTTTGGTGATACCTTCAGACTTCAGTTACACACTCTTCAGACAATCTCAATAAACACAACTCGACACGCACTTGGCTCTTTACTACTTTTTTCATTGAACTCAATTCTTCACCGAGTATCCTCAATAGGTTTCTGCTTGACACCAATTGTTTGGTCACCATCATGTAAGTTCCATCGCATACAACTGGATCTTTACAACTAATAAATAACAGGGGACAATCATCAATATCACCCGCCTCATCCCTCTCAAGATCTCCAGCCTCAAGCACCAGAAGCACATCATCAACCATGGATCTCACACTCCGCTTCAGCCGCTCCGTCAGCAAGACAGAGATCTCCTCCGTCGGCATCTCCCCATCAACCTCAGCAGCCTTCGCAATCTACACAGCAGCACAAACAGCCCAATCCTGGATCGACGTCTTTGACCCCAAGAACGGAAACGGCTATTCCAAGACAAGCGGCTCTCGCGCTGTCTTCTCGGCTCAGGGCTCTCGTTTGGCGACTGTGAGAGATTGGACTGTTCAGCTTCAGGGCGGTGTCGACTTTCACCACTCAAGCACGGTTTTCCTAAGGGATTACGTGAGTGGGAAGACTGTGCATGAACTCAAGGAGGCTAAGGGCGAGCCTATTGCTTGGAGCCGAGATGGGAGACTCATTGCTGTTGGAGAAGCGAAGGATCGTGTTGGAGTTTGGGATGTCAAGAGTGGAACGCGAGTAGGAAGGGTTCTGAGCCACATCGACGCAATCACCCACGCTGCTTTCCTCCCTGACTCCAGCCTTGTCACTGCCTCTCGCGATGGAACGCTCAGGATCACCAACACTACGACTTGCAAGACAATGCGCCGTCTCGAAATCGACGGGTCAAACAACCCCCGTGCTCTGGCCGTGAGTCTTAATGGCCGGCGCATCGTTTCAGTCTGGGGAACCAACGTCCACATCTGGATCCCCTCAGCCAACGATCTGACATCCTACAATCTCAACGCGGTGCGAAGCTGTGAAGGATGGCCCCTGGCTATCTCTCCCGACTGCCGCTACATGCTCTGCCGAACCGAGGACGGATTCGATATTATGGATGTTGCGACAGGATCAGTCATCTACGAGGAGACTACGGAGGAGATGGTAATGTCTGGGGCTTTCGCAGAGGATAGCACGGCTTTGGTGCTTGGAAGGATGGACGGAGTTGTGGAAGTGAGGGATGTTTTCGAAAGGAGGGCTTGAAAAGTTGTGATACCCTGATATACAGATTGTAATTTGTTTTGTAGACAGGATTAGGCTAGAAACAAGGCTTTAGGAACAGGCGTTTTTGAGTTAGGTCTTCAACACCATAATACACAAGAGCATATGCCAGGCTCTCAACAGCAATATATGTCCAATACACGTTGATTGCAAGTGAGAGGGACTGATGGTGGGTAATTTGTACCCTTTACTCTTTTAGCAGCAATGCAGAGGATTTAGAAGCTTGTTATGAGTGCGAGTATCGATAACGCGAATTGCGAAGGTTAACTCTGCTGAGTCATGAAACATAACGCAGTGATACCGCTTCTGCCTAACAACACAACTTCACTCACTTCCTCCACGATCCAACCTCCTTGCGGGCGCGAAATAGTAAGTCACATATGTTTGACTATAAATGTGACTTACTAACGTTAAACAGATACCAGAAACATGGCGTCCATGGAAAGGAGTCTATTCTTCTCAGACCGGTTCGCCATAAGCTGCGGCACCGTGACAATAGACGTCCAAAAGCTAAAGGTTCTCCTTATTCGCATGCGAAGGAATGGAGAATACATGCTCCCCAAAGGCCGCAAAGACGTAGGCGAAAGTCTAGAAGACACAGCTCTCCGAGAGACGTATGAAGAAACAGGAGTGAAAGCTCAACTCCTCCCTGTCCCTATCGATTCACAAGCTACCTCGATCCAAGGCCAAGATCGTCCAAAGGCCATCACTGAGCCGATTGCTGTTTCTCAGCGCATGACACAATGCGGTCTCAAGATCATCTTTTGGTATGTTGGGATGGCGGACTCTACTATTCCTCCAGTGGACGGGACACAGCAGAAGGACGAAGACTTCGAGGCGGTTTGGGTAAGATTCGACGAGGTTGAGTCTATTGTGTCTTGGGAGGATGATCGACGGATTGCTATGAAAGCTATTGTTGCGGTTCTGAAAGAACAGCTTGCGAGTTCTGACAAGGTTTGAGTTTGACATAGTCGAAGAGAATCGAAACGGTCAGGTGGGTGTCAGAAGAATTGTCCTCTAAGGCTTAGGGTACAGAAATAAAGTGGCCTAAACGCTAGTCTAAGCCGGCATAAGATGACCAAATCATTTCGTCTCTTATGCTCTCGACGGCCAATTCTTCTGACACCCTGACGACGATAAAAGAGGATCTCTTCTCTAGGATGTGGTAGAGCCAAGGAATATAATCCTTGTTGCTCTATAAGCTGACTATGCAACAGTAGTTTAAAGGATCAATCCAAGCTTGATATTAGCCGGTTATATAAACAAACTGTCCTAATTCATCCTTCAGCCAATTTCTCATCTTCCTGTGTTAACGTCAATATTCACAACTCAAGCCATCAATATGGCACCCTCAACAGCAACCAAAAGAGTCACGCCCCAGAGCATCAAGGACGAAAAACGATGGGTCCAGCGCCTAAACCTCTTCCTAAGCCCCTTCTGGATAACCGCCGTAGCATTCGCAATGCTCAGCGGTATAATGCACAACTGGCATGACATGGACTACATCCTCTTCTCAATAGCAGTCGCTACACCACCAATTCTCTTCCCAGCACTATTATCCAAAAAGGCTGGTCGTCCATGGTATCGCAGGTACTGGTTTAAACTCAACGTCTGGGTCGCTATTATTGTCTGTTTGGGAACGTACTTTACGTCGCACTACTTTTTTGATCTTATGGGAATGCGGTACAAGTTCCCTTGTAAATGGAACTTTAGCTCTGCTGTTGTGGGGAGGACCGGGGGTGAGGTTCCTGTGTTTTTGTATCCTCTTACGCATGCGTACTTTATGACATACTATACAGTTCTCATGATGGCGGAGAGTACGATTGTGCAAGCCTTACAACCTGGCCGCTTGGGAAGAGCTCTTGTAGTAGTCGCTCTATCTTACAGCGTTGCGGTTGGAGAAACATTCTTCATGTCGAGTCCTTTACTCTCTGACTGGTTCTACTATGAGAAGACAGATCGGATGATGACGGTTGGGTCTTTGGGATATATGTTCTTCTTTGTCGTGGGGCTTCCTATGGTTGGAAACATTGACAGCAAGGGGGAGGATTGGCAGTTAAGTCGGGTTGTTATCTCGGCTCTTGCCACTTTCATGTCGATTCTGGTTCTGTTTGAGATTTGGGCAAAGATTATAGGTCCTCTTTGAATTGTCTTCGGTGAGATATATACCGAGAAACGTATGGTGGAGACCAGTCTAGGGAAGTCGGTTTAACTCGTGCTGGGTAGGCGAGATTGGTACTTCGGATCGGTAAGTCAGTCTAGGTCATAGATATACAATCCAAGATGAATCATTTTGTAGTCAAGAGAGGCAATTACTAGGTCATAGGTATATCGGATTGATGTCAAGTTAGTGATCATAAACCCAAATAAAGGACGCCTGAGAACACAGTATTGAAATGCTTCTCTTCTTGAAGAAAAACTGAAAATAAGTCGGTTCGCTAACAGATTAAATAAGGTTCGGAAAACCTGGGGTTCGTACTAGCCGAACCGAAACCCCGGACCGGGAATGTGGAGAGAATCTGGAGGTCCGATATCTCGGGGAAGCTAAAGATGTCTATCAGATCTAGACTACGATTGTGGGGGAAGTAATCAACTTAAATAGATAACATCTCTAGAAACAAGAGTAATTCTTCAATCAGGTTCTCTTGTTTAGCCCAGCCCAGCCAAGGGTTCTCAATTCGTCATGGCAGACACAAAAGACTACCCCAACCTCGAACAAGTCATCTCAACAGATCACATTGAGAAGACCCAAGCAACTCACAACGATGGCCATGGCCACATCGAAGGAAACGCTCTTCTAGTCGACAAAAAGGGCGAAATCCGCAAGATCCCTGTTCCATCATCCGACCCCAATGATCCTCTCAACTTTCGACCATGGGAGAAGTACGGACTTGTCTTTTGCTGCTGTTGGTTCTCTGTTATGGGTCTTTCAGTTGCTAGTGGACTTGGAGCTATCCTGAATGTCTTTTTTGAGACGTATATTCCTCAGGGGTATAATTCGGATCAGGTTGTGCTGCTAATTACGCTGCCGGCTTTGTTCATTGGTCTTGGTAAGTTGATTCCTCAATATGTTGACGCGAAGTGAAACTTACATGCGCTAGGAAACTACATCATTCTTCCACTATCCCTCGCCTTTGGTCGTCGTCCAATTTTTCTCATCTCGGTGGTTGTTCTCTTCGCGGCCAGCATCGCGGCAGCTACACAGAACAGTTACAATGGTCATCTCGCCGCCCGTATAATCCAAGGCACAGCAACAGGTGCATCAGAGTCTCTCCTCCCTCTCATGTTGACGGAAGTAACATTTCTCCACGAACGAGCCTTCATCTTTGGTCTCTACTGGATGTTGCAAAATGCTCTCTCCTCGTCCCTGAACCTCGCATCTTCCTATATCAACGCTGACCTCGGCTGGCGCTGGTACTACTGGGTCTTCACCATTACTGTTGGAGTCGGTTTGGTCATTGCCTTCTTCTTCGGTTTCGAGACGCAATTTACAAGACCGGCTGCTTCTCTTGATGGACAGCTTGTGGTCACGGATGAGTTTGGCGTCACAAGAGTCATTCCTGATTCTGAGGCTCAGGCTTATCTGGAAGAGATGTCGAGATCTGGATTGACACCTCCCGGCGCTGAGAACTCAGATGAGAACATTCGGCGCAAGACATACCTGCAGCGTCTTCAACCGTGGTCTAAGCCCTCTTCTCAGCCAGTGCGAGTCATTCTTTTGAGCTGGAAGTACATGATCACGTCGTTCGCATCACCCGGTATCTTATACGCTGTTCTCACATCCTCCATTGCTCTTGGCTGTGGTGTGGGTATGTCTCTGACTTACAATGCAGTCTTGATGGGTACGTATCACTGGCAAGCAAAGGATATCGGTTTGGTAAACGTCGGCGGCGCGATCGGAGCGATTATCGCCATGTTGTACTGCACATTCGTCGCCAACCCATTTGTCATGTGGATGGCCCGTCGCAATCGCGGTATTCACCAGCCAGAGCATCACCTCATCACTCTCGCTCCGGCCGCAGTCATTGGCACAGCCATGCTTCTTCTATATGGCTTCACTGCCGGCGGCGGAGCGACATGGTGGGGACCTTATCTAGGATGGACCATTTTCCAATATTCCTTCACGACCGTTCTCATCATCTCTACCACTTTTGCTTCTGAAGCAGCCCCTAAGCATCCCGGCCCTGCTATTGTCACTGTGGTTGGCACGAAGAATGTCATTTCTTTTGGAGTCACGTATGGATTAACACCTATGATTGAAGGGCATGGGTACAAATGGGCCTTCGGCGTGTTGGCTGCTATCTTTGCTGTTATCTTTCTTTTGGGTATTCCTGTTTGTATCTGGAATCCTAGGTGGAGGGCCTATATTGCGGAGAGGGAAGCGAGGAAGGGCACCAATACCACTGATTAGAGTCAGCTCTTAAACGAACGTGGGTGTACATGAATGAGTACCAACGCGTCTGGCATAAAGAAACAAAAAAGACATATACTGGGCTACTATCGCTCATAGGGAATCAAAATGTACCCGAACCGACATCAGCCGAACCGAGGCCAATTCAAGGAGCACCCAATATGGTATACAGATAATGTCTCGAGCATCACGACGTTCATTTAAATACAATCGCCCTTGCCGCTCTCGTGAATTAATGTTGCTTTCCTTCTTGCTGTTGAAGCCATCCAGTCACATAAAAGCAGACCATTAGAGCTCCCGATATCGCTTCCCGGCCTCCACAGAGCCGATGTCCGGAAACCTGGCAGAAGTGGGTCCCATGCCTCCGTGTCCCGACACGAATCATGGGCGCTTCATGAAATAGGAACGGTGATGGTTTAAAGAAACAAAAACATCTCTATCTTTTCGGATTTATTGCTCTATGTCTTAACGCTATCTGCTTGGGATGAAACCTTCGACTTCCGCTTTACTGTCGGCAGGGCTTCCTCCGTCTTAGAGAGGAGGCCTTTCGCACCAATCGAGATGAATCAATTACTATTTCCATCGGAACTGTTGCTATCAGCTCCCATTTGACGGGATACTCCCTAGTTGACGTCTATGACATGCGGCTCTTCCGTTCTTGGCGGAGTTTGTACAAGCTATATCCGATAGCACCAAAGGTCCCGTCAAACTTGCATGAGACCTACTCAAAGGTTAAACCGCGCTAACCTCAAGTCGTATTCACTGATTCTAAGGTTGCATTTGATCTTGGATCTATCCGATTCAGCTATTGACAGATCATGAGAACAGTCTCTTCTATCAACATGCGCTAACCTTGTGTCGTATTCTCGGATATCAGATTACCTTAATATCGTCATTGACTTCATTACCATCGCAATGTTATGTGAAGCTCTCTTCCCAGGAACTGACTATAAGAACCGTTGAAATTTGTGCGTAGAATTATAGATAACATCTCTCAAACTTACTAAACAATTCATCCAACAATACATACAATCATGCCCGAGAATAAAGCTGCCTATCTCAAAGCCGAAAACGTCCCCCTTGAGGTTCAGTCGGCACCCTATCCCACTCCCCAAGACGACGAAGTCATCCTCAAAAACCATGCAATCTCCCTCAATCCCGTCGACTGTGCCCAACAAAAGCTCGGCACTGCCTTTCCATGGCTCAAGTTTCCAGCTATACTGGGCTGCGATGTTGCTGGGCAAGTCGTAGCCGTCGGCTCCGGCGTTACCAAGTTCAAAGTTGGTGATCGTGTCGCTGGGTACCACATGGGTACTTTCCAAGAATATGTTCCTGTGAGCGAACACTCTTGTGCTAAAGTACCCGAGAACATCAGCTATGAAGACGCAGCTATACTCCCGTTGTGCTTGAGTGTTGCTGTCAAGACGCTCTTCCATCCGGAATATCTAGCGCTTGATCTACCTACTCCCGATACCAAGGCTAATGGGAAAGTTATTCTCGTCTGGGGAGGATCTACCAGTGTCGGCTGCAATATCATCCAACTTGCAAAAGCAGCTGGCTTCGAAGTCATCACCACTGCATCACCGAGAAACTTTGAGTACCTCGAGAAACTAGGTGCCAGCCAAGTCTTCGATTACAACTCCTCCACAGTCAAAGAAGATCTCCTTGCAGCAGTCAAGGGGAAGACTGTTGCTGGGTCTATCGCGAATGGAGGTCTGGAGGTTTCGCAATATGCTTCAATCGTCGAGACTTGTGCAGCTGTTGCTCTGAGTTCACCTAACAACACCAAGTTGGTTCCTCTCACAATGGTGCCTCGCTTTGAGTTGCCAGAAGGTGTTGAAACGAAGTTTGTTGTGCCACTGTCAACTGACAAGGAGCTTTCTTCGTGGATCTATAACGGCTACATCTCGGGCGAGTTGGCAAATGGGAACTTTATACCTGCGCCGGAGGCTAAGGTTGTTGGTCATGGGCTTGAGGCTCTTCAATCTGCTATGGACACTCTCAATGCTGGGGTATCAGCAAAGAAGATTGTGGTAACAATGTAACTCGAACTAAAAGCGGCACATTAAGGGAGGATAATTAGCTTCGTCGTTCACTCTTTGCAAGTTCTTTTAAATATACGGTTTCAAAAGTCACAGGTATTTGCTTATACAAGCACCAACTATTTCCACAACTGTGCGAAGTTATCGTCTCATATGTGACATGTCCCCCAAACATCGTACCTCTTCCACTCACACCAAGATACCCTACTGCGAAGCAGCCAGAGCCTTAACAACAGCCTCCAAAGCCCGACGATCCGCGCCCCTAATCCTATCCACACGCCCATCCTGGTTAACATTAACCGAATGGCCACTAGGCAATCCCTCAACAGCAACACCCTTGGGCACACCATCTGTGAAGAACACGAAAGTCGGCATAGCCGAGATCCCATACTTGGAAGCAACATCCTTAACATGATCCGTGTTGACCTTTGCAAAAGCAAGATGACCAGCGGAAGCATGCCTGTCTGCGAGGGAGGAGAAGACCGGGGCAATGGCACGACACGGCGGGCACCAGTCAGCGTAGAAGTCTACTACGACATGCTTGTTTGAGGTGAGGACGGAGTTTAGCTCTGACGCTTGGGCAATTTTATTTACTTTGCCTGAAGTCTCGGGGATGGGTGAACGATCCGCGAAGACGGCCTAGAATGTCAATTAGTTTTGTGTATGAGTGTAATATGAGACTTTACTTACCCTTCCGAACATGAAAATTATAAAAAGGCCGAGGATTAGATATATGGTCTCCATTTTCACTGATCTTTTGGACTGTTGTGTTGGCAAGTGATGTGACTGAGAATGTAAGTGAGTGAGTGGTTTCGGCAATATTCAGAGCCGCGGGAGGCCACAGTACAGTGTTAACGTTGGCTGCATCACATGACCAACTGAACCGTAACTTGGCAATGTCGACATCGGAACTCATCTGCCAACCACCGGCCCTTGATCCCCTCTGGGTTGTTTAGTTCAATCTTGCGCGTAGCAGCTTAGTTGTTCTTTTTTTGAGAATTACTTAGTTTGTAGATCAAGGCGATTTTGTCCAAGCTTTTCTGTATTTTTGCTTCAAAACAGCTTGGAATGCCGAGTCACAAACACACTGTCACAAGAAGGTAAACAGGTTATATCCAAGAAGAATAATAGCATTGGAAATGCATTACATAACTTAACGGCCATTGAAGAATCTAACTGAGGAAACATCAATTCAAGATAGATATGTCAGTAGTCTAGACTAATGCTTAGATAGTTACCCTAAAGCTCCAACGCGAAATCAACCAATCACAGACAAGATTATACACGACTTGAGAGTTGAATAGATGTCTTTGTATTATGGTCGTACTTTCATCGTAAAATCTATCCTTTCCAATTTTTCAAAGATGCCAAAGGGGGTATGATGAACAGAATGCTAACAATCAAACCAAAATCACTGACGCAGGTAGGCCAGCCTAGTAAAATCCAGATCCGCCTTACCCCGGTACTCCTGTCTTGCTATGCAATTCACTGACATTCCAACAACCATGTCGCCACAAATGCTGCACTCGCTCGATCCTTTTTTCACCCAGGTAACCACTTGTGTTATCCCGGTCCTCCATAAAACACTGCGCTGCCCCTTCTCTTCTATTGTTCTAATCTTCTGCGTCCTCATATGTTGGTGGTCTTGGTACCGTCTGTCCCAAAATCTATGTACCGAAGCGAATATGTATTTCGCAATGGTCTTGATCTTATCAAGCCCATCCCAGCATCTCGAGGGTGCTTCGGGCATCTGCTGCTGCCATATTGTTGACAGCGAGCTGTCGAACTTGGGTACCGCGTCGGAGACGTTGAAGTGCGATTGAAATCTTCCAGGCCTCCGATTCATCGATAACGAATAGGTATCGTTTACCTTCCTGGTCTCGAACTGTGGCGCGCACAATGTGCAGACCCTGGGATTTCCACTCTCCAGTCTGAGAAATTATGTTAGTATTATGAAACTTCTAATCGCATAGGAACACCATACCTCGATTTGCTTGAGCGTCCAAGCCTTAACATCCCATTCTCGTTGAGGTACACTTCGCACGTCGTCATCAATAAAAAGACCTTCGGTAGTAACGCGCAGAATCAGTCCGTCAGTGACCGTTCCGACACCGGAGATAAGCTGACTGGCGGGTGTCTTGGAGAACTGGTTCATGAACAGATAGACACCCGAGATAACAATCTTTTCGGGATCCTTGGTAGAGTATGGGCCAGTCCGAGTCGAAGGAGGGGGCGTCGTTCGACCAGTAGTCTGAGAAGCGGCCCAAGATTCCTCGGACCCCAGAGAAGACATGGAGGTTCTTTGTCTTGGCTGTTTCGGCTTGTCATAAGGTCGATATGAGTTCTCGGTGCTAACGCCAGAAACATTGGACCTAGTGGCAGAAGGAGCAGGTTTGCGTTGAGTGGAAGCTGTGCTGGGGGCAGGTCTCGGAGCAGTGGATGTCGAAGTGGTGGACTTGGGAGCAGGCGGGCGACCGTTCGGCCACATGCTGGTCTTCTCACCAACACCCGAGTAGGCGTAACTGCTTGGTTGACGGGAGGCAGTCTCTCTTGCAGCTCGCTCTCTCTCAGCCTTCTCTTTTTCAGCCTGTTCCTTCTCAGCCTTCTCTTTCTCAAGCCTTTCCTTCTCAGCCTTTTCCATCTCCTTTTGCTTCTGTTGTTCTTCTCGTCGTTTGGCTTCCTCGGCTTCCTTCTTTCTGAGAGCCTCTCGTTCAGCAGCGAACTTCTTTCTTCTGGCCTCGCGCTCTTCGGCTTCCTTCTTCTTCTTCTCTGCAAGCTCGCGAGCCTCCTTCTCCCGTTGTGCTTCTCGTTCGCGAATTTCCTTGGCTTCCTTTTCCAAGCGCTCACGCTCTCTGCGCTCTTCCTCCAGTTTGATCGCCAGCTCCTTGGCGCGTTGCTCAGCCTCGATTCGCTCTTTCCTCTCTCTGGCTTCTTGTTCCTTACGCTCGCGCTGTTTTTCTCTCTCTTGACGTTCCTTAGCATCCTTTGCTCTCAACTCGGCAAGTCGTTTTGCGGCTTCTTCACGTCGCTTTTGTTCAGCCTCCCTGGCTCTTCGTTCTTCCTCCTTCCTTCTCATCTCTTCGCGAGCCTTTGCCCATGAAGTCCTCTTAGCAGCCTCTGCCTTTTCCGCTTCAAGTCTTGCAGCCTCTATCTTTGCAGCTTCGATCCTCGCGGCTTCTGCCTTCTCGGCCTCGATCCTTGCGGCCTCGATCCTTGCGGCTTCTGCCTTTTCGGCTTCGATCCTCGCAGCCTCGGCCTTCTCAGCCTCGATTCTTGCAGCTTCCGCCTTCTCAGCTTCTATTCTGGCAGCCTCAGCTTTAGCGGCCTCAACCCTAGCAGCCTCGGCCTTGGCCGCTTCGATCCTTGCGGCTTCTGCTCTAGCAGCTTCCGCCTTAGCGGCCTCGACTTTTGCAGCTTTGATTCTTGCAGCCTCAGCTTTTTCTGCTTCGGCCTTTGCGGCTTCAGCTCTTGCGACTTTCTCTGGATCAGGGGTTGGCTTGGACTTAGGCTTTGGAGGAGGACTTGAGGGACGAGATTTCGGCGGAGGCGAGGGATCTCGTGGCTTAGGTTTTGACTTGGACTTCGATTTGGTGGGCTTCGGTGGAGGTGTCTCGGGAGGCGTATGCGGCGGTGGAGGCCGACCTTGAGGAAACGGCTCGGATTCATTTCGAGGCGATTGCCGTGCCGAGTGAGGAGGAGGCGGAGGAGGAGAATCGGACTGCGGCGCGCTGTTCCATGACGTTCTGGGACCACTGCCATGAGGTGGAGGCCTGGGAGGAGTATCATGGTGAGGAGGAGGCGGAGGAGGGGTACCATGCGGTGGAGGAGGTGGTGGTGCTCCTGCTGAATTTGATGACCAGAAACCCGAATTCCATCCTCCTCCCTGACCACCACGCCCAGAGCTACCAGGACCACTGCTTCCGGGAGCCCCAGGGAAACCCTTATCCTGATTCTGGAACCGACCCAATGCCCATGCTCCAAAGCCGACACCAATGACCAACATTCCCATTGCCGCATTATTCAAGCCATTGAAGCTTTCCCACCAAGTCCGAAAGACGGGAGCGAGCGTCTGACCAAGCACAACGAGTATCAAGGCTGAAGCAAATCCGGCGGCGAAACTGTTCACATTCGGTTGCATAGACGGGAGGTACAAGAAACCGCCTCCTGAGGAGTGCTCAGGAATAACGAAAATATCGTATTTGCCTGGAGGCAAGCCAGAACCCTTTGGCACTCCGCCATGAGGCGGAGGCGGCGGAGGGGGGCCGCTCATTCTCGTCGTTCAGTTCGAATGGGTTGTGTAAGATAACTCCTTGTCCTATCGGGGGTTCGGAGTCGTAGTCGTTAGACGCGAGCGCTGAATTATGAGAGTCTCGCGGTAGCCATCAAGGCTGCGAGCTGGTATCAGAACTAAAAGCAGACAGGTCAGTTGATGCCTTGGGCATAATTGGGATTAAGCAAAGAACAGAGCGGTTTAACGAAAGTTGTGAAGTTGACAATACAAAAGCAGTTGTCGAAAAATTTCCAATCCCGAGTGGCTGGGGCTGGGATTGCGGCAAGGGAAACGAGGTTGGACAGGACAGAACTCACGCAAGACAAAATCGGTAATACAGGGGATTCGGGTCTAACTCGAGTCGAGGATCCAGAGCAAAACGGATGTTGCAAAAAGTATCGTGCAAAGAGCAACAAAGCAGAAGCGACCGCTTGTGACACGACACAAACGACAATGCTCTATTGACCCCAACTTGGTGCAGTTGCGAGATGCAGAGGACCAGTGCTGCCGGTTCAGACAAGCGAGAAGTAAAAAGCCAGGATGTCAAGAACACGAGGAGGGTAGAAAAATGGCGCGGCTTCTTGGTGGAGATGCAGGTAAAGAGAGGCGGAGGTGGAGAGAGACGCAGACAGAGAGACTAGACAAGAGGCAAAGACCAAGAGCAATCAGAAGAACATGGGAGCATCCATGTTTACTTCCAGGCGCTTTGGGAAAGGTGGATGCGGACGGGACGGGCATGGGCATCGAGTGAGTGGGTGGGTGGGTGGCAGCAGGCGGGTTGACGGGTGGATGAGCCCTGGAGAAGGTACATTGCAGGTACCATCGGCGCTTTCTGCAGTTAGGCCAGGGCCTGAAGACTTGCTGTGACGCTTCATGGCTAGCGCAGCTGCCGCTGGCTCTAGCGCTTCTGATCCCGGTCAGCGGGGCACACCCGCTTAGAGTGGCCCACTCTATGGACATCGTCACTCACTCGTGCTTTCTAACTGGTGAATAGTCGCAAACGACAACTTCACCCTGGGCTTTCTATCCTATCAATTGAGGGACTGGGACTGGGTAGGAGGCATCAATTTCTTGTCTCCTCATGACTTGAACGGTAACTAAGGGCGACAGAGGCCGTTGCGATCCATGGTACGATATGCTGAACGGTTTCTTTAACGACATGGCTTGTTGATGTGTCAACTCTATCTGACGTGCAGGGCAGTCAACAGTTGTCACTGACGTCCTGATATCGACGAAACTGCGATTACCAACGACACAAAAGCTCTATCGAAGTGACCTTTGCAGAGTGTAAGCAGTCCTCTATCAAGGTTCATCCTGCTTCCATCTGCCGAACACCATCGTAGAACGAACACCTACCATTAGCTTCCATCGTTCCTCTTCATTTCCACACGACATGAAGCTGGGTCTCCCCTGCTTGTCACTATCTTGACGCTCTCAATGGCAAGAACCCTCTTATTCTTCTCACCTGTTCCTTGTGCAATGCGGGTGGCTTGCATCCTGTCCATGGAAAGCACTGACGGGACCCTGTGGATCAAAGAGCAGAACAACGACTGCAAGGACAGGCTATTGGGTCTCTGAGGTTGACGCCAAAAATCATAACCCGAGGAGCTGGCCGAGATGCCCAAGGTGTATGAGCCATTTCGCCCTCATACGGATATTCTTGTCGCCAACCCCTCTCAAGACTCGGCGACTGGGCAATTTAGCGACAAACCGTTACCGACAGAAGGAAGTTCCGGGCTCGTTTATGAGCTTGTGCCAACTCGCGCACAGCAAATGGGATCTTCCCCGCCTGTCGATCTAAAGAGACAGGTGTCGTGATGGACATCCCCTCCAAGCGTCTTGAAACGATTGGGCAGCAGTGAATGTTTTTGCTTCTGGTCCTTGCAGCGTGCTCCAATGCTCGTCAACAAAAGTTGCAGAATCTAGCATCTGTCCCCGCTGGAAGATATCTCGTGCATCGGTTCCTTGACACTTCATCAAAGTCCCGCAGTTGTTGGTAAAAGCCCGAGCTTGCCCTGGCAAACAAATCCACCTGCGCAAAAGTTTGCACGCATGAGAGGAAAAGTGACAGAAACTTGAAACTAGCATCGTTGATGTTTTCACCGCCATAAAGTGCTGAGGTAACTGAAATCCGCATTCGTGGTCTGGGCCTCGCCAGTATCCTTGTTGCGGCTTAGACGATGCCGCAGCTCTTCTCTCGTCCCTCACTGTGGTTACATACTGGGGTGCCACAGCACCAATACCACGGATGCGGTTTTGTTCTTGGTCAATCGAGGGAAATAAACATCCATTAGTTACTAGAATGACTCGACTTCCCATGGTAGTGGGAGCTTTGAGTTTGGTGCCTGAGGGGCTACCGGTGACTCCAAGAAAACGCCAAACTATTTCCTTTTATCTGCCGACGTCATTTATTTGAATGCAACCTGGAATACATTTCTGAAAGCTTATTCCGTTTGTTGCAAATCCCTCAACTTGCGACTCAAGTTTCGAAGTGAAGTTCAGAGCCGATTGGCCTTGAACTGCCCGTAGCTTCCGCGACGCCAAGGAAAGATGAGTGGCTGTCCCGTTCACGCCTCACCGCTGAGGGCCTCAGCCTGAGGCCCTCTTTACCACCCACCTTATTTTCCAGCTGGTCTTTGCCCAGCCTCCCAAAAAGAGAATATCAAATATTCAAATCGTGGCACCAATCGATAAACAAATGCGTCTCATCGGTTCAATCATCAAGCAGTTAATCCTGCAATTTCCAGCAAATTGATCACTGACTCGAAATCAATTAACCTCTTCCAATGAGCGTTGCCTGGCAACCAGAGATCAGCAAAATATACCCCAGATCAGAAGAAAAAGAAAAGCGCGCTAAACTCGCGACGACTTCGGCTAGTGACGTAGTTCCGCCACCAATTTCTAGCCTACCGACGGACTCTTGTGCAACTCAATGCAGAGCAGTCAAGTCGCGGCATGTCTGAGCCTGATGTTATGCTAATGCCCGATCTCTGAGCTAGTCTCACATTGAAACCACCTTGGTCGAGCGAAAAATGAACTTGAACGATGAGGTTTACTTTTTACTGCATTTGTGAGAATTTCATTTGGTGGTCCGGCCTCTGTTAGGCACCCTGCTCTTCCCTCGTGGTGGGCTAATGAGTGACAGACCACCAAGTACCTCTGATGTACCACTGTGATCCATGTAAGCTCATCCTCATGCAAGAACGGGACGGCGTGGCCAGGGTCAACTTGACTTTTTTGGTAGCTCGTCAAGTCGAGTCACGTGTTGACCAAGAAGACTCTCATTTCCGGTGCAACCAATGATACATCAGCTGCATTTATGTACGATACTATTATCCGGCAATGTAACCATGAAGTGCAATGAGAAACAATGGTGTTGAGTTGCGAGTCTCCAAGAATGAAACAGGCGGCTGGTTGTGGAGAAAGGTCCCTGGTGAGCATTGGCACTCTAGGCACTCAACACGGTTTATCACTTGACAAGGAACAAGGTTTCATGTGATGCTGCAAACTCTAATGTACGCTCAACGGTGATGCTGCATCTAGTCCTCATTTGCCAATCATTAATCGAGCTATTATTGCTTTATTCCTACCATACACCTAACAGTACAGTACTATGCGATCTATGTATGTACAATCGCTGAGAAATGAAGAACCCATTCCAAGAGCACAGGACGCCTTGCATGCCTATACAAACATCCATCCATTAATCATTCCCTCCCCATTGCTGCGATATGAAAGTCGCAGCGTCTGCGACCCATGACAGCCCATTAAGTAGTATCCTTAGAACCCATAGCCACCAAACGGCGACTTGAACCACAAGCAGAATTATCCTTACCAGCAGCGTGAGAAACAACAGTCACATCTTCTTAATGCGGTTGTTGGCAACTTTCAGCTTCGCACCTGTTCGGTCGACGTCCTGGTCCAACTCATCCAGGTATCGAATCTGATGCTCGACTTCTTCGTGTATCTGCTCACCCATCTCTCTCTGTCGTCGGATGATAGCCGTAAGCTGATCAACTGCGAGATCCTGGTTCTGCATCTCTTGCTTTTGGAGCTGCAACACCCCTTGGTTGTCAAGCTCTCGTGTCTTATCTGTCTCTGGCAGAGGAGCACCCAGGACACGACCGGCGGGGCGGCCTCCCCTCAGAAGTCCAGCTTTATCGGCTGCTGAAGCCTGGCCTTGACTGACTCCGCCTCGTCCCGCAGCAGCCGTTGAGCTGGGCATACTGTTGGAAAGCTTATCCAAACCCTCTCGTTCCATGCGAGCTTGAGAAACTAGGTCGCGACGACGCCTTAGTTCGCCTTCGCCCAATCGTCCAGACTCTTGAATTCTTCGTAGTCCATCGGCGAGTGTTGCGATCAAAGTTCCACTGCGGACGAGGACCCTCTTGGCCGCCGCGCCTGCTTCTGCTGCAGCTGTCGAGTTGCCATTATCCACAGCTGCGTCTCTCCTTGACAAACACTGTCTAGCCTCATGTAGATTCTGTTTCAAGTCTCGATGAATGTCCAACCATGTACCTGGGTCCGCGGCGCCAGCGACCGCATTCCTCGACATTCCGCCCGCCGATACTGCAGAGTTCGACGTGCTCGAGCTGGGCAGGTTCAAGAAAGTTCTCCATGCTGAGGTATCACGCCATCGTCGATCAGGCGACTCTGCGATCGCACGTAGATATTTCTCGAGTCCATTTTGGCGGTCGCGGGTCAATTCGACGTTGTTGACAGTGGATTTGAGCCAATGTTTGGCAGGAAGGGGTTCTGGTGGTGGCGCGCCAACTTCCTGTGTGAGCGTCTTGTTGAGCTCGTCAAAGTCGGAGTATCTTTTCTGCACGACGAAAGATCGCAAAGGTAGTCGCAGTGTGATATTGTAGAGTGTATACGGTTTCTTAGACCCTTCGTCAGAGACGCTGGTGGAAGGAATGGCGATTTCTGGCGGCGGAGCCATGTTGGGTTCGTTACTACTTTGCGCTTCGCTGTTCACTGAGATTTGTACGAGACGATGATTTGGTATCAAAGGGATGCAATACAATACGTTCTATGAAGAACAGCTTCGATGTGAGCGATGGACAAAAACTAAGATATGAAAGAGAGAGAGAGATGGTGAGTGCCCTGCGTCATGGTCATGGCGTTCTTTAGAGCTGCCTGACGTATTCGTACAGTGAGACTTTAGTTATGCAGGCCCTGTTCTATAGCGCAGGCTGACCGTCAGGGTCACGGCGCCCGGTAATTGGCGCCACTAAACTGCAATCGGTTGTGCATGCGACCAGTCTTACAGTTTCTGATCGCACTGTGGCTGATGTCGTTCAAGTGAAGGTATCGTTGACTTACAATTTACTACCTCAAGTCCAAAGCAGTCAGCTGCTAAGATCTCTTATGAAATAAGGATATTCACTTGGATGCTCCTCGACACATATGATGAATGTTCAAAGAGACTCGATTACAGACTGCATTTGCATCTGTTCTAGCTTCAGCTAAGTCTAATAAACCATCATCATAGATAGCTGGACTAAACAAAGACATTGTTTCTTTCTGGGTGTTCCTGGTTTCCTCCGAAACGTCTTTCTTTATCTTTGAAACGGCTTAACATATTGTATTTTTGTTGCGTTCTATCGAACTCGACCAAGTGGGAATCTGCTTGATGGTGGAACTTGGTGTGACAAGAAATGTTCATCTGACAAATTGCGCTTCAGCATAATCTGGTAAGTTAATGGAGCGCTTTTTGTTTATAAGAGTTGTCGAAGTATATCCAAATCAGCTTTGAACTACCCTGCGTATACCAAGTATTCAACCCAGCAGGCAAAAACCTTCACAAGTTGGATGCAGTAACCATGAGAGGTCCTCGATTCACGCCATCATATCCTGTATATGGTAACAAAATGAAGAAAGATCGCGAGACAAGTGTGTGAGCCAAGACGGCAGGTCAAGACAGAGTCTCGGGCAATCAACCTTCAATCAGAAGAACTTACCCTACCGAAAGCTTATCTTACAGCCATTCGTGAGACTTCAAGTACTGGTGAGCTCATGGATCAGGATTGTCTCGTGTTCGGTCTGAAGCTAAAGTATCCCCAAATACAAGTGGCGACAAGAAAAGTTCTCTATTCCCAATGGCTTGACAGGTATACACTCATCCTGCTCATCTTGAATCGCTAGAATCACATCTAGCTATGTATCCCCAACCTGGGCATCTAACTTCGGCCTTGATTTCATGGCTGCGGCCCGTCCCGTCCCTGCTGGCCTCCCACGGTGTTACTCAACACAAAGCCGGGTGTCCAACAAGATCAATTTTGTACTCATTCTCAGGGACTCAATACACTTCCCGGAACAAGTTAAAGAGAAAAGTTTCGCTTCTATGGCTAAACGTCTCTCCCCAAAAGTATCGGTCCACAACTCCAAATTCATGCCCTTTTAACCTCCTGCCAGAGAAACCAGTTGTTGTCCCCCAAAGCACATTCGTGGTCGCGTTCATTATATCTCTCAAGAGACTGATGGTATCAGAACGATTAGAAAGTCTCCTGGTCATCCAGAGCTTCACCCTCGGCAGGGATCTCGAATCCCTCCTCTGTAGAGTACAGAATAGTCTGGATCTGCTTGACAAGGCCATCCTCTTGCTTCTCCAACTCGGGGTCCTCATCGACAGCCTGTTGAACGAGAAGCTCAATATCTCGGAGCTTGCTGAAGTAAAAGTCACGCTCCCTCTCCAAACCAACCACTGTCTCCTTCAGTGTAGCGTTCTCTTGCTGCAGAGCGGCGGTAGCGGGTCCGGCGGCCTTTGCAACACGGGGTCCACCGCTAGGAGTGCTGCCTCCACGGCGAGCGGCGCCAGTAGTAGCGGCGGGTCGAGGAGCGGCAGCAGCGGGAGGCATAGCACCGCCCTTTCGTCGGGCGACGGCATCGTACTCGTGATCGGGGAAGTTAAGGTCCCAGAATCGCTTTGTCCATTGGAGGAACTCGAGGTTGTCCTGCATCTTGCATTTTATGAGTTGAGGGACGGGGATGGGCTTGTCGATCTGGTGCTTGGCGAAGGTGTCTGCCAACGAGTCAGTACAATGTCATGAGTGAGCCAAGGTGAAGGCGACTGACTTTGGAGAACCTTGAAATTTTGAATGTACAGATATTCAGAGTTCACATTGAACTTGACCTTGGACATGGGAACGTCCATGTAGATGCTGTCGAAGACCTGGCAGAGGGCGGCACTGAAAAAGCGGTGTTAGAATCGGTCATTCTGTAGTTCATGATTGCTCCGCGCAGTATTGTTTCGCCATAAGAGAGGGTCGTCAAGGCTAAGAGAGGACGTCGTGATGGCAATCGCGGGGTTGTTTTGGTGTTTTGTTATGGATTGCTCCTCCATGATGGCATGGTGCAACACAACGTAGCAAACCGCAACGAGGGGGCGGGGCAAGCGAGGATAGAACAACTTACCCAGTACCGCATTGCTCAACCTTTGTGATGTTGAGTTGCAGAAGGCTGTTGAGCCATGCAACAAGCTCTTGTCTACATTACGCCCAGGTTAGTTTTCAAACGGCAACGGTTTTGTAGGTAGGATCTGCCATTTCGTCGACAGCCTTGAACATGATCACCAACCTCGACTCTCCCATTTTGAACTGATTGTTTGGGCTTGTGGTATATTATTCGGGTCGTAAAATGCTGTCGAAGACGAGTCTCGTCTTGGAGAAGAAGAAAACAGAAGGAAGGATGGCGCAAAAGGGACAAGAGGCTAAGAGAGATTGCGTCTGTCGGGTTAAGTTGGGGAGAAATTAAAAGCAACTGCCTTCGCGCTGATTCCACGAAGCTGCCAGCCCGTTTGCCTGTCACCCAATCAACCACAAAGCCGTTGGTGGGGGGTACCCAGAAGAACCAGCGTCTGCGTTGTGTTTTTGCTGTTCCTCACTGGGCCGTGCATGTACCGCCACGTACTGTCACCCTAGAACCCCTCTGCGGGACCCCTGAAGCCTTCTGAAGGGTCACGTGGCAGAGCACCGATAGCTGATCCAATCGCTCTGGCCTGGATCTGTTGCAAGCTCTCACCGCCAAAATTTCGAGAAGCGGCAGAAAAAAAAAGTTCGAGATTTGCTCCAAGTCCAAGAAGGTGCCCCACTGCTTGAAGTCGCGTTCTGCAAATCTTGATCAAATTGTAAGACAAGTGCAATCAATTGACAAGATGGCGCCCTCAAATAAGCGAAAGCCCGCGGAAGACGATTTCATCTACACAATTGACGACGACGACGAGCTTCCTGTTGAGGAGGAGGAAGTCACTGCGGAGCCTCCCAAGAAGAAGGCCAAGACTGCGAAAAAGTCAAAGAAATCGAAGCGCGCTGCTAGCCCCGAAAACGAGGATGAAGAAAGCGATGGCGCAGAAGGCATCTGGGGATTCAAAGATGATGACGATGGTGCTATGGACTCCGATTTCGAGTTCGGTGGTGAGGACAACAACGACCTAGGCACAGAAGAGTTCGAGGGTTGGGGCTTCGACGGCGCAAAGAAGGGAATGAACACCGATAAGAAGGGAGTGGATCTTGATGAAATCATCCGAAGACGTCGCGAAAAGAAGCTTGGAAAGACTACCGAGGATGTGCCTGATGCTGAAGAGAATGACATCGAGGCCGAGGCTATGGAAGTTGATCTGGACGACGACGATGACGAGGTTCTCGCTGACGACGCTTTCGGTATGAACGTCGCTTCTGATGCCGAGGAATCTGGCGATGAAAAGGACGGGGATGATGACGAAGAGGAGGGATCTGTCGCTGAGGGAGACGAGGATGACGATGCTGCTTCAGACAACGACTCTGTTGCTACTCCCACCGGCCACCCTGAAGATAATGCTTCCGACGACAGCGACGACGAGGAAGATGCGGAGGAGGAGGCCAAGCGAAAGGCTTTCTTTGCTCCCGAAGACGAGAACACGTCCGATAAGAAGACATCTGCTTCTTCTTTCCAGTCAATGTCCTTGTCCCGCCCAATCCAGCGTGGTCTTGCTTCAGTCGGCTTCAACAAGCCCACACCCATTCAGGCCAAGGCTATCCCCATTGCGCTGATGGGTAAGGATGTCGTCGGTGGTGCTCAGACAGGTAGTGGTAAGACAGGTGCTTTCATCCTGCCTATCCTGGAACGTCTTCTTTACCGACCCAAGAAGATTCCTACCACTCGTGTTGTCGTCCTTCTTCCTACTCGTGAATTGGCTATCCAGTGTCACGCTGTCGCGACAAAGCTCGCTGCATACACTGATATCAAGTTCACCCTCGCCGTTGGTGGTCTCAGTCTCAAGGCTCAGGAGCTTGAGTTGAAGCTTCGACCAGATGTCATCATTGCAACTCCCGGTCGTTTCATTGATCATATGCGAAACTCTGCCAGCTTCAACGTTGACACAGTTGAGATTATGGTCCTTGATGAAGCCGATCGTATGCTTGAGGACGGTTTCGCCGACGAACTTAACGAAATTCTTACAACACTCCCTAAATCACGACAAACTATGCTTTTCTCCGCTACTATGACATCCAGTGTCGACCGTCTTATCAAGGTCGGTCTCAACAGACCCGCTCGAGTGATGGTGGACTCTCAAAAGAAGACTGTTACTACTCTGGTCCAAGAGTTCGTCCGTCTACGACCTGGCCGAGAGGAGAAGCGAATGGGTTACCTGGCATACGTTTGCAAGAACCTTTATAAGGAGCGAGTTATCATCTTCTTCCGTCAAAAGAAAGAGGCCCACAGAGCCCGAATTATCTTTGGCCTGCTTGGTCTATCATGTGCTGAGCTCCACGGTAGCATGAACCAAACAGAGGTTAGTCCCATCTTCATTCCAAATTGTAACATTCACTAACATATTCTAGCGTATCGCAAGTGTTGAAAACTTCCGAGATGGCAAGGTGTCATATCTCTTGGCTACTGATCTTGCCTCTCGTGGTCTTGATATCAAGGGTGTAGACGTTGTCATCAACTACGAGGCTCCTCAATCACACGATATTTACGTCCACAGAGTCGGTCGAACAGCTCGTGCTGGTCGTAAGGGTATTGCTCTGACAATAGCATCTGAGAAAGACCGTAAGGTCGTGAAGACTGCTGTCAAGGCAGGCAAGGCTCAAGGTTCCAAGATTGTCAGCCGACAACTTGATGCCGATGACGTTGACGCTCTTCAAGCTCAGATCGACGAGATGGACGATGAGATTGAGGAGATTATGCAGGAAGAGAAGGAGGAGAAGCAGCTCGCCCATGTCGACATGCAAATCAAGAAGGGTGAGAACTTGATCCACCACGAAGCCGAGATCAAGGGACGACCTAAGCGAACATGGTTCGAGTCCGAGCACGACAAGAAGAAGTCCAAGCAAGCCGGCCGAGACGAGCTCAACGGCTTGAGGGAGACCATGAAGATGAAGACGGGCAAGCTTAGCAACAAGGACAAGAAGCGACTAGACGCAAAGCAACTGCGTTCCGAGGGTGGCGGAGAGTGGAGGAAGGGCAAGACGTCAGAGGCTGATATGAAGGCCCGACACAAAGATGCCAAGGCCAAGAACAAGGCCGGCAAGGGAGGTGACAAGGACGAAGCTCCTAGTAAGCCCAGGGGCAGGGCTGGTGGAAGGGGTGGAAGAGGTGGCAGCCGCGGCAGAGGTGGCCGAGGTGGTAGAAGATAAGTCTAAAAGTTAAGGAGTTTTATTTGGCAGCGATGTATAGATAGATTTAATTGTACTCTTGACTATCTGCACCTGCACCGTCCTCGGTCCATTTCGTACACCTAAGCCTGATCCGGCTTGTGTTCCGGCTTTCGGCTGGTAGAGGAATGTTGTGATAAAGTTTGACAGTTTTGTACCTGCAGATCTCTGGAACCCTGACCGACAAAGCAACACTGGTTCAGCGGATGGTCTGGCAGTAGGAGTTTGAGAGTATCGCCGTTAAATATCAATGAGCCATGAGATTAATGAAGGGAATTATTATATTAAGTATAAAGGAGTGTAAGAGCTCTTGTCAAAGCATATGGCTTTTTACATCATAAGTGAGCTAGAATAGAAATTGATCGTTATGTTCATGAAATCATTCAAGTCCCTTCATTCTTTTGAGTTCTTTAGAGTCCTCGGAGGCTGGAAAGACCAAGGGCCTTAGAAAGCACACCATGGAAAGAGATGATGTTGGTGATGACAGAGTCGAGACTCTTTTCAACACCACCAACGAGCTGGTTGGCAGTGTTTCGTACAGCGACTCCCAGGAGGAGCAGAGGGCGGAGAAGAGGGTTAATAGAGTCCTTGAGAGCGCTGAGCTCAGCCTCAATGGTAGCAAGAATCTCGGGAGTCAAGCTATCAGTGATAGCCTCGACTGTCGCTCCAATCTCTTTGATAGTGTTAAGGACGTTCTTGAGAGTGGTGGTGAGTTGGACAACATCCTGGGTCTGGAAGCCAGCGGCCTGAGCACCAACGCTTCCTCGAGCTTCGGTGGTGACGCGGTTGACCTCAGCGGTGGCAGCCTTCAGAGCATCGGCAATGTCTTGAACGCTGGCTTTGACGGCGTTTTGGGCCTGGATTGGGGCTCGACCGGTAGTGGTGTTGGCGGTCTTGAGGGCCTCAACAGCATTCTCTGGAATTCAGTTAGTACAAAGCAGCTTTGAAAGGTCTGAGTTAAGGAAGGCATACCAATCTGTGTAATAGCAGTCATCGCATCATCGGCCATAAAGCTCGCCGCGTTCTTGAGAGTTCCAGTGACTGTATCCTGTCGGCGGACGTGAGGAACGGCAGTGGCAAGAGAGGCCAGAGTGATGAGGTTGAAGAACTTCATT
The DNA here is from genome assembly GCA_004367055.1 of Fusarium sp. NRRL 66335. Taxonomy (NCBI): domain Eukaryota; kingdom Fungi; phylum Ascomycota; class Sordariomycetes; order Hypocreales; family Nectriaceae; genus Fusarium; species Fusarium sp. NRRL 66335. The sequence goes on along the minus strand of QHHG01000096.1, from coordinate 222,742 downwards.
TTGAATGATGAAATTTGATCCTTTAAAAAGAAAGTAAAGAAAGAGTAACGAGTGAATTGATGGTGGTGGTGATATTCCAAGTTCACTTACATTGTCAGACCATGGGAGTTATATACACATTCTTCAACACCATCCCACCCATCGCCACCACGATCTCGACGACACCTAGTCGGGCCTGGAACTAACAAGCTTTAGGAAAACATCCCGATCGACATTCCAAGGTTTACATGGCTTAGCTTGGGACCCTTTGCTCGACTGCATTCCAGCCAAACCTTGTGTTGAACAGTCTTGAATCTTTTGATACTTTACTCCGGGCAGCTATACCCAGTGCGGTCTTACAAACAAGCCGTTGCCGCCGGGCCGTAGCGGGTAGGCTTCTTGGCCAGGGGTTTTGTGATATGCAAGCAGCATTGCCCTCTTGAGCATGCTACTATACAGATACTCTTGGCATCTGGAACGGTCTATATGCCAGGAACAGATGTACTATCTTGGTGTATGACATGATGTTCATCTGGGGAACAAAGAATCTGCGATATCAAGACGGGTGATAGTCTTGACGTCTAAGACATGATCGACAGGGCACGACAGGCTTTGTTCCTGGCTTAAACAAAGTCAATCGCGCATCGAAACTCCTTTGTTGTTCTTGACAAAAGCTTCCGCGTACACTATTGGTGGTGGCCGTTGCGCTCAACTCGAGATTGACCAATAGCGCATTGTTCGAAAGACACAACCCGCGTTCACAACAGCTTCACATGTTGAATGAGGTTGTCTCAAGCTTGACCCAGCCCGACCTTTTCCCCAACCGATCGATTAGGTTCACTCCGGATTTCGTTTCATAAACCTGCTCTTATTGTTAGCATATGTTAAGTTAAAAGCGATATTCTGAGATGCAAGTCGATGATGGCATGGTGCTTAAGGAGGCTGGGTTTCGCCATATAGACTCGTGAATCGGGCCCTTTATGCTAGTGCTGGACATTGAATACCATCTCATCTCTTATTCATTGATATTCTGCTCACATTTCAAGCTTTTAGTTATAAACACTCGTATAGAGGTGCATAGATATGCCGAGTTTCTGCATAGCTGCAGCCACATAGCTAATCGAGCTACCATCATATCCGTATATCGTATGAGTTGATCATATATGACTACAATATCGTAATTCCAGTACTGAATCGAGGTCTTAGAGATGTAACGGAGATGCTGTATTCGGCTTTATGCAGGGCTGAAGTTCGTTCGGAAACTTCCGACTGGCATCATAAACTACACAACATATCCATAATTGGGTGGTTCTACTATTCAATCTGAGAATTTCTACGGAAAGGCTGATGTCTTAGACCATGTTCCGTATATTCGAGACATAGCTTACGGCTGTTTGTTGTCCCAAATTTCACATGTGAACTGTGGCCAACTAGTTCTGAGTTCATCTTGTAAAAGTCGTCTCGTTGATGTAAGAGGCTCTCCATCAAAACCTAATTACCCGCCTACTCTTCTTTCAATCTCTCGAAGATGAGAATTCTCTATCCAATCGACAGTTGGACACATTGGTAAATGAGAATATCCAAGATCCTAATATCTATGGCTAGAGGAGGTAAGTATAGGAGAACTATTCATTGTCACCCTAATGTCGAACTATGATCAATCTGCCCTAGAGATGTTCTGTTGTTCAAGAATCTGAGTTTCAAATAACCGTTATGGTCAGTGTCCTGAATCGTATGGCAACATTCCAACCGCACAATAAGCTTGTCTTGGCCTTCCAGGCCCCTGAACTTATTCTTGGCCAGTAGAGTTCAAGGGTTTGGCTCATCGTATCTCACATTCCCCGCGGGGTTGCCAAGACTATGCTTGTCTTGTTTCAAATGTCAAATGTACCAGATCTAGATCGGTCTTCTCCTTTCCCCTAATAACGTCTTGGGCATCTCTTCAATACAAATGTCTTCAGATCGACCAGTTTCCAAAAGGAAGCCAGCTTGGCTCTCACGGTACTCATGATATGCAATTTAAGATTTCAGCCTAAGTTATATGATATGTTCAATTCTCATTTCATTTTGCCAACTCCCAAGATGATAGCTTTTTGGTCATTTATGCCCCTTCATTCTTTGACCCAACCTAATTGTACAAACATGCAAAGTCTCAAATGCCTTCCTTATTTTACTTTTGTCTTTGTTTTGTGTTTTCCTTCCCATTTTACATACCGTTCGCCTTCTCCTCCAGGATAGAGACGATGCTTGAAGGCTCTTGGGAAGCAGGAGCGGCTTCAGTCTTGGACAGAGGGCTAGGAGGACGGCTGGTAACAAACTGCAAAGATATCTTGTTAATTTCTGGCTTTTGTTGTTTAAGTGAGAGAACTTACGTTGCTAGCAGCGCTCAGCAGAGCGATCAGAGAACTCTGTACAACATCCTCGTGGATACCAACACCCCATACAGAGTGCTTGCTGCCAACAGGCTTGCACTCGATGTAAGAAGCAGCCTTGACGCCGCGTCCCTCACCAATAGCGTGCTCCTTGTAGTCGTTGACATCGAACTCAATGTTGATCTCCTTAAGAGCAGCCACCATACTGGAAATGGGACCGTTGCCCCGGCCACGCAACTTGAGCTCCTTGCCATTCACCAGAACGACACCCTCGAAAATACGGATAAAGTCCTTGGTATCCTGAGTTCTGCCCTGGGCAGCAGGTGCAGGAGAGCGTGATCGGTCGGGGGTGATGCTGTAGTCGACCAGCTGGAAGTGGGGGTTCTCGCTGAGGAAGTATGTTCGCTCAAACAGCGAGGTAATCTCAGAAGCCAAAAGTTCGCGTCCAACCTCCTCACTGTGCTTCTGAACAACCTTGGAGAAGGCGACCTGGAGACCACGGGGAAGGTCGAGCTGGAGTTTGGTGTGGACGATGAAAGCGCTTCCTCCCTTTCCGGATTGGGAGTTGACACGAATGATAGCCTCGTAGTTTCGGCCAATATCGCGGGGATCTAGAGGCAGATAAGGCATGCCATCCCAGGGGTCCTCGTGACTGTATCCCTTGTTCTTGCGGTCCTGGAACCCCTTCTTGATAGCATCTTGGTGGCTGCCGGAAAAGGCAGCGCAAACCAGGCTACCGCCGTAAGGAGCACGCTGGTGGACGGGGATCTTAGTGCAAGACTCGACCATGTCGATAACTGAGTTCAGGTCGGAGAAGTCGATGTTAGGGCTGACACCTTGTGTGTAAAGGTTAAGGGCCAGGGTAACAAGGTCGACATTTCCAGTTCGTTCACCGTTGCCGAACAGACATCCCTCGACACGGTCAGCTCCAGCCATCTGAGCCAGCTCAGCGGCTGCAACACTGCATCCACGGTCATTATGAGGGTGCAGGGATACGCAGATATCCTGTCTGTCTCCAATGTTGTTGCAGAAAGACTCGATCAGATCGGCATAAATGTTGGGTGTTGCCAGCTCGACCGTGGCGGGGAGGTTGAAGATAATTTGGTCACCGGCCTCGGCATTGGGTCCCCAGGCAGCCTTGACGGCCTTGCAAACTCTCACAGCGTAGTCGGGGTCGGTATCGGAGAAGCACTCGGGCGAAAATTCGAACTGCCAGTTAGTTCCAGAGGCCTCGGGGTTGTCCTTGGTCAGAGATCTGACCAACTTGGTGCACTCGACAGCAAGCTCCAGGGTTTGCTCCTCAGAATAACCGAAAACAACTTGACGGAAGCAAGCGCTTGTAGCAAGGTAGATGTGAATAATAGCGTTCTTGGCACCGCGAACAGACTCGACAGTTCTGCGGATGAGGTCAGGTCGGCAGGGCGACAGGACTTGTAGGAAGACATCGTCAGGAACAGCTCCAGGGGTCTCGATCAGGCGTCGGGTGAAGTCGAAGTCGGTCTGAGAGGCGGATGGGAAAGAGACCTCGATCTCCTTGTATCCTAGATCGCACAGCATCTTGAAGTAGCGCCACTTCTCCTCGCCGTTCTATTCATGGTCAGTCCCAGGTCTCAATCGTGCGCAAGTATGAATGAACGTACCATGGGGTCGGGCAGACTCTGATTTCCATCGCGCAGACAACTCCTTGAGAATTGTTAACCTTCAGACGTTCGTTTAGAGTGTCAATTGGGTGACGTACGACAGCCAGCGAGGGGCCTTCTCAATAGTCTTATCGGGCCATGTTCGATTTGTCAGTTTAGGGCCCTGCAGGTGTTAGTAAAATTCAGTCTGAGTATCACAGAACACCAATTCACCTTAAAGGGCTTGTATTTCTTGGAGGGTTCCTTGAGCCTGTGAAGAAAAAGTTTAGCTGCGCTGCATGCTTGGAGGGCGCCGAAGTCGCAGCTTACATGGTCATCTTTGCAAGGGGACTTTGGAGAGCGAGTTGATTTCAATTCAGTGTATGGGGAGGGTTCAAAAGAAAGGGAATAAGCCAGATACAAATAGTCAGAAGAAAGAAGTAATAGAAAGATTGAGTCAGTCAAAAAGTTTTGAGTCACGTAGGCGGGGTAGTAGATTTGGAGGTGACAGTGACAATGACAGGACAGGACAGCCCAGGGCAATCCGTCACTTTCTTTTGGAGGGGCACTGTCTGTTTCCTTGCCAAATACAAACAATTTACTGCTGTACCTTAATTGCCCGCACTCCCGCTGTTATCCGCTATCCGGAGTCGGAGACGATCCCCATTAAAACTTTACTAGACTGGCCTGGAGAACCATGATCCCTGGTTGATGCTATGAATTATACCTGATTATTTGTATCTAGTTTGAAAAGTCTGCATGAATTGGATATTTGGGGTAAGCAAATGACAGGCAATCAAATGTAATCCAAAAGGCGTATCTGTACATGTCGAGTCAATTGGTATGTTCTCTGCAAACATCATAGCTTGCCTTAGACTTTTGTCCACAAAAGTTTAGATGATCGTCGTCTTAGTAAATCAAAGTACCCATCTCTTGATCAAACAGCTTATAAACAAGCAGAGAAACAATACCTATTACGTACAGTAAGAAAAATTGCTGAATGTTGCACCGATAAACGGCAGAGCCTCATGCATGCCCCATGGTTGCACTTACAATATCGGAGTTCAGATTCGATACGTACCTCAACTAAATTCCAGGACTGCCCGGGGTATCGTGGGAACGTGATGACGTAAGGCCGATCCAACTTTAGTGAGCTTACCTTCCCAGGTTAAGGTTAGGGTCACGAGCTGGTCTCTCTATGTCTCGCATCTGAGCCTCTAACCACCACAATTATACCGAGATCGACTAAATCATGTGCCACTGTCATCCTCACTAAATACCTATCTCTGCCCTGTCAGGCTGAGAGAAGCCTCCATCAGAAGACGAAGCCGCCTGAGAACTGGAACTGTCCTTACCGCGTCGCATACTCCTAATCGTCAGCCGCCAGCGCACCCCGCGATAGCCTCGTCTGACCCTTTAACTTTAAACCCCGGTCCTATTAAAAGTCGGCAAGCTGGCTCCTTTTAGATTCTTCGGTCTTTATCGCCCTCATCCCCGACGCAAACAGAGCCTCGCGCGCTTCCTCTTTCCCCGCGCTGTCAGAGATCGATATCGCGAACGACTACTCAATTTCCACCTCAATACTCTTCCTCACCTCAAGCACAACTTCCAATCCCGAGTCTATCGTTATCTACTTGAACGCCAACGTCGGCGCACAGATCAATCGCGCATCTTAGACATCGTTCGGCGCCGAGGCAGGCAGCTTTGGCTAGGATCGCAAGCGAGTCGCCCTGTTAAGCATGCGAGGACCCGAACTAAGGGTTCAGTGGTTCATAAAACACCACAGATAGCAGGAACCATGATGGGATACGGTTCCAACCGGGAGACGAGCCCCGGGGATGGCGAGAGGGGCTATAGGAGGAAGCGCTTGGCAGCAATGGCCGGCAATCTATACAGAAGTGGCCAGGCAGCGGTCACTGAGATCAAAGAGTCATACAACCAAACAAGATCAAACCCTGCTGGTGCAGGACACGAAAACCATGGACGGATACACATCCCAGGTGCTTTTCCGGATGTTGCGATTGTAGTCAAAGGCGATGACCAAATGGTGCTGTTCCCCTCTTATGCCAAGCAACACACCAAACAGGATTGGGGCGAGATGGCCGCGCACGACACTGATGCCCCGCATGGCAGTATCAGAGACGAGGACTTTTGGCGCCAGGAATGGGAGCGAAAAGAGGACGAAAATGCAATTGTTGATGTTGACGTTCGCGGCTGGATTTATGCACCTCATACTGGTCCAATGACGAGAAAGAACCGAATTTTGATCGGCCTTGCACGACAATTGAGTGGCATCCCAGCCCCACGAGCAGACCAAGCATATAGCCCAGGGACTGGACTGCCACGTTCGCACCACCAGATAAGCGAAGAGCAAAAGGAACAAGAAAAGATCAATTCCGAAGCTCGGCGGATAGAGCTGATAGGACAACGTGAGAAGCAAGCTGCCTATCAAGGACGCTTTAGTGAAAAGCCGCCTGAGGTCGATGATCCCTCCACGGATAGCTACTACCAACCCTCTAGAAGGGGAAATCAATCTCCAGACTCCGCCCCTTCTAGTCCTACGATGTCGGCCAGAACAATGACATCAAATACCAATGCTGGCGAGCTCAGTGACAGCGACCTGATTCTCGCCAATGCCAACCTCATGGCTCGAATTGCCCCCTTTATGACCAATCCATCCGTCGCCCTCCCGATCACGTTTTTCTTTTATAACGAAACCAAATCGCAGTCCAAGACCGTCATGACGAACGATGCGGGGCATTTTGTTATTCGCGCCGCCCTCGACTTCGTGCCGACCCATGTTCGTGTTCTAGCAGACGAGGATCTGTCTGCTGTTCAAGAGATCAAAATCATTGAGCCATACGGCGTTAGTCTTATCAGTGATATTGACGACACTGTCAAGAAATCCAATATCTCTGCAGGAGCCAAAGAGATCTTTCGCAACACGTTCATTCGCGATTTGGCCGATCTTTCGGTTGAAGGTGTCAAGGAGTGGTACAACAGAATGGCCAACATGGGAGTAAGCATACATTACTGCTCCAATAGTCCATGGCAACTCTTCCCAGTACTTGCCAGTTTCTTCAAAATGCACGGTCTACCGCCAGGCTCACTTCATCTCAAGCAGTACAGCGGCATGTTGCAAGGCATCTTCGAGCCAGTGGCTGAACGAAAGAAATCTACACTCAATCGCCTTCTGAGGGACTTCCCTGAGCGGAAGTTCATACTTGTTGGAGATAGTGGAGAAGCCGATCTGGAAGTATATACAGAGCTCGCTGTGTCAAATCCTGGTCGCATTCTAGCTGTCTTTATTCGGGATGTGACAACGCCCGAAGAGACCGGATACTTCAGCTCCGGATTCGACCTCAGCCGACCAAAGACTGCAGGTCCTTCTCATGAAGCTTCAAGAAACGTCTCACGGAAGTCTTCATATCAGAACCTGTCCTCAAGTGGATATCGAGCAGAAAGAAGACCATCAGCAGGTCCCACTATGGGCACGTTGATTGACTTCTCAGATGAGCCCCGACAGACAAGAATCGATCGCAACGCAGCTCTATCTCAGGTTCAAAACTCTGACGTAAAAAGTGCCAGCACTGCCGATCTTCTCAGTGGACGCAAACCAGCTCCACCCAGACCAGCAAAGCCAGTCGCTTTAAGGAGTGCCAAATCCATCACGGAGTTGAACAAGGGGCTGTCAAGGACGAATTCCGACGAGCTGCCTCCGCCTCCTCCGCCTAGAAGGCCGGGAGTACAGGCAAGGGATTCCCATCCCCTTAAACAAATTCATAACTCTTCCCAGCAAAGTTCAGGTAGTGGCAATGGGACTTTCAAGATTCCAGCACAAAGTCGCTCTGGATCTGCTTCTTCAGGAGGTGGTCCCCCTCCACCTCCACCACGTCGAAGAGGAACACCATCCAGTATCTCAGACTCGAACCAAAATCCCCCTCTTCCACCACGCCCTACCCAGTCATCAGCTAATCTGGACGTGGACTACGACCCTCTTCCACCACCATCAGCGAACCCTCCTACGTCTTTTGGTTCAATGGCGTCAGGTTACCGATCAGATGGGAACACATCAACAGCAGGATCACCTAACATGGGTCCTCAAGGAGTAAACAAGAAGCTTGAATTATGGAGGAGGAGATTAGCAAGAGCACACGAGCAATTAGACGGGCTAGGCGTGGCCCTGTATACGTGGCGACGAGGAAACGATGTCATTGCAGAGGCAGAGGGAATAATAAAACGAGCCCTCGCAGACATGGACAGAAAGAGAAGGACGAACCGATAGCGACTTCAACGGGAGATATCCAATTATGATTACGCTTCTCTTTCATCACGGTTTCAACGATTGTATAATAGTATTGGCATAGAATAGACACAAGCCAGGTCTGCTTTTGCTATGATACCCACCTCTCTAGAATCCACAGCTAGAATTTAACACCAAGATCATCATCCAATCAGCTAAAGGCGCAGTGGCAGAGTGGTCTAATGCGATAGACTAGAAATCTATTCTCTTCGGAGGCGTCTGTTCGAATCAGGCCTGCGTCGACTGACAATTCAGGACTTTGACCAAGTTCATCTTTTTTTGCTATGTTTGTGATTATTTTTGTACCCAACGAGGCCGGGCAAGACCTGCACTTCTCTTAGGATCGGGATGTACAATTGTCATTCATTGAACAATTAATTGTTTTGCTCACGATCAGAAAGGTTTGCTCTACGCTTCGTGCAGAAGATGCTTGCTTCAATATCTTTTTGGCACACTACGATATTCACAAATGCACAAATGCAAACTTCGGTCAAGAAAACACAGTAGATAAAAAGGCCCTCGGGCTCCAAGTCCAAGTTTGTTATATGAGTTTCTAAATGCTTCCCAACTCCAACTCCGCTTCGTCGCACCATTGCTCTTATTGTCGTTGTATGTATGTATTATCATCGGGGAGGGTTCATATCACCCGCCAGATTCATATGCATAATGGCCTCCGCTGTCCAGTCTTCTTCGGTCTTCTCGTTATTCCCTTGTACTTGTGGCGACCAGAAACCTCCTCCTTCGCGTCCATCTACACCTGGTAGCCGGATCTGGGGCGGCGCTTGACCGTTCCCTGTCATAGCCTGAGGTTGTTGGGCTTGCCCTGGGACTGGACGTCTGTGGACGGGGCCTTGTTCAGGCTCTATGGTGCTATACCTTGAAAAGTCCATGTCGAATCCTTGATCAGGTTGGTGAGAAAGGTTCAGTTGAGCCGGTGGTTGAGAGCTAGCTTGTTGCGCTGGATATTCAAACTGCGAGTGCTGGAATCCTGTGGGTGTCTCTTGACCGTCAGGGAGTTCAGAAACCATCGTTGGTGCTGACTCATATTCATAACGAGGAGTTGTCTGATCATGTTCCTCTTCCAAGATTTGAGGTGCGGGCTCGACATTTCTCAAACTAGAAGATCCAGGAGCAGCGCCGCCTCCGCTTCGTACGCTAACCATTGATACTCTGGAAGGATCCATAACATCACCTGCGGTCGACTCGGCATCCATATCGCGGATAGAGAACTGTGCAAGAGTCCTCAGCTTCCTGCTAACCCAGCCGCCGAGAATCTTGCCACGTTGCTTCTCTCCAAGACGAGATCGTGGGAAGTCTCCCTTGTTGACAAATGCAACAATGTCCACAATAATTTGGTGTTCATTGAGAATAGCATTGACAATGACAGGAACAATCGACGCCAGATATGGCTTGCGGTTGACCTCAACGAGAACAACAACCAAACCGCCAGCTTGGAACACCGCGCTAGACTTTGTTAGCAAACTCGTCTCACATCTAGAATTTCTTACTTACCAGCCATTCTGCACAATGTTTCTGTGGCATTTTTCCACGGAGTTTTCAATATCCATAGGGAAGTGACTCAATCCATTGATCTCAAAAGTCTCACCAATATTTCCAAGGACAAACAGCACTTGCATGTCCACCTGAGCACCGTTAGGGCCAATTGGCCGGCTGACGTTGTGGAGGAAACCCAAGTCTCCAGTACGAATGTACTGAATATTGGGGTCTCCGTCAACAGCTCGGCCATCGAAGCGCTCAGCATCGAAAGCGTCCTTGGAACCATAGAAAGACTTAACGCAGGCCTCAGAATCAACCCAAATCTCACCATACTCGCCATCGAGACAGTGTACCCTGCTTTCAGGGTTGATGATGGCGATTTGTGTTGAGACTGGAACCATACCGCTGTCCTGCACCAATAGGGCCAGAGGGTCCGATTCAGGGTCCACGGGGATAACCAGGCCACGTCGAAGCGCTTGTGTGTCAAGCCAGAGCTCAATAGGCTCGATGCACATGTAAGATCTCGACGCAACCATGGGGTTGAGAACATGTGAGTAAACTGTGTTGATAGCGGTTCTATCCAGACCAGCCCCAGCAAAGTGAAGCCTGACCTTCTGGAACACGTCAACTCTTGGCCGACTTTCAGCCGTGATCATCATGTTCTTAAGTTCATGAAGGGTGAAGCCCTTTGCCTGCATGGAGTTCATGGCATGGTCCAGCATCTGTGGTGTCGCATAAGTATCCTTAATCTTGTATCTCGACAACGTGACGAATAGAGACATGGGGTTGGCTGCAAACTCGACGGGCGATAGGAGGTAGGTTGGTGTTCCGATATAAATGCCCATGAGAGCTGTGTGGATGAAGCCTAGACCAGTTGTGCTCCTTACACATCCAAGCACAGGTCTTGAACTTGTCATTTGGCAGGTTTCCTTTTGAACCTTGCACATGCCCATAATTGTGTCATGGCCAAGCTGAACTGAGATTCGACGTTGATCGGGTGTCCAATATGTCCAAACAATGACAGGGTAACCAGGTCGAATCCAAGCAGGGTCGATGGTAAATCTCAAGTCCCTCAGTCCGCTACTTTGCTTGGGTGGCTTAGTTGTGTTGTAGATGGAAGGGCTTGTAATCTTAAGAACTTGGGCTGACTGCTTGATGTGACTGGCCACTGGCTTAATCTTGATCAAATGATCAACCTCAGAGTTGACCAGCACAGCCTTGACGTTATAATCGGCTACAATGTGCAGGAAAGCTGGGACATCTTCATTCAACCGGTTCTGGTCAAGGGGCGCGATGGGAATGATAATGGCGCCCAAGCAGATGCACGCATGCACGGCAAAGACAAACTCCTCTGAATGGGTGTACATAAGGATGACGTGATCTCCTGGTCTCACCTTGACCTTGTTCTTCAGGTACATGGCAACAGAAGCGACCTTGGTGTCGAATTTCTTCCATGTGACACCCTTACCTTCTCGACCTCTGCCGTCGATTGTGCAGTACGCCAACTCTTCTGGTTGACGAGCCACGCGCCATTGGATGAGATCTGAAATGCAGGAGAAGTTGTTGAGAGGAGTTGAGGTACGGTCATCGATCACGACTTCGCGCCTGTCGACACCAGAATATTGCTTATCAGCAGGCAACAAAAATTCAGCACGAGAGTCCGAAGCCAATGGTGACCAAATACCACCCATGGGGTCTACACCAATAGGAAGGTTAAGTACTGCATGTTCCACGCCAAACTTGACGTGCACACATGGGAGATTGCCGAGATCAAACTCTCGGCGACAGAGCATGTTACCAATCTCGCGTCGTCCATTCTTGACGACACGTGGTAAAGTGTTCGGTGCTGTGATCATAACGCAGTACAGTCTGAGGTGATGCTCTGTCATAAGAACCTCCATACAACGCTCAGCCAATGACTCTAGTAGAGCTGTATCCGGTTGCCGAGGAGGCCCTCCAGATGTCAACGGCGCTGTTGACGCAGCCGCTGATTCCAATACAACGACTGGTAGGTGTTCGTCGTTGACAAAGACGTCAAAGGCTGAACAATCGTATATCTTGGGAACATTCTTGACGATGCTCACGACGATGTGCTGAACAAAGAAGTAGCGGTACTCCGCTAGTTCGTGTCCATGCTCAACCCACTCAACCTTCTGCCGAATTCGGTCTTCGTAGAGTCCAAGAACAAAGATCTTGCCCTCAATAACAGTACCTAGCAGGCCTGTTCGAAGGAATTCGGGCTCTACAGGCTGTGGTGTAGGGTCGCCTGGGTCGAATTTGTAAGGGCGAGCATGGAAAATCAGCTCGGTATTCTTTGGCTGTGCCCAGAACCCGCCTGAAAGAGAAGGGGAGTCAACCCAGATCTCACCCACGGAGTGTGGGGAGGCCAGTAAGCCCGTTTCTGGATCGACAACGGAGAGTGTGGCATCGGGTATGGGGTATCCAAAAGAACCGACTCGAACCAACCCTGGATCATCTGTTACCCTTTTACGGGCGTCGTTTCCAATGGCCACTACCACAACTTCATTGGTTTTAAGAGCCTCGCGATCTAACAGAACCTCGCCAAGCTCATTCTTGGCCCTTTCTTCAGTCGCTGTCGTGCCGCCGCCGCTCAATAGACTGCCGAACCCGTTCGAAATTGCTGGCTTCTCTGTTTTCTCGATGTCCTCTTTCTCTTCATCGGATTCGGTGTCCTCTCCAAGTTCAAGCTTCAAAGGACATCCCATACGCTCTTCTCCTCCTAGCCAGTCACGCACACTGATCACCATGCCTCCGTGCTCAGGCAGACAAAGCATAGGTGCAACAACCTCACGAGCACGCGGATTTCTCAACGGTCTCAGCCATCGATCAGCCAAAACTTCATGGAACCCACTGTCGACAGTTAAGGTATCAATCAAACAGAGTTTAATCATTTGGAAATTTGGTTCCATTCCCTTCTTGTAATTTCGGGTCACCATTGGTTCTTGCTGGTAATTGTATGCCGCTCGCTTCAACCCAGGATAATCGGCGATCATGATGGTCGATTTGTACTTGGTAAGGAGGTGGGCGTATAGTCCAGGGACGTCAACGGCTTTGTTATCAAACCAAACGGTAGTGTGGCCGCCATAAACGGTCAGGAGTACACTCAAAATCATGCCAATACCTTGACGGGGATCAAGGTACGAAACCAAGATCTCGCTGCTTGCGCCGCCACCAATAAGTCGGCCGTTCTTGTCACGAAGAGATGGGTTGAACGTATCCCCAGGCCCATTGCCGGGAATAGTAGAAATAATAGCACTGAGACAGGCCATTTGGTGCATGATAGTTCGGTGGCTGAGAACGACACCTCTCAAGTCTCCGGTCGGCGCTCGTGAAAATTCGATATAAGCCAGATCTGGAACAACAAGAGCTGGAACATCCTCCTTCTTCTTAGGGTGATAGCTGCCAAACTCGTTTGTTTTCCACCATTCGACGCCCTTTGGCCATGTTAACTTTTGTGTAGTGATATCTCGTTGGAAGGCTTTAAGGTTGTTGTCGGTAGTCAACGCCAAATGGGCCTGCGTCGTGGTAAGAATATGGTTTAACCGTTGGTAATCCTGTAAGTCATTGATAGGAACAGCAACCACTCCAGCAATGAAGCATCCAAGCAAGGCAATGGCGAAATCAATGACTTCCGAATCGCGGTAAATGAGAGCAACTCGATCACCTCGGTATAGAGAACTCTTATCACGAATGACTTGCGCAACCTTCTCCGCTCTGGATGCCAGCTTGTCCCACGTAATTGAAGCGATCTCCTTGCCCTTGCTGTCTAACACCCAGTACGCCGGTTTCTTGGCGATCGTTCGGCCTCTGTGTCGTAGTACGGCTGCGATATTATCGAACTTTGACATCGGCGTAGAATCGTCATGAGGATCTTGGATAGCGAACGGTACCTCGCGAGGGTCAAGAGGTAGCTGGTACTCGAGGGCCTCGGGCGGCGGAAGGTCATTGGTCGTGAGCATCGGAGGTGCCATTGCCGCGGTAGGGGAAAAGGCATCGCTGGAAGAATATCGCTGCTGGGGACCTCCATATTCAACAGTCTGGCCTTGATCATAATGTTGCTGTCCCGCAAAGTCTGAGAAGTATCCTTGTGAATCGAGAAGGGTCGCTGTTCGACCATCATACTGCTGTTGTGGCGGTGGCTGCTGCTGAAACTGCTGCTGTTGCTGTTGGTGAGGGTCAACGTATGAACCTTGTTGCTCGGGTCTGAAAGCATAATCGCCAGACATCATGGTGCCCGTTCGGGTATCAGGTTCAATATGGGAGGGAGAGAAGAAAAGAGAGTCGCGGTGCGCAGCGGTCGATCCTCCTGCTATAGAGCCCCCAGGGCGTAGCAGTGAAGCCGGTGGCTCTGACGGAGGAGGTCTTGGTGATTCTGAAGGAGCATAGCCAGAATGTGGTCGGTATATAGGTGCGTCTGGTGAATCTGGAATTGGACCGCTGCTGCTGCCGAGGGCGGCGTATGCAGCGGCGCGGTGGCCATCACCTGAAGGATGGGCCGAGTCATCGGGAGAGTGTATGCGAAGACCAGACTGAGGCTCGGCGAGAGCAGCAATTTGAGGTGGAGGCGAACCGAGGAATTGGGAGAAAAGCTGAGTTCGTCGCTTCTGGTAACTACAAGCGCGTAAGTAATTGAAGAGCAATTGTGAATATTTCGGTCGCAGGATAGCTTACCCCTTCTGTGTAATATCTCCTTCCTATAGTAGAAGACAGGTCAGTTACAATAACTCAAATGGATGATTTTTCGTCGCATGCGACAACAAACTCGATTCAAAATAGCTGCAATGGCGAGTTGAGGCGCCAAGCAAGCAAAGCATTGAGAGGGAGACGGGGATTTGTGGAACAATCGGGGGGCATTCTACTAACCTCTAACTCGCGATCCAACTCTTCAAGCCGCTCTTGAAGCTCTGGACTGACTTCAGCCATGATGGCGGTTATTCTGGCGACCTGATGCAGCCGCTCAAAGATGAGATCGAGTACAGAAGGTTTGGTGGATTATCGAGGTTAACCACGGAGGTCTCTCAGTGGTAACTTGAAGGGACCCGGCGGGAGAACAGAGTCTCGTGACGTAGTCCGAACTGAAGACTTGGAGGGCGGACAACAAGAAGTTTTTATTGGTTCTCTAAACAGGGCCCGTTGGATCAAGGGCGGGGTGCCCCTGGACTGTCTTGGTTGAGTTAAGCCTGTATCACTATCACCACTTTAACCAGTTTTTCTGGGCACTGAATACGGTCCCTTTAGGCGGGTTAATCCGCCCGCAACTCAGACTTGCACCCTTTCACTGGTGCCCCTCCTTGACCTGCGCTAACTTCCCCACTGTATTGTATCGTAAGAGGAATATTGGCCGCTAAAAATAGTGGCTGATTCTTGTCTTAGCGCCATGCTGGTAACCATATTTGAGCGATAGCAGACCAAAAACAAGATGGATGACCCTGAACTTCAAGTTCTGCTTCGGAATAGCTTCGGTGATCATCGTGATCAGCAGGTTTAAAAGTCTCCGTATCAGTTCGTTTAGAGCGGCGCAGTCCTATGATAATACGAGATATATCTCCGTGTTGATATCCATCGAGAATTTACTGGGGAAACTTGAACGCCAAGTAAACAAAGAGATGCGATCGCTTCTATTGAATGACCTTTTTGCCTCTGTAAACCACCAAGTCGATAATCTCCAATGAGTTGTTAATCATATAATAAAGATGACGAGACTCGTGAATACGGCTGTAAATACAGTCAAACTTCAAAGTACCTACCCTGTGTCCTCGATGGGCAACGGTCGGAAGCTGTTGCTCCGGACCGGACCCACAGCAATTTTCCAACCTTAACATTTCCTCACGATCCTCAAAACTTCTGCTTTACTCACTATTCTCCAACACTGGGCAAGCATTCCCAGCAACAACTTTGCTAAAGGGTCGACTACCCTTTAGTTTAGTGCGGTGCAGAATGACTTGCAGATGCATTGATGTCATGGATCATCCAGACTAGCTCTCTTCATGAGGAGCAACAGCTTCTTCATTTGCTTCATTGACCTGATTCTACTCACCAAAATAGGTTACAACTCTTCTTATGCGCAAGTCACATGGTATGTCTACTACTTTTCTTTTACTCTTTGAACATGTTCCTATTTCTATGATGAGACACACATAACACAGACCTGTTCTGAAACCTTGTGTAGAAAACATATGCATTTTTATCTGATCAAACCTCTTTCTTGCAATTAATCCTTTGGCGTTGCCTCGTCTTTCATGACTTTGGTACTAACATGGCGCCAGGTGCTTAAAACAACGTGTGTGTTCCCAAAAATGGAACTCGGCTTCGATGCTTCGACTTGGTCGAGGTTGTGTCCTTTCTTGTCCGGTGCCACCAGACAAAGACAGTCGAGCACACCAACTACGTTCGGGGAAATTGCGTCCTTGTCCCAGGTACTCATCATCGTGGCTTTCAGATCATGTTCTAGCACGGCTTTCTTCTTAACAAAGCCGTGTACCAAGGACAATGATTCTCTATATTTGTTCAGTTGAGATTTGTTCGTTTTAATAATAACATAAAGTTGACGTTAATCGTCTCGTTCCATTCGATTCATTCATTCTATCCTACAAACAGAACAATCCAATCCTCTCAGTTACAACCCTAGCTTCACCACTCCAAAGCTACTCTTGACTTACTATCGAAACACCAATCTGTCTTGATTCGACGCACAATGGACGGTTCTGGTAACCTAGGTCCTTCTGTGAACAACTTTGCAGATTTACAAGTACAAGGTAGCGAGAACACCGACTCATACAACATGGCATCTGTTCATATCAACTCGGCAGATCAGCCGGATAACTTTGGCAACATCGATGTTGCAGACCTCCAGCTTGACTATTTTATTAACTACGAGGAATGTTTTGCTGATTATGAACAACCTGTGGATGAGCTACCTGTGGACCCTCAATTGCCATATTCGAACTACCCCTACGACTCATCTCAGCCCGACTTCGTAGAGGAACAACCTCGACAAGCCCGACGTTCCCTTGAGCAACCGCAGCAACAACCTCAGAAGAGCCCCCTTAGCGATATGTGTGAATCTGTGCAGCCTCAACAGCCAGCTCAACCTGATCCCGATTTCTCTGCAGTACCTAGACTGTCTCCTGCTCAGTTACATCAACCTGTACAATATCAACAGCCAGTTCAAGCTTATCTCCGTTTGCCTGCAGCATCTGTTCAGCTTCCTGCTCAGTCATATCAATCTGCGCAATCTCAACGGCCAGGTCAAGCTGAATTTCCACTCTACGCACTACCTCCTCAGGCTCCTGCTCAGTCGTATCAACTTGTGCAATATCAACAGCCAGTTGAAACTCAATACGGTTCGTCTGCACCACCTAATCAGGCTGATGAACTCCCTTATCTTGACCCGGTTTCTTACGGCAATGCCTTAAACCCTGGCCCTTGCCAGCCTCCGTACAGCTACCCAGAGGCAGGCATCGAGGGAAACCGTGACTACCAGGGACCTTACATGGACTCATCCAATGTAAACCAAACGGTTCGGCAACCCGCTTATAACATGGGCTATCAACCTCTAGCTAACGTTCCTCTTCAGTCTTCCTCTTGTCCATGCGTGTACTGTGGCTACAGGTCTCATATGGGACCATGCCTCTCTGCACCTCTTCCGGGCTTCCCTCTTCCGATGTTCCGAGGCCACGCCTTACCACAGCTTCAGCAGCAGCCGCAACAGCAGCGTCCCAAGCGCAAATTCACTTACGAGGACGATGATGAGATCGACGACGATGATGGCGAGTCCCCTGCGAAGACTGCGAAGACCACCAAGACTATCAGCCGCCGCACAACTCGTGCCTCCAAGGGTAAGAGGACTACCAAGAATGCAGGCAAAAAGGTTTATCCTTACCTTCCCTGGGGACAGGTTGCTCCTTGGGTTACTAAGAGTGGTTTTCAACTCGAGTATCTGCCAGCTGGACAGCTTGAAGAACACATCTTGTTTGGTGCCGAGGATCTGCGCGACTACTTGAAGGAATGTCCTCGATCGGTCACGATCTGGCTGCAAAACAGCCCTTCTAAATGCAAGGGTCGACAAGAAGACGCTGACATGAAGTGCCGCTACGCTGGTTGCCCTACCAAATACGGAACCATTCTTCACGGCTGGCACCGTGTTGCATTTGACGAGTTTCCTGAGGAAACCTCTGACGGCAGCAAGGATCCTTTCAAGATGGCTGGTGTCATGCATCTTTGGTGCTTTGAACAGTGCATCGATCCTCATCAATGCTTCGACGAGGGCCAGCTGTTGCCTGATCATCGCGATCTCCCTCACGAGGCGACCAACCGAGCCGCCATCAATCGAGACGATTACAAGGGTGTCGTCCCTGCCATCAGGAAATGGGGCCAGAAGCGTAAAGAGGTTGGAGTCGCTCCTGTCCCTTACCCATTGCATGAAGATACTCTCTCATGGACGCTGTGTAACTATCACATCCAGCACCAGACCAACGCCCGTGAGAGCTGCCGCAAGAAGCGCAACGCATTGAGGCCTGATGATGAAAGAAAGACGATCGAGATCATCATGGGCGACCTTTCCAAGTATGTCGCGCGAGACAAGCTTAGCAAGATGCGCACTAAGCGACGACACGAGCAAGCAAAGGGTCTCGATGTTGTCACTCCTCCACCCACGGCCCAGCGACGAGAGCCATCTAGAGTGCAACGCGAGCCTTTACGTGAGATCACTTCTCCTGTCCAGCGAGTAGCGCCACCTGCCGAAGTCAATATCCGAGACCCCTTGGAGAACTTCCACAAGCAACCGGACAAGGCCATCCATGCCCACACATCTAAGAGCAGAGTCCCTTCTCAGGCTGAAGAAACCATCTTCGTCCGTGACGAAGCTGATCAGGATGTTTCCGCTGGCCAGGACGTTTTCTCTCCTTCAAGCCTGTTCGGTTCTCCCACCGCTGGCGCTCCGGAGCCTGAGCTTCCTAGCCCTGGTGTGCAGGATCGTAGACGCAAACGAAACTCCGGTTCTTCCTCCCCTGGTGACCGTAAGCAGCCGCGAGTTCAGATGGCGATGCCTACCTCCGGAGCTGGGCGAAGCCGCCGAGCGTCTGCAGCTGATGCTCAGCCCTCACCTCTGCGCCGAAGCAGCCGGGTGATCGAGAAGAGAACTCCCTAAAGGTAGCAGTAGTAGGCTCCTAGGGTATAGCAGGAGAAAAGAATGGATATGAAGAAGAGAACGACGAAGCATGAGGAAGAGAAGGATCATAGGTATGGATCTCTGCGGGCCGGAGACCTACCTGGGCAAAAGTTTCTTACAAATGGTTTTGTTTGGAGTTTTAAGACTTGTAGAATGTTTTGTTTTGTTTTGTTTCATCATTTGATACCCGGATACAAGCAGCATAGCGAGCGATAAGCGCATTCGATTTCACTTTCAGCATACGCATATGTTTTAGTTTGGAGTTTGGAGTTTTTGTTTAGCTTGGATTTCCTTAGAATTAGAATTGTACTTGAATTGTGTCAATGAACTGTTTCATTTACCCTTCAAACTGTGAACATGCCTCTATCGCACCTAGATTTCCTCTTGAAAATGTCAAGGTAGCCACATCGTGAGAGAGTTAAAGTTGAGCCAGCTTCTTCAACTCGTAGTAACTTGCCAAACCGAAATCGGTTTCATCATGAGATTGTTTCTAAAAATGCTACACTTGTTAGGTATCTTTGTCTACGTTTCAAGCCTCTTGGTTCCTCGTACGAGGACGATACGTATCACCCACCGTCAGGGGTCCTTTCTTTCAAGCCACCACCTACAAATGCTACCTACTTTATAAGTGACAGGCGCACGGCTCAACTCAAGATCCAGTCCCCGATCTGAAAGAAACATCACAGACCATCTTTGATACGATCTTCCTTATCATGGGACAAGCATTGTTTCGTCCAAGCTTGAAAGAAGCCCACTCAGTGAAAGGCTACCAACGCCCGGCCAAGCTCTCTCTCCTCCAAGCTCTTGACTTTTTGCATGCAGCTAGGGCCAGGTTAAGGTAGCTAATAACAGCCCACCCGTTCTGATCTAACGTTAGTAAAGTGACGTTTGGTGGGGGAACCTTTTTTGGAATGAGGGGGTTACGGAAACGCCGATGCAGGCTTACAGCTCTTAAGGCCGCTAAACAAGGTTGGCCTTGCAGCTGAGCCGGCAGCTGTTGCTTCACAACTCGGAGGCATGTAGCTGCTGGTGATTCCTCTTTTGGGCGGAGGGGCAAGACATGACAGGTGAGATATTAGAGTGATACGTTATGATATGACAAGGGAGCTGCATCGGTATCGGCAAGTGCGAGGCCAGGTGCAGAACATAAAGACGCTGCCAATTCAGGGTCTTGGAGTCTTTGATCTTGGGTCTTTTTGTTCTACATCCTCGAGTCTCTTTGTTATATAAAGACAAAATACCTTTGTTATCTCATACCCGCCAAGGGATCGGAGCAAGGGTCAACGTGGTCAAGTACACTATCGATTGTTCGGCGAGAGCGAAGCGCATCACATATATCAATCAACGGTTGCACGGCATTTGCAGGTTTAGTTCTAGTAGTACAGGACACGACGATAGAACTGCAGAACAGACAATCACGTGTACTTTTACCGTTTATTCCTCTTTTCTCTTTTTTTCGGATTCTCGGTTTTCCCATTCCATCTTATCTCAATCCTGTCCTTCGTTAGGTTCCATCCCATCGTACCTACCTACTCTGTACATTCCCGTACGTTCCAAAGGTTGCAACCCTTATCGGGCTCTCCAGTCCCTCGGAGAAATATCCAAGAGCTGCAGTTGGCTGCTCAACTACAGTAGACTCGACTACTGTACACACTTTCTTTTGCAGGTAATTCTTAACCTTCTTTTTTTTTTTTTTTACCTTGACCAATCTCATTCCGGAGTTACTAACAAAGCCGCCAGTGACGGAGACGGCTTGTGATAGCGAGCAAAACGGAGAAAGATCGGGTCCCCAGTTTTTAGCTTTTCTGCTTGAACCTTTCAGGCGGTACCTTACAGGCCTCTTTAGTGGGTCAACCGCCCGGGATCACTCCAGCTGCAGGGCCTCCCAGCTCTACAGTAGCTCTAGCTCTAGCTTGGATTAGCTCCACATCCACAATCAAGTTAGATCCAATCCATCCGAACCGTCACATCCCATCGACCATCGAGGGTCTAGTCTAGTCCTCCCAGGCTTTGATCGAGTCTGTCAACGTCAACAGTCTTTTGATTTTTGACTTTCTCATCGTCTTTTATTCCCTACTACCGATAAATAATGGTGGCAGACACGAAACCTGCTCTGCAGGTGATTGTATTGGTACGTCCCCCAAAAAACATTAATACTTTATCATCTCCCTCCCTCGTTTGTTTACACTGCATGTGATACAAATTCAGTCATCATTGGCCATGTCATGATGTGAGAAACGGCTCGGATACAGATCCGAAAGAAGAGAAACGCGTCGCATCATGTGGCGTTTATCCTGCCGTGTATGCGCATACGTTCTCATACTTTATCATGACCGGACTCCTCCCAGCCATGTGCCACTCAATACTCGTATAGCCATGTCATGATCGAGCTCTCACTAATTTCATCACTAGGGCTCTGGAGGTGGTCCTCAAGAATCAAATACAACGGCCTTCTTGGTCCGTTCTGTTGGTGCGAAATGGCATCGTGGCTCAATCATCGCTGTTGATGCTGGCGTTCATCTTTCAGCTATTACACGTATCATGGAAGAATCGATACCGTCACCACCACCGCCTCCTCCATTCACACTCACCACAGGCCCTTTTGCGGGCCTTGAGCTTCCATACTCTTCAGCCTCTGCTAATGCTGCCTTCGTTACCCGACATCTTGTTGACACATATCTCATCACACATCCTCATCTCGATCATATCTCAGGTTTCGTTGTCAACACAGCTGGCTTTCCAGGAACAAGGCCCAAGAAACTGGCTGCTTTGCCTGGTACAATTCAAGCTTTCAAGAAACACATCTTCAACAACGTTATATGGCCTAACCTCAGTGATGAAAACAATGGAGCAGGTCTGGTGACTTACATGAGACTGGTTGAAGGAGGAAGTCCTTCACTCGGCGACGGCGAGACTAGAGGTTATATCGAAGTCGCTGATGGACTCCTCGTCAAGACATGGAGTGTGAGTCACGGTCATTGTCTCGAGAAGCACGATCATAGGGGATCTACATCAAGTGCTAGCACTCGCTTCGGTAGCCACGATGCATCCATGCCCATGTCTATGGCTCAAGGCCCACCTGCACGTTCAAATTCCTACTATCCAGGAGCCATGCACCGAGGCTCAGTTCTACTCTCACAAGGTTTTGGTTCTATTTCCATGGGTGCTCCGCCCGAACAGGAGCGCATGTGCGTCGTCGATTCGAGCGCATACTTCATCCAGGATCCCATAACCAACCGCGAAGTCCTGATTTTCGGAGACGTTGAGCCCGACAGCTTATCACTAAGTCCAAGGAACTCGCAGATCTGGCAAGAAGCGGCACCAAAGATTGCATCAGGAAACCTCAAGGCTATTTTCATTGAGTGCAGCCATGATGACTCAGAAATCAACGACCGCCTATATGGCCATCTGAAGCCCCAGTTCGTCATAGAGGAACTACGTGCGCTTGCCAGCCAAGTTGAACACTTTCGCACTTTGCGCTATAACGAATCTAAGAAGCGCAAGCGTATGGGCAGCAACGCTGATGAGGCTCCTCGACGGAATCCTTCGCTCGCTAACTTCACATCTGAAGACCCCGTGTCTCCCAAGACACTCAAAGCTTCAACGCCAGATTATATGCCTCCAGGCCCTGATACGCCTCCGACACCACACCTCGCTACGCCGACAGCAGAGTTGACACTCAACCAGTCCGACTCGATCACATCTGTACCTGTGGCGAGGAGACCCCTTGAAGGCCTTCAGGTCGTCATCATCCATGTCAAGGACCACTTGACCGACGGTCCTGACAGGGGCGAGGTGATACTGGAGCAACTACACGATTACGAGAGTGAAGTACAATTAGGATGCGAATTTGTTATTTCTAAGCCTGGAAAAAGCTTCTATCTTTGAGCATTTCAGCTGCCGGCGTTGGGTTTTATGTTTGTTCCTGCATTCGATTATATAGGCTTTCTTTCCTATATACTGGGAGATATCCATGGCTGTGATTACGCTTGCGCTATATCGCTTGTGGTTTTCTTATATACGATTTAGTTACGAGGTTTTGTTTTGCGATGAAACTGAGGGGATGTACTGGGATGTGCTAAGCTGATATCAAATCTGGGAGGCTGCATTGCATGAGACGTTTCTGTTTGGAAGACCAAATTGTGCTTCCGTGTTCTATCTGTATTTTGGGTCTAGGTCATAATGAATATATACGTACCCATCTAGCTTATTTATTCTGCTTCTTTTGGATCTCCTCAAGTCCTGCTTCACCACCAACATCCTTTTGGAATTCCGTTCTAGGCAGTTCAAACGCCTCAGTAACTCTTGCATAAGTGATTCCTCCCAGTCTGCTGACCGGCTTCAGAACGCCAGGGTCAACCAAGTTCTTCTCCTCGTTCAACGCATCCTCACGAACCCAGAATCGTGTGCCCTCGAAAACAGCCATGGTACCTGACTTGTTGCCTGGTCGTGCCTTGCTGTCGAATTCCTTGAGCATGTCGAGCTTGCACTCGATGCTGACGATAGCCTCGCGGACACGAGCACACTTGACAGTCTCGCAGTCGTAAGAGGGTGTTAGACCTGAGATATCCCACTCAGACACTCCGTAAGGGGCATCCACACTGCATGAGTTTGCGGCTTCGATAAAGTGCTCAGAGATGATGTTGATGACGCACTCGCCTGAGTCAGAGACGTTACGCAGCGAATCCTTGGCAGCAGCAAGACTGGATGAGAAACCAACGACAAACATGGGAGGATCGTGGTTCATCATGTTGAAGTAGCTGAAAGGCGCCAGGTTCTTGTGCGTTCCGTCAGGAGCCTGACTGCTCACAAAGGCGATGGGACGGGGCACAATGGATGAGATCATAAGCTTATAGTTGAAGCCCGCAGGACGGCCCTCCTCATGAGGATCTATAGCAATGTGCTTCTTGCCAGCATCGTCCTTTGCAAGCTTGTTTGCGCCTGAGCCAAAAGCCCAGTCCGCATCAACGGTCTTAGTGTAGCGAAACTCAGAAGCGGTATCGAGTTCAGGACGAGAAGCCTCAACGCCCTTGAAGTCCGGGTGAGGATTGCGCTTGATAATGTCTCCCATTGTGAAGCGAGAAGTGGTGAAGACTCTTTTAGATATGAGTGGTTTGAAAAGGCGGTTCATGGGAATATGTAGGTGGTTTAAAACTATGGGGTTCCATTAGATTATCGAGGGGCTCCCCCGGGTTTACTATGATTGATCGGGCTTGCTAAGGCTTGATAAGACTGTTTGTAATGAGTGATAAAGCATGGTGGATTTGACTTCCCCACAGTGAACTTTTGTGTGACCTCATTGATAGAGAAGAGTCATGTAGCAGCGACGAATTGTATATCGACCGAGTCATTTTCAGATCCTGTTAGCCGAGGTCATTACTGGCCAAGATATACAAAGCTCGGTAGTTGTTCCCGGCTATAAACAAACTGAATGGCTTCAGAGTAGTTGTGAATTATGAATTAATGTAAAGATCCAACGTCGTTTCTAATATACGTAATTATTAATCAAAATCTATTTTTTTGATAATAATATTCGTACCGCAATTGAGCAAATAGATACTGCATTACCCCACGTTCTCCAAATCAGGGTCCTTTTTGTTCAAGCATTATTGGTGCCAGTTATATGAACGAGCCTCCATTATTTTTGAGATTTTGTATGTAGGTATTGCTGATATCAGAACTTAGTTCCAGTGATTGTTATTCTTTGTCACGAGGTAGTGAGTCAGTGATGCTTGAGGGATTAGCACATTCGGTATGACTCCCGTTGGATATAAAATTGTTGTCTTCATGTCTTATGGAGCTATCATAGCAACGCAAGACTGCAGACAAGACAATAGCTTTTATTCAAGTATTCTTTGTTATTACAAGACGTTATTTGCTTGTATGTACAAGCAAATAACTCGATATAAGTTGCCTGTTCTCTTCAAAGCCTGATATGCTGAGTAGATGTATAGGGTAAACAGTTCAGCTTACATAACCATCCATCCAATTAAAGTCATACATGTGACAGCGCGGACTAGCGCAACGCGGAAGCGGGAGTCATTCGCCGCGTCGCAGAAAAAAAAAAGACACTATCAAAGGCAAGAAATACTAAGGTAGCCATGATATAGGCCATTGATGCAGCTTTTGTATTGCATTCTTTTTCTTACAACGTCCTATATAAATCTTACTCATGCAGACATGGGGCCGTCGACGCCTCTTGCATTTATCTACTTCTGCTAGTCGGCTATCATCACCATCTCTTCACTCTCGCTGCCCCTCCCCCTCACCTTCACCTTCAACCTCACTTGGATCTTTGGTTAATAGGCGGTCTTCTTCCCGTGCCAGCTGCTTAATTTCACGAGCAACACCGAGGAAGTTATTATTCCCACGAAGTGATTTCGCCACAGCTCTACTACCCTCCAACGACGGCTACACACACACAATGTCGACCTCGATAGAAATTGCGTCGGCCCCGACAGTCGACACTCCAGGCACTTGCCTTCTTGTCCACACTGACAAGCGCACATATATCTTCGGGCGCCCCGAAGAAGGTACTCAGAGAGCCTTCCAGAGCAGCAGGACTCGAATGGGAGGAACGGAACAAATCTTCCTCAGTGGCGCTGTTTCGTGGCAGCAGGTTGGGGGTCTCTTTGGTTATATTCTCACAGTTGGCGGCGTGGTGGACGCGAGCGCGCAACTGGAAGCGCTCGAGAACGAGAGGAGGAAGGCGAGGGGTAAACCTCTCAAGGAATCTCGTGCTGGAATCATTCATATTCATGCTGGTGAGAACTTAAATCACACTCTGGCTGCCTGTCGTCCCGTCATTACACGGCAGCCCGTTCACGTCAAGACGCACGAACACAGAGAAGATCCCCGGCTACATACTATCGAAAGTCTGGAGCCTGACTGGAAAGATGATTCACTTCGTGTGTGGAAGATCCCAGTTCAACGAGAGCGCTCCAGCAGCCCCAAGAAGCGTCGTCGCTCCAGCCCTATCGTTGGGGATATTGCCGACTCCCCGAAGTCACAGTTTAAGGAGGCATCAACTCTCTCAGATCCTGAATACGCCCGCGCCATGGTTGAAGGAATCATGTTCAATGGCACATTGCGTGGGCATGGCATAATCGTTCCTGTGAAGTTAGGAGAGGTCTCCTTAGACGATACAGTTTTTAAAAAACGTGGAAGAACCGGCTTTGAGGTGTACAGTGGCCCCAGGCCCGGCAACTCAAAACTTTCCCCTGAGCAAGAAAATGAGAGCCTATGGAAGTTTCCTTCAAAGATGCCGGAACAAAAAACTCCACTTCCCAATCTAACAATGGTATCACTGCCTCCTACGAGATACAGTCAAAGTTCCATGTCCTACCTAGTCAAATGCCTTCCTCGCCGAGGAAAATTCGACGCAGCAAAAGCCAAGAAGCTCGGGGTACCTGTGACCCAATACAAAACGTTGATTGCGGGTTCCTCTATAAAAACAGGGGACGGTGTCACCGTGACCCCTGAGATGATCATTGGCGAGGATTGGCCAGGTCAGGGATTCATCGTTGCTGACATTGACTCGCGCGATCTCATCGACGCTTTCATGGAGAGACCGGAATGGACGAACCCCGAGTTGATGTCCGATGTGGTTGCTGTATACTGGATCCTGGGTCCTGGGCTGTCGGATGATGCCAGAATCCAAAACTTCGTCGATCAACACTCCGGGATGAAGCACTTCTTCTGCGCCAAAGACACATGTCCCAACATGATCTCCCTTGCTGGGCCCGCTCAGTTGCAGACCAAGCTACGCATCGTAGATCCCGCCAGATTCAGTTTACTCAAGTTTGACAACAATGTACAGGGAAAATTGCCTTCTGGATCACAAGTCGAATCTGGCCGTGCTGGAAACAAGATCAGCCTTATGCCCCGTCTTAAATTCGACGACGGAGTAGTTGTACCCTTCCCCAACCTCCTGGAAACAGCCAGGTCCGTCGGTGAAGAGATTCGGGAGCTGGCGAACACGGCCGATAAAGAGACTTCTGATCCCGAGTTCCTCAAGAAGGCAGAAGAAGAAGCGAAGGATATTCCCAACCCAGACGCCGAGATCATTCCTCTTGGTACCGGCTCTTCAATGCCGGGCAAGTACCGTAATGTATCGGCGACGCTGATTCGTGTCCCTGGCATTGGTAACTACCTTCTCGATGTTGGCGAGGGCACCTTAGGTCAAATTCTACGTCTCTACGGAGAGGAAGAAACAGGAAACATCCTACGAGATTTGAAGTGCATCGTGATTAGCCATCTTCACGCCGATCACCACCTGGGTGCCCCCGCTCTGATTAAAGCTTGGTATCAACATACTATCGACGACAGCAACGCTAGGTTAGCTATTTCTTGTATCTCAAGATACAGGGATCTTCTGGGGGAGGTCTCTCAGGTCGACGATTTTGGCTTCCACCGGCTACACTTCCCCCATTACAGAGATGGAGTACACGAAAGCAAGAACTTTGGCCGTTGTGAAATCAAAGACGAGAGCTTCGGCCTCAAGGCCATTACACGTGTTGCCGTTACACACTGCTGGCTTTCCGTTGCCACAGAGCTTGAGCTTACATCTGGCTTACGCATTGCATACTCAGGAGACTGCCGTCCTTCACACGATTTTGCCCGTATATGTAAGGGCGTGCATCTCCTCGTCCACGAGTGCACTTTTGATGACGATATGCAATCTCACGCTAAGAAAAAGAGTCACTCCACCATGGGTGAGGCTCTGGACGTTGCGCACAAGATGGAGGCCAAGAACACGCTGCTGACGCATTTCTCGCAACGATACGTCAAGTCTGAGTCGTTGAAGGAGGGAGAGGGACGAAAGGTTCCTAATATTTTGATGGCGTTTGACCACATGAGGGTCAAGCTGGGCGATTTCAAAAAGGCGGCTGCTTTCCAGCCTGCTATTGCATTGCTCCTGGCATCTTCGGACGAGAAAGACGGTAAGGAGGTCAAAGTCAAAGATGTGAAACAGGTTAAAGAGGCCCAAGAAGTTAAAGAAGTGAAGGAAGCTGCATAAAATGGTGGACTCGCTTGTAAGAGTAACCGATGAAAGAAGATGTATAACTACAACTGGATGATTACAACTCTCCCTGACTAAAGTAGAGATATTTGGTCAGAATGTGTATTGGGTACCCCACTATAATTTCTGTATTATCACACTTGAACGTGAGAAGGTTCATTATATTCGATGGAACTCGTCATTCCACCTACAAATGTCTGAGGTTCTTGATGTCACAGAGTAGTGCAGTGTATTCGAAGCTTGAGTTTCTCAGCATGCCCGAGTCTTCTGATAAAAGCAGTATTCGCAATAAGACGAGCACTCATAGAATTACCCAGCAAGTTGTGAATACGAAAGAATACTTAAGTCAGTTTGCTGAGACTGCTCGCGGACGGCTGTCCTGATTCACCACAGCTACAAGAGTATCACAACATCACACTCACAATTATAACCATGCTTCGTAGGTCCACTTCAGATACTCGAGACATAATCCTATCCAAACAGATGGAAACAAGAAGTCAGAGCTCAAACTCAACGTCTTGAGCCCTCAGTCGGACGAACTTGGACTCCAACTCCACCACAAAACTTCATCAAACAAAGATTCCGGCCGCGTGGCCTAATGGTTAAGGCGCTAGATTTCGGCTCACCGATTTCCAATTCTCTAGAGATTCCAGGTTCGACTCCTGGCGTGGTCGAATATCCTTCGGAATTTATCTTTTGCCATTGCAAAGCATTGTACACTTTTTGCTCGATCTGTTGATCCATTCTGTTCCACTGACGAACTCTTGGTGCGTGAACTGCCGCCAATCGCGGCTCTTGGATATGTTATGATGGCAGGTGGGTAACAGAAAAAGTATCCTTTAAAACCTAGGGTCCCAAAGAAAAGCAGTCTAAGTGCTAGTTTAAGCTAGCACAAAGTGACTGAATTATTTCGTCTCTTATGCTCTTTACGACAAATTCTTCTGGCACCAACGATGGATATTGAGTTTAGCGCTTGGATATCTTCGGCCTCTGATATCATTCTGCTCAGGAACAGGGACCGGCCCGGTATAGTGAGCCCTAAGCTTAATTATGTTCTTTGGTAGTCTATTCTGATGCCATCTCATAGTGAGCATCTCTATAATAATCTGAATCAGATGCTTAATCAAAGATGCAATAACTGACTGTATTCTCGGAATCGCTCCCGAGTATGCTTCTACTTGAACCCCACGATCCGCGTCCGTAAGCCGGGCCGGGGGTCTGCATGTACGTAAAGTGATCCAGCTGCCGACTCCGAAAGCGGGCCTCTTGTGCGGCTACGTTAGCTTATCGTCGCGTTTATTCAGAACCTCCCCTCCACGGATTTTTTTCTGTCCCACGTACTGGTCATTCGGGCACTTCTAGTCCACAAGAGCCCCCTCTAGCGGTCAATTAGTGACCTTTGTTTAATTTACTCCAGGGCAGGGCAGCTCGCTTCTTCTTTATCTTCCTGGTCCTCGTCTCCCATCTCCGTCTCACGTCCGGTCGTCCTCTTGCTCGCGAGCATCTCCCCTCCGACATCTCGACCCCGATAAAGACTCCGTTGAGATCTATACGATAAGATACGCAGAATATGTCGGCCTCGCTCCCTGGCGCGCGGGAGCTCCCCGCTTCCCAGTATGATCTTGGAACGTATATGGGACGAGTGCGCCATACTATGGGCATCACAGATCCCTCGTAAGTCCAATTGCTGAGCTTCTGTTCCAATACTCAAAGAATCATAAAGCTGACAATGCTGGCGCAATCTTCAGAACCCTCTTCGCGGGCAAGACCGGACTCGAGACGGCCAAGGCGTTGGTGACCGATTACAAGACCGGCAAGATCGAGCACATGTCGCCAGCATTGTGGCATGCGAAGAAAGTGGTCGACTCGACACTGCACCCCGGTATATATGACCCTGTCAGACATGTGCGATTGTAACACCAGCTGACGAGACACCGTACAACAGATACCGGCGAACCCGTCTTCTTCCCCTTCCGAATGTCCTGCTATGTCTTCACCAACCTTGTCGTTACCGCTGGTATGCTCCAGCCCGGCATGGGAACGGCTGGTATTGTGGGCTGGCAAGTCTTCAACCAGTCTCTCAACGTCGCATTCAACACCGCCAACAGCAACAAGTCTTCTCCCATGTCGAACTCTGTCCTGGTCAAGTCTTACCTCTCAGCTGTCGGAGCCTCTTGCTCCGTTGCTCTCGGTCTCAACGCTATTGTTCCTCGACTCAACGTGACCCCTTCCACCCGCAACATCCTCGGTAGACTCATTCCCTTCGCCGCTGTCGCCACAGCTGCCGGTCTCAACACTTACCTCATGCGCCGCGACGAGATTGTCAAGGGTATCGATGTTCG
Source organism: Fusarium sp. NRRL 66335 (assembly GCA_004367055.1). Taxonomy (NCBI): domain Eukaryota; kingdom Fungi; phylum Ascomycota; class Sordariomycetes; order Hypocreales; family Nectriaceae; genus Fusarium; species Fusarium sp. NRRL 66335. The sequence continues at coordinate 192,418 of QHHG01000096.1, read as the reverse complement.
ACCTGTTCTTTCCGAGGAAGATAAGCAGAAGCTCGTCGCTGAGGGCAAGTCGGAGCGAGACATTCCCTCGCTGGGCAAGTCCCAAGTTGCTGCTAAGCGTGCTGTTTACCAAACCGCCGCTAGTCGAGTCTTCACTGCATCTCCCATCATGGTTCTCCCCCCAATGGCCCTCTACTATATCGAGAGCAAGCAGGCCTGGTACAAGAACCTTATGGAGAAGGAGTGGGTGCGCGCACGACCAGCACTGGTCAAGGGTATCCCTCTCGGTATTAACTTGACTCTGATCGCCGTTACCTCCTTCGCTGTTCTTCCTTTCGCTTTGGCTGTTTTCCCCCAGTACCAGGAGGTCAGCGCTGAGTCACTTGAGCCTGAGTTCCATGGAAAGGGAGGTAAGGATGGAAAGATTGTTTTCAACCGAGGCCTGTAAAGAATATACGTCCTCAGACATCTAAGTCGAGCTTGGCTTGACAATCGCGAAAGCGACAGCATATATTGGTCTGGCAATACTGGGAAGCCGATGGGTTTGCCCACTATTCAGACTGAACTCTTTTTGGCAAAGCCAAAAACATCCTCAAATCCTCAGAAAGAGGAAGGGGAGTAGAAGATACTCCCTCGTTGGTTTTGAAAGTATCGAAAGATGACGGAACAGCCCCAGGGACGGCGTTTACAGGATAGACAAAAGCTCTCTGTAACCCCGAGAGCGTATCAGAGCTGAATAGTATACCAGAGCGTAGAGAGAAGGTGGTTTTCAACCATAGTTGGCTCGATTAATCCATAGAGCTAGACTTTCTAGTATTATCAGCAGATAAAAATGAACTTAAAACGCGTCACAGCGTTAAACATTGTGCTCGCAGTCTTCAAACCTTCAGCATGTTGGTGACCAGACCAGCTCTCGAGAGACCAATACGCCACGACAAGCATGCCAGTCTAAGTACATTGTATTCGACTGAGGAGTTCTTTACAGAACTCAACATCGATCGGAAACTGGTCTCAATAAGTTGTCCTCAAGTGTACGACTACCTGGGTAGCGAGTAATAGTAGCAACTTCAAATCGAAACGCGCGCGAGAACCACCTACACAGCATTAAAACCGACATCAAAATTGAGAGATTACAGAACGATATAAGAGACGATGTGATTGTGATGATATCGGAACCGACATTATCATCAAGCAGTAGCCGAGGGCTCAATTCTTCTGTCATTTGCAGGAGAGCAGACAAGTAGTCAGAATTGTCGCCACCGATCGACAGGGCTAACCTGGGCTAGATGCTAAGCCGACGCGTTCGTGCCGGTTAAAGGAATGAGACCAGGCAAATGACAGGACCGCATGCTGGGACAATTGGAAGGAGGATGGGAAATGTCCAGAATCTTCTTTTACTGATCGCTGTGTTCCTCAAGGACAAGCAGGACAAGTGAGGTTATTGTTACTACACAAGCATTTGTATATGTCTCCTCATGAAATGACGGGATCTGACCCGGTCGAAGGAAACGCCTAGACGTCACGTTTGGTGACGATTCTGGAGTGGGGCACGTATTGACTTGTCAATCGTCTTGGATTGCGTAGAAGGGGCCACTGCTGAGACTGTTAAGCCAACCTGAAGCTAAACAGGAAACGCCGAGCTCAAAAGGGCCTGTGAGTTATTGTACTGTAGATACTGTACAAACTCAGGAGTGGACGAAGACCTCTTGTAGTGCCAATTTCGGATTTGCTTGAAGGATGCCGTTAACTTTCAAGCATGTAGCGTATCGGCTCGGCATAGTGAAACTATGAATAGCACGGCATGACAGCTGTAAACGATAGGTCTTGCGATTCAAATGTCCGGGCAGACAAATCGTTAAGTGCACGGGAGAAGCACCGACTCCAGGGACGACTGAGCGCCAACAAATTGAAGATGAGAGTCAGGGCAGCCAATGAGGAATCGTCAACTAACGGACCCCCATCATCTGGCCGTGGCGCGAAGAATTACCAGCAACATCCCTCACTGGCTGTCCCTGATTCTGCTTTTCGCTGTCTTGTTGACTTCGGCTATGAGCCATATGTTGGAGCCGACAATGCTATGTATTGAACATCCCATGGTAGACTCTTTGGAAGGTGAAGCAAAAAGATTTCCAGTATGTTTCGAGACCCATCTGGAGCCCCAGTCCATCAATAAGCCTGGGGCTCAGCGACCAACGTTGAAGGGACCTGGGGTTAACATCTGTTAGTCGGATGTAGGGATCCATCACCGGGTGGGACGTGGACATGTGCCGCAAGGCAGTGGTCGAATGTACGTGCATGCGCATGAGTGAATATCACAACGACCAAGCTTCATGTATCTCTCCACTCGTAACGACTGTAAAGTCATCCATGGGACCTCTGCAATTCGAGGGCTATTTTCACTGACAATCGAAATCACCCCGACTAATCACAAGTCTGACTTGGTGTTGCATCAATTGTTCTTAAAACACAGCTAGTGCATTTTGTCGTCTGGCTGTAGGGTAATGCTGTGACGAATAATGTCGGAGAACGTGAAAACACTGGCCTCTCATCAGCGAAGCCAACAGTCATCAAGGTCTAGAGGACTGCCCACTGGCCACTGATGGCCGTGCTGAAATGGTGCAGAGAAGCTCTGGAACCTCGACAGCCGCAGGCCCGGGATGATTCGAAGGTTGTACCGTACGCCCAGTAAATGTGGGGGTTCCTCATTGTCTGGGGTCTGCTATAAAAGAGACAGCGGATTGTAAAGAAAGAAGCTGAACAGCGGGAGAAGTCGTCCCTTGCTGTCGTACATATCAAAATACTGCCATTAGTGTCTTCTTTCCAAATGCTTGTTCGATATGGATGAGCGTGACCGAAGAGAAGCAGACAATACTGTACTGTACAAAGTAATTCAAGATGCAACGTGAAAGACACGGCGCGGTTTGGCCAAGAGGCCCACTACCGGCGTCACCCTGCCCTGGGGCGAAATGTGGTAGATACAGTGCCAGAGTGCCCAGCTAGACTCGTCCAGACGATAAAGGTTGAACTCTCTTTCCAGTCGTAACGAGGTACCAACGGGCGAGCCGAAGCATATTTGCAATGCGTTCCTGACTTGGCTGTAGAGGAATGCCCGCTCCGTTACCAGCGCCATGAAAAAATATCAAAAGTGTACAAAGAAGCAGAGACGGTTGTTCACGTTCTAATTCGTTAGTACGGATAGGCAAGGCACATGTTTCGTGGTGTATGGATTTGTGTTTCTGTAGGGTCGTGTTCAGCTCAGGTGCGATGCGGTACCAATGGATATGGCGTTCCTGCCCGTGAATGGGCCTCATGACGTAGATCTAGCATCGCTCGCATTGTAATCTTTTTGCTCGCTGTTTGGTATTCTATCAGTTCGCTGAAATTGCACAGAGAACCAAATGTCGACTCGATAGAAAGCATGAAATTTAAGATATGGGACGAATGGAATAAGAGGACGAGCAAAAGCAAGGTGCTGGTGATGGTCAAGGCACATTGTTTTCCTTTTTTTCACCTTCTTGGTTGGGGCAGGGCAGTTCTAAAGTGCCTAAGAGGAGGAGCAAGCGGAAGGTACCCCTATCATGAAACCTCCGATGTACCATGGCGTGCAAAGCTGAGCTAAAACAAACAGTTGACCTGAGGAGGGTACCTGTGGGTCAGCATCGCTATTGTACCTGCGGCATCAATCGCGAAACGGGCCCTCCTCCTTTCAGGTCATCCTCTCCCAGGCAGGTACCATCATGATACGATAAGAGCCTCGCAAATTGGCAGAAACAAGGCAGAAAATGAGTAAAAACAGTCCCTTGAGAAGACCTAAATTAGTAACAGCTCAAGTAGGTTATCTTGCATGTTAACTGACTCATCGAAATAAAACCCCTTCCCGAGGTACAGAAGGAAGCAATTTTTAGTATTTGAGATAGATTTAATGGGTGCTTTCTGCTGTCAACCTTTCGTTATGGGTCTCCTGTAGCGTCACGTCACACGTTGGTCCCTGCCCTTTCTCACATTAGATTGTTTGAATGAATTCAAGAGTAAGACAGCCTAGGACCATCTAGCGATATTAGAACCCAGAAGCCTTGCAATGGGAGTGTTGATTCCAATAAAGGATATCCCTACATAATCGAATTAAACTTGGCAACAATCACATATGCCTTTGAAGGTACCTATCTTTTGCATAGTTTCGGAGCTGCATTTTTCTGCAATCATGCCTGCTGTCCTGCAGGTAATTCTTTACAGTGAAAGTTAGAGGTGTTGGCCTTTAAAAGGCCCGCCATTAATCACGCTGAATGGGCCTATTTTGCCTTGCCTCACTCGGCCATTTTCCCCAAAACGACCCTTCATGGACCCTGGTTTTCTTGATGCTCTTGGGCTCTGTAAGTACTAATGTACCCTTAATAGAGTGAGCACCCTCCTTCCCAGCTTATGCCGGATCGCGACGCCGCCACTTTCCAAACAAAGTACCTCTGTAAATTCCACGGGAATTCCACGTCGTCTTGAACCCCAAAATCGTAACCCGAAAGGAGGAGACTGGACACAACACAACACCAACCTGAGTGACAAATGACAAATGCACACCCCAGATGGGGACTGTTGAAGATGACGCCGAATATACTTGCTATCGTTAGGACGTCACCGCCATGTAAAATGTACTCGGAAGCGAATCTTTATCTGAATCAACGTCACCCTAAATGGATCCCTCTAGTCTGTCCCAGCACTCCCCCGGCCACCCAGTAACTTTTGGCCAACGCCTTTTTCCAAGACAAATGGATGCCCGTGACGCCTTCAACCGAGCTTGGGGCAGATTTGTGAACAGAAGTCACTCCACTCAACCGTTGCTCATTTTCCTTCTTGTTATTGCCCTTGCCTCTTTATTTATCCCCACACTCAATACAGAAATCATCTGAGAGAGAAAAAGCAAGATTCGATTGAGTGGGAGGCCGACGCAGCCCTGAATTTCCACACAAAACCAACCGCCGCAGGGCCCGCCCATAGTGTCGTTCTAGGTGCTAAACTCACTGAACCATCCCCCTAAATACACTCTGAGACCGCTGAGCTTTTCTCACTGGGTGGTCATCACGCCCAGCCCATCTATCCACTCTCTGAACTGCCCTCTCATTCTCCCGGCTGCACCTCCACCTCCCGTCACCACCATAACCATCGTACACCAAACCAAAACCACTAACCTGGAAGGGACGCCCCCGGGTCCCCTTCCCCGTTCTATCTCTCGCCTCTCTTCGCTCATCACTCCTCCTCCTCTTCCACGACGCACTCGTATGTGAGTCTTGAGCAAACCTTTATACGAATCGACTCGACGATTTGTATGGTCTTCTACACCGACCGTTCCTGCTCCGGCACGTTCGCATATACCTCATTCTTGTTTTTCGTGATCGCTACCTATATCTTCTGTTTTTGAGCCCTGGGTGGCTTTCGGCTCCCCCATCATGTCAACACCTACCACGGCCACGGCCACGCTTCCACACTACCATCATCCTCACCATTATCCGCAATCATACGCACACTCGCACTCGCACCATCAGACATACCAGCCAAACCACAGCGCCAACTACCGTTCCGCTGCTTCGAATCAGAATATTCTACCTCCCCCGGTTTCTTCAGCTGTCTCGCCCTCCCACAGTGCCATTCTGCCTCCTCCGTACCAACTCTCACCTTTGGCGTACTCATCCTCGGGATCGAATGGTATCGGCCTGACACATTCGTCGACTTCTCGCTCTGCACATCACGTCCAGGAACCTAGCCCGCGAAACGACGCGGGTTATTCGACTGGCACCATGGCCGAGCCTGCCTCTGCTTCCAACGCGGAGCCCTCTAGAAAGCGTCGTCGCTCTCGCGAACCCGATTGGAATACTTTTTACAAAAATGGTCTCCCTAAGGAAATCATTGTAATTGATGATACGCCCGAACCTGAAGCAAATACCAGCCGGAAGATTACGAATAGTACTGTTACCGCGCCCAACGATAATACGAACCGTCAAGCGGCCAAGAAGAGGAGACGAGACGAAGAAACTGGCACTGTCCAGGCTTCGGGTTACCACATCAAATACCTTGGATCAAAAAACAACACCCCGGCGCAGATTTCAACACCTGCTGGCTCGTCCAATTCGAGTAGTGACCGCACCAATTCTGCTCTTAACACTACTGCCCCGACTTCACTCTCGTCCAACGGCCAGTACGAGGATGCGGCTCCTCTCAAGCGAAAGCGCACCCGTCAGCAGGTGGCTAATGAAGCCAAGCGTCGCGATGTAGATGGTTTTGGAGATCAATTCACCTACAAGCCTCCACCCTACCCTCCCAAGAAGGCTGGCGAGGTTAATGTTCAGGTTATCCATGACGTGAGTTTTTACTCCGCCTTGATCCAAGAGTTTAGCGATGGTTTACTGACGCAGCTTACAGCGACATTACAACAAGAACGTCAAGGTCGATGACGATGATGGCCATTATATTGTCATTCCCGAAGCCGAACTTACAGAAAAGTGTAAGTAACCATCGATTTTATCTCTGACTTAATTGCTAATCACTCTATAGACCAAATCGTCCGCCTTCTAGGCCAAGGAACTTTTGGTAAAGTTGTTGAAGCCCGCGACCGCAAACGTAACAAAGCTGTCGCCGTCAAGATCATTCGATCAGTCCAGAAGTACAGAGATGCCTCTAGGATTGAGCTTCGCGTTCTTGAGACTCTGAAACGAAATGACGAGGAGAACCGTAACCGATGCATCCATTTACGAGACTGTTTTGATTACCGCGGCCACATCTGTATCGTCATGGATCTGCTTGACCAGAGCGTCTTCGATTTTCTCAAGGGCAACGGCTTCGTTCCTTTCCCCAACAGCCAAATCCAAAGTTTCGCGCGTCAGCTGTTCACCAGCGTTGCCTGTGAGTATTAAGATGCACAGTCCTGGTGACTCCATACTGACTTCTTGCAGTTTTGCACGATCTCAACTTAATCCATACAGATCTCAAGCCTGAGAACATCTTGCTCTGTGACCACGCATACCAGACCTTTACTTATAACCGCAAGATCCCTTCATCTTCTTCGACTATTAACCGCCAGGCCACGCAACGCCGTGTTCTACTCGATACCGAGATCCGATTGATTGATTTCGGTTCTGCCACGTTCCAAGACGAATACCACTCCTCAGTCGTTTCAACACGCCATTATCGAGCCCCGGAGATCATCCTCGGTTTGGGCTGGTCATTCCCCTGCGATATTTGGAGCATAGGATGCATCCTAGTCGAGTTCTTCACGGGTGATGCTCTCTTCCAAACGCATGATAACCTTGAACATCTGGCAATGATGGAGGCAGTCGTTGGGTCACGAATCGACAGCCATCTCGTGCAGGCTGTTAACAAGATGTCGACTCGAAACAGCGGTAATGCCGCTTCCAAGTCAGTATCTCTTCAATGCCTCGCTTTTCACAAACTAACGTCTCCCAGATATTTCAAGCGTCTCAAGCTCGATTATCCTACACCAGATACAACTCGTGGCTCTCGTCGTTTTGTCAAGGCCATGAAACATCTTGACGTGAGTAGCCTTTCGACTAGACATTATATGACTCAAGCTAACAGATAACAGCACATCATTCCTGGAAACAACCCTTTCCTCAAGAACTTTGTTGATCTGCTCAAAAAGATCTTTGTATATGACCCTGCCCAGCGTATTACTGCGAAGCAAGCGTTGCAACACCCGTGGCTTAAAGAGATGGCCCAGCCCGATGATGGTACTGAGGCTGCTAAGATCCGCCAGGAGAGGTTACGGATGGAGCAGGCTTCAAGAAATCAATATGTCCGTTGATGACATGCGTCTGATACCCCACTAACGACATATGAGCATGATCACGGAGTTCTGGATTTTCATGGCGTTGCAACGAAGTGATGGGCATCGACGTACGGATAGGATCTACTGTCTGATGCCGCCCCGATTTTGCTATTGTACTCTAGTGCTACAGCCGACGTTTTCTCGTTACCTTTTCTGTTTATACTGGGAGTTGTCATTGGCGGTTGTTTTACGCAACGCTGTGATTGGAAGGAATGTTGCATTTCGATGGAAGGCGTTGATGGGCCTATTTCGGCTCAAGCTATATGCGAACAACTAACTATACCGTTCATCTTGTCCCCTTTGTCAGAACAAATAAAAAATTACACAAATGTTCCACGAGAACCATGCCCCACTACAGTCAACTGTTAACGGACTCATCTATTCATTCAGTATCCCGTATTTGCAGCTTGTTTTCGATGTCTGTAAGCTGCTGCTGTACACATGACTTCTACGCTGCCTAATATCACACTGCCATGGGTAAGTGTACAACGCTACAAGGTCTCCTGTTCTCTGCTAACAGCTAAGAAGGTTGACATGAACAACTCGGCCACAAACGGCTGAACATTGCGAGGACGAGCTCTTCAATCCACAGGACTAGGCTGCATAACTCGACTGTTCACTTCTCGATGGGGTGCACAAAACTCACACATGCTGATCAGTCACTCAAATGTGCATGTTCGTGACTGCTTCTTGTGACCGATCGGGTATATAAGGCTTGATAGCAGATGAAAGATGCTTTGACACTAATGCATGTAACCGTTGAAGACAAACTTTTCTTCATTGACAAAAAGCAACAGCAAAAAGCTATACTGTTGAGCGCTTGTTATTGAAACATTTAAGCGATTTTGCCACTTTTGTATCACAGTATTCATCATGGCACCCAATCCTGCAAACAACAGGCCTCTCGAGGAGGATGACCACTACCCGCTCAGCGACATCTCGGACTATCAACTAGACCAACTTACGGAACTGTTATGGATGGATCAAGGCGTCAACGTAGTTATGCCAGATCAGGGGTGGCTGCAGTCACAACTCGATGGTGTCGCTCGACTCGACAAGTCTAACCGGCGTTCGAAGAACTTCTGGAAGCGTATCTCATCCGGGCTAGAGAACTTCAGCCTCGCACCACGACATGTACATGATGGAAGACCTACAGCCTGCCTCTGTGATGCCCATCACGACCTCGATCCCAAGCTGATTCGGCGTCTGATGGGACTTATCATAATTGAGTGCACTGAACGTATTCACCGTTATCGTCACTGGCGTCGATACATCGATCTCCCCCCTGCTATACTCCTATGGCTAGATCGTATGGATGCGGTGACTGGACTCTGGATGAGTCGAGATGCTTTTAATGCCACCTTCGGTTACAATCGCGTCTCGCCAAATCAGAACAAGGTCCTGAGCAAGTGCGAGGCTTGTATTATGGCGGCCATCGGAGGTAGACCCCAAGTACTGATCTACCTACGAGCATCCATGATTGGACGTCGCGATCGCCGTTTCGACGAAGGCCAGAAGCCCCCTAGATTGCTCCGAGTGGTAGAGTCCTGGATCGGACATTTCAAAGCCGATGTTCGTAAGGCCATCGTGACTGGAAGCCACGAAATTCGTCAGCAACTTGACAATCTAGATTCAATCATCGAAACCTTGAATAAAGACCGCCCTGGGTCTGACTTGTCTAGATCAAGCCGCCACCGGAATTCAAAGACGCATGAAGCGGATGAAAGGCCCACCCATGGTCGTCAGAAGCGAACATCCCGTGAGACAAGTTCTCGAAACTACAGCATGGAAGGTAGCCGCGAAACTAGACCATCACGCGAATACAACGCCGAGACCGAGCAACAGTGGATGGATACAGACGAAGCCTGCCAAGCGTCGATTTATCTGGACTGCCAGATGCAGAAGCGAGGTCTAACAGCAGCAAAACGCAGGGAGATTTTTGAACAGGACATGCACCCTGCCTTTCGTGACTATGCACAAGATGCAGCGGGAACATCGGTGGGCGACCGGCCGCAGAATAATGCTGAGCCAAAGCTTGAAAATGATGCAATCTCTTCTTTCACCAGTTCAAGTGCTGTTCCAGCACCACTCAGCCTGACTAAGAAGCTTCAGAAGCCACCTACTCCGCCTCGTAGTACTTCTGACAATGATCCTGCAGAATCGGTTTGGGAGCCTGTCTCAGTGTTCTCTCCCCCACAGTCGGTAGTTGGAGATGCATCTACTCGTCGTGCCCCTATCGCGCCAAATAGGGAGGCTGACAACGAGTCCATCAATACCACCTTTGCTGACAATCGAGCACATATCGAGTTTTGCCAACAATGGGGCCTGGCACCTGGTTCTGATTTCCGCGAACCACCCTCAGCCTCTGGAGCGTCGCAAACCCAAATACCAACTCGACAGAATTCGGATGCGCGCTCGGTTGCAGCAGCCTCGAGTGTATATTCCGACCATCCTGGCTTTCGACGCTCTCAGCAGTATGACACCGCTCCGCCAATTCCACCGAAAAGCCGATATCGAGAAAGCCGTGCTGCTTCGAGTCACAGTGGACGAAGTAGAGCTGCACATCGACAGTCGCGAGACCAGCGAGGCAACAGCCTTTGGAACAGCTTGCAAGAGAACAGAGACAATATGATTCAGGAGTATGAGGACGAAGAATAGTAGAGGAGTCTTTCTTTGTGTATATGTATTTGGTGTGATCTCATTTGTTTTTATATCATGGCCTGTTGAGATGGATATACCCAGGAGATAGGACACGGCAGAACCCTGCCACAAGAATTTCTTATGTCAAGATCTATATAGACCTCATGTCTTTTAATTTGTTACCTACTCTTCATAGGCATATGTGATAGTGACCCGTGACATGGACAAGCGTGGAACTTGTCGAAAAGTTGAACTGGTGGACTACCCATCTATGCACGTACCCGCGATTCTTGTAAGTCTGGTGTACCCTTTGCCATAATCAACACCACGTCTGGATACTACTGACTACTACAGTGATAGTTGAGATTTTTTTACTGTTATATGGAGGGTTCGAAGCCAAAGTCAGGGCGGTCGGGGCTCAGAAAGGCAACTGCAATTTCCGCTACTTCCTACCAGCTGGCAACCACTGGACGGGCTCTTCTTTCTCTTTCTCTTCCCTCTGCCTTCTGCCCCTAGATTCCGCCTAAGACTAGGCACCCCTCCTCGTGATTCACAGGCTATTAGTGAGGTAATTCACCTGGCAACCTAAGTCTGCCTGAGGAAAGAAGTGTGCACACACTTGGTGCTTCATCAACACCAAGCCTGATATTTTTCCGCACTCACACATCCTATTACCGAGCGACCCCAGTGTTTTCCACTCTGCACACCCGCTCATATTATTTTGTTGTTTGTTCATCTCGTCTTGGCTTTGCCCGGTGTTTGACCTGCCAGTTCCCGTAAGGAGTGTGACTTGCCGACACAGAACAACCGCAGGTTCGTATTGAGTATTGAGTATTAAGTCCATTTTTTTTCAAAGAATCTAACCAAATAAAGTGCGCCTTACGCATAATGTCGTGGGCGCACGGCAGTCAAAGCCGGGCTGAGAAGGAGAATACTCCTTCGCCCAACCTCAGCAAGTCACTGATTCAAGTCCAAGGACTGAGAGACTCTCTCAGAAACATGCCAGCCAAGTCACAGTTATTTCCTAGTGATGTTCTGAAGAGTCGATTAAACAGTGCATTCGAAACGTCGACAGAAATGTCGAATCATGCCCCTTCTCAATGTGCACCCGCAGAGATGATGAGCAACTCTACGCACCAAAACAACATGCAGCTGGTTCTTTCAAGTCAACCAGAAGTACGCATGCAACCGCCGGGCTATTCACAGGCGCTCTCTGAGACAGAAGACCATCTGTCTCAGCATCCATCGGTGAAAGCCGACTCTCAAGGAACAAACGACTTTGAAGACAGTTCCGTGGGTACATGGAACTCTCCAAAGGAGAAGGCACTTTCAAGCGCCTCGACGGATGTGCAAGGTGCCCCCTTACCAGCACCACTTCACATTATCGAAGCCATTGGCTCCATGTCAGCCACAAACCGACGACCATCATTCAGTACTGCGTCTTTAGCCTTGAGCGGTTGTTCTGTACTGTCAGGGGATGAGAAGGAAAATCAGCCGCTGAACGCAGCAGACTTACCGGTGACCTTTGAGGATAACATCGAACAAGTTGACCCTAATGCTCTAGCTCTGGCAGCTGTAGCTGTTGATAATTGGGACATTATTAAGCAGAGTTACCCAGAGGTCCATGTTATAACTCCGGATCGACATTCTCGCACTGACGAATGCGATATTGACACCGCCACGGGCAAGCTCCTTAAGCCAGTCCGATACATCAAACTGCAAAGGGACAGCTCGGCAAAGCATGACTGGCGTCGAATGAACATCACTTCGGCGACCTGTATCGATGCAGAGATTGCCCGCAGGAGAAAGTTGAAGAAAGAAATTGAACAAAGAGAGCACGAAGCAAAGTATGCGAATCCGACTTTTGAGGAAGACAAGGTTCCAGACGCTACTTGTATCCTGCGACCGGCAAAGCCCGAAGACTTTCAAGCCATTGCAGACATTATTGACCTCGAGCGCAAGCGAGGTGAAGACTCTCAAGTATACCTCCCTAAAGCTGGCCGCGGCCCTGCTAGCCTAATTGTCCTTATTAGAGGACTCTACGACTATTGCCTCAGCAAGCACCGGCCCTTTATTGTCGCCATTCCTTCAACAAGCCCCATTAAAGATCGCACCAACTGGTCCAAGGAAGACGAGGAAGAATATCAGGAATTCCTCAAGTTTAAACAATCTCGCCAGGGATCGCAGCAGAAAGTTCTCGGCTTTGCTGTGATTACCGAACCACGCATTGGTTTCCTGGCCCCTTGTAACGGCTCACGCTTCTCGGGGCTCATTAGATTGTTTGTTCACCCGCAGCATCGACAGAAGAAAGTCGGAACGGCTCTTCTCGACAAGATACTGTCCTGCGTGAACATTTATCATCGCAGTGAGATAGACTACGCATGGGACTGCTCTGAGACTCGAAAGACGTATGAATACGTATCAGCACATAACCTCCGAAAGTACAACAGAGTTTATGTACAGGCTTATTCTGCTGGAAAGTCTGACGCCCAAGTCGACATCTTTCAGCGTCTTTTGAACAAATTTGATTTTGAGCTGGTAGCGCAGTTTCAGGACGCCGTCAAACATGGAATTGACCCCGGTGTCTGGAAGACTCTGAATGTCTGGGAATTGGAAGTACGCTCGCCATCTGAGATTCAAGAAGATTTGGTTGATCAGTGATACCTAGGCAAGGTCGTTGAGGATGGTTGAGGAATTGCGTTGTTATGATTGGTCTTTGTTTACGATACTCATTGCTTGTTAGCTGGCTTGGGGACGTTCGGATCTGAAATCAGTGAACTGGAGAAAAGTGTATATATGATCATAGGATCAAGTAGTTCAGTGAAATCAGCATGTTTGAGAAGCGAATTTATCTCATTGCTGTGGTATCTGTATGCATTTGATCATTGTGAAGCAGAAGGATGGAGTAGACGAGCACCAATCACGTGGAGTTGCGAAAGCCGCAGGCAACTGATTCCAACGACCTTCATACTTCACCGATGTACCGGGAACCACAACAAGACCAGTACTTCTGATCAAAAATTAAAGCACAAGTGAAAAAGAGAAGAGGTTGTTTACTTCTACTTGTGGCCTTTCTTTCGCCTAATCAAAATGCTGTCAATCTTGCGAAAAGCTCGGCTCAAGGACAAGGAGATGCGAATCCTGATGCTGTAAGGATTTCTTTCCTAACAGAACGGAATACAGTGTTAACTCATACAGCGGACTCGATAATGCAGGAAAGACGACAATTGTGAAGAAGGTCATGGGGGAAGACGTCAATACTGTGAGCCCGACACTGGGTTTCATTATCAAGACAATTGATTACGAAGGGTACGCATGTCTGGCTGCCACCAAAACTCTGCTAATGATCTGAACAGGTACAAACTCAACATATGTATGTTTTCAAGACTCCTAGGTGTTCCGAGTGGCGTGTGCTGACTTTTCAGGGGACGTGGGTGGTCAGAAAACACTGCGATCATACTGGAGAAACTACTTTGAAAAGACAGATGCATTGATATGGGTTGTTGACGCAACGGATCGTCTACGCATTCAAGACTGCCGAGACGAGCTTCAAGGGTTGCTTTTAGAAGAGGTGCGCAACACCACTCATTAGCGGGCGGATAGTTACTGACAAGTGCCACAGCGTCTTGCAGGGGCAAGCTTGCTCGTGTTTGCGAACAAGACAGATGTTGAGGGTTGTATGACGGAAGCAGAGATTCTCTCGGTACGTGTCAGAATATGAACACCAGAACAATAAACTTACACCACTGAACATAGGAACTGCAACTGGAATCGATACGAACACATCGTTGGCATATCCTCCCATGTAGCGCAATGACAGGAGCCAATCTCAAGGAGGGACTATCATGGGTGGTGGAGGATGCGAAGAAGCGTCTGTTCCTTTACTAAACAAGATAAGATTGAATCAAATTCAACAATATTTCTGTTGGCCCTTACGACAAGCAAGGTCCGTTCACAAAAGCAAACAAACATTAGCGACCTTGCTGCAAATTGTATTGTACCAATGTCGTCAGCCGCAAGCAGTCAGCCGCAAAGCGTGGGATAGGTACGCATAGGTAAGGCAGCCAAAGGTTGAAACTTGAAACCCGATGTGATAGACTCGTTACGCCGGGCAACGTCCCGCTAAACTCTACCTGAACATAGCACGCAAGATTTACGAGTCTACTATGTACTTAGTTTAAGCCAAGAAGCAGGGAACAAGCCGGACGAGGGTGATTGACGGGAGAGCATCGCTAAGCGCCGTGTGTAGCTTTTTTGTCTCAACACTCATAACGTAGCATTTCCCCGATATTTTGAAGCATGGCAGATGAGCTAAGGACCTGAAAGTGGTCTGAGGCATAAAAGTGTACAATACGAAACTGGTTGTGACAAGGTTTCAACGGATCCAAGCCATGGTTTGGGTTTGTTATTGTGGTGGATCGTCGTGGGGGAAGATGGACGAAAGTAAACAAAGGATGACGTTTGTTTTTATGGCGCACATGGATACGGGGACACAGCTTGTGAGGCTGCTAGCTGATAATGGAAGTTAGAGACTCGGACTCTTGAATTCAATCGAACCTAGCAGCGATCCGAGTCTGCATAATGCAAGCAAGATGAGAGTCCTGGTTCATGCACATTTTGCATGAGATCGAGCTTCGATATGCAGTAGATGCTATGCTAATGTTCCGTCCGTTGCTGGTTGCATCCATTTGCCTGCTTTAGGTTGAAGTCTACTGAATCCAGTCAGGCACAAATCGTCCAGATTAGTGGGCGGCTTGGTCTGGCAGCGGGAACCAAGTCCCCCGAGACTTCCTGGTTACAGGGACCTACAGCTTACCTGGGTTCCCCTCTTACAGTGGGCTTTACAGCTGGGGGTGGGCATGAACCAATTAGATGTCAAAGATGGCTCATGAAATTTCCACTGCATATAGACATGATACCATCCCAGTCCTGGACCTGATCCAGACCGAGACCCAGTTTCTATCCTGTCCAGTCCCATCTACAATCAACTTCCCACCAGCAAGCACAGTATCTCCAAGCTAGCCCGGCTTCTGGGAGATAACAAAAACATTGTATAATACCTACTGCAACCTTGTCCGTAAGATTGCACTGTATTCTGCTTGCGCTTTCTCTTCAAAGTGCCCCTCCCTTCTCCGCCGTCATCCACTCCCTTCCGTGTCATGTCCCAAAGGCTCCAGAGCCATGTCCGACGAAGTCTCCCAATTTCTCGAGCAGGTCGAGCGCCTGCGTGGTCAACAGATCTCAGAAGACGAAGTGAGAGCTCGTGAGCTCGAAGATTACTTGGCTGCAAAGCGAGAAAGACAAGCTCGTCGTGAAGGTGAGAAAGAAACCGTCCAGTACCGCAGCTCTATTTTCTTCCGGAGGCTTTTGCTGGTTGCATTGATGGCGTTCTCCCTCTCATTTGTCGGGCCAACTGGCTCCCGTCGTACATCCATTGTTTACTTTCGGATTTCCCACTGATATTTACTGCCTCACCCATGGTGGAATATCATTGCTGATAGCTGAAATCATACAATTGCTGATGGTGTCCTCTTTGCTAACCACCATCTGACATTACAGAACGTGCCCGATCCATCTCACCACAAAAGTCATCCCCTGCAAACACTCCCTCGCCACGCTCGAGTCGACGCAGTGTGCACCTCACAGAGGCATTGAAACTCGATTCTCCCAGATTTTCAAGGGAACGGAGTGCCTCAGAATCCGCCGAACCTGAGGCCAAACCAGATACCCCAATGGATTTGAGCTCTTCACCGACGAAGGAGAACGATGCTCCTTCTGACGTCGATACAAAGTCTGCGACCACACCACCTACCCGTTACTCAACCTTGTCGTGGCAGCGGCGACCAAACTCCCGCAGCGGCTCAGCCCGCCCGTTAAGCATGCTCGCAACCCAAAATGCGACCCAACGGTCGTTTATCGGGTCGCAGGATTCCACACCCGCTTCTGCTTCAGCCACCGAAGAGACCTTCTCGAAGGATCAGATTGCCCAGTCTCTGGGCTCAAAGGACCCTTCATGGTTCCGCCAAACGGCGGACCGTGGGGCAAGCTCAGCTGCTTACCGAAAGAACCAGGTCGAGGACACAGATCGTTTAGATATGGCTTCTGTTAAGGCACAATTGCCTGGCATGTCGGCTGAACCAGCCAAGCCAAGCCCGCCTGATGAGAAGCCAGCTGAACAGCCCGCTGAGGAGCCTGCCACGCCTACTAAGATGAGGCTGGCAAGTCCTCCATCCCTCAACCCTCCTGGTTTTGATGCTGGAGAAGAGTTGTCTTTGGACGGTCGCCTTTCGAACGCCTCTCCAGGCCGCATGTCTCCCACTCGGTCCAATTCGCGATCCAATTCGCCCACGAAGGGTATGGGCGGCTTTGTTCAGAGCGCTATGATGAAGAGATCAGACAGTGTCAAGCGATGGAGCGTTACTAGCCCTCCTAGTCTTAACCGTGCCAATTCAATCCAATCAAACCAAGGCGCTGGCTTGTCGGTTAATGCTCGTCCAACGAGCAGAGCAGGACCCGGTGCGACGACACCAGGCTCAAGCCGACCAACATCACGACATGGAGAATCTGACAACGAGGTCACACCCAAGGCGGCTGCTGCAGCTCCCGCTCCTACAATTGACACATCATTGGGAGATTCTGCTATGCCTCTTAGTCCATCTAAGACGATGGATCCCCGAAGATGGAGTCCAACAAAGTCAAGCTGGCTTGAGAGCGCCTTGAACAAGCCTCCTGAGTCACCAAACAAGTCTCATCACAAGTCGAGCTCATCGCAACCAGCATGGATGGCTGAGCTTAACAAGAACAAGGGAAGTGTTCCCGAAGGTACACGGCCTCGCCCAGGCTCTATTTCTCACAAGCACCAAGTTAGTATCGGTGGACTTATGAGGTCTACACCAATGGGCACAGCGACAAAGACCAACACAACTGGCCTTGGTGGTATCTATTCCCCTCCTCCAGGTGGCAACCGACCTGTTAGCATGCATGGACCTAGCCTGAGCTTCTCGAGAAGTGCGCCCAAACTTGAACCTGAAACACCAGTCGAGGAAAAGACCGACTCTGAACCCGTACCTGATCCCGAACTTACCGAGGAAGAGAAGAAGACATCTTCGCCCACCAAGGATGATTCGATAAGCCCCACCAGAGAGGTAAGGCCTGCCGCGCCTTCGCCCAAGCCCAAGCCAGAGGCGCCCCCTAAGATGGATTTCCGCAAATCCCTGAGACACCGACCAACTGGCTCAGAAGTAACCAAGACCGAGGAGCCGGAGTTCAAGAACGTTTTCGGCACTCTGCGTAGGACCAAGACCCAAAACTGGGTGGCTCCCGACCCATTGAAAGATAATATCCTCCGAGGAAAGGCTGCCCTTAACCAGACCGGAGGCCCGCAAAAGACTGAGAGAGTGGACGAGTTCAAGGAAGCTATTTTGAAGAAGAAGGATGACTTTAAGAAAGCCCAGTCCGAAGGCAAAGGCATCTCAAGGAGCAGCACTCCCACGAACGATGCCCCACTTCCGGAAGGACTTGCAAGGAGAGCTGAGATGGCGAGGAGAAAGTCAGTGGCGGATGTCAAGACAACACCTGCACCGAGTAAGCCAGATTCGCCCAAGCCGACACCAGGTCCCAAAAGGATACCCAGCCAGACCCTTTCTTCGCCCAAGCCTGCTTCTAAACCAGCCCCTGAACCCGCTGACGAGGGTCTAAAGCGAGTAGTTACCGAATCTAGAGCGAAACCGGAGGAGCCACGGGGCTTGCCAGGCCTGCACAAGGAAACGAGCTCACCTGCCAGGCTGCAAGGAGGTATAGGAGGTAAGCTCGCTGGACGGTTCAACCCGGCCCTCGCTGGTATGCTCGCACGGGGACCGCCTCCCATGGCTACCAATGGGGGTAAGGCCCCTGAGGAATCCGAATCCAAGGGGCCTGCCAGTGCAACAGTTACAGAACCGTCCACTCCTGGGCCGCAACTGACACATATGACTAAGGGTCGAGCTCGAGGTCCTAGGAGAAAAGCGCCGACCAAAACTGCCCCTTCAGCTGCCTCCGAAATCCCATCAGCTGAACCAAAGCCTGCACAGGAAAAGCCCAAGCCCATGCCTACCACGTCGAAACCTATCGAGCCAGTTCAGAACAAGCCCGTTGAACAAGCTGCCCCTCCCGCCGAGAAGGCTGAAGAGTCTGCTTCCGCTCCTCTTTCTATTCAACAACAGGTCGCCGCAAGAGCTGCTATTCGAGGAAAACCTACCCCTATTACACCTACTAAGCCCCAGGAGAACGAGCCCCGACGATTTCAAACCCGTGCAGACCGCCCATCTTCATTCTCTTCTAAGGAAAATTCTAAACCTGAGGTTGCCCCAAATGACTATCCTTCGCCATTAAGAATCCAGAAGACCGGCGATGCTGGTTCGCAACCCGGCTCGCCCAAGAAGCTTGACACCAACCGCATGTCTCGCTTCCTTGACCGCTCGTCAAATGATGCACCGGAGCCTGCTAGAGAGCCGGTGCGATTAACTCATCAGCGTACGGGTTCTCGATCTCCAGTCAAGATGTGGCAGCGTCCTCTGCCAGAACCCGAGCCATCATCACCGACAAAGGTTGACAGTGATCCGGTTGTGTCTGTCAAGAACGCTAGAGCCATGTTTGGCGGTACAGCTCAAGCTCCTTCACTGCCTGCTAAACCCTCATTGGACAGATCGGAGCTTGCTGTGGTCAAGACACCCCCGCCAAAAGCATCGCCTCGTCCTCTTCCTGATCCTGTTCGCTCTTCACCTCTTCAAGTCAACAAGACCCCATCTCGAGTGGCCACCCGTCCCTTGCCCACACCGCCCAACCGGGAGCCTCAGACTCCCAAGGCGCCAGAAACCCCCAAGACTCAACAAACACCATCTGCCGCCCCACCAAAGACTCCTAGCCAGGGCAGTGATGTCGCGAGCTTGCTGACTGACTTCTTTGGACCGAAACCTGCAAGGGCTGAGTACAAAGTGGATGCTGCAGAGCTTCTGATGAACCGACCTCCAACAGGCCCTGTGAAGATCCAAAGTCTCAGCTTTCAAGTGTTCCAAATCTCAGCAGAGGGCAAGAAAACACCCGTGGCGTCTCATTACGAGCGGACGCTGTTCGAGCGTGAGATGTACATTGCCCCCCATAGCTTCACAAACGAGGCCGGATGGAAGCGACTAGAGATCTACTTCTGGGTCGGTGATCAAGTACCAGAGTCTGCGGCTGATGATGCACTCCTTTTCGTTCAAAAGGAGGCTAAGGCCTTGGGTGGTAAGCTTGTCAAGATGCAGCAGGGCAAAGAGACAACCGAGTTTCTACAAGCTCTCGGTGGTGTCGTCCTGGTCAGAAGGGGTTCAAGCAACAAGTACGATTCGTTAGCAAACAACATGCTTTGCGGCCGGCGTTATCAGGGCCAGGTCGCTTTCGACGAATGCGACTTCAACCCATCAAGTCTGTGCGCAGGATTCGTCTACGTTCTTACAAGTCAGGGTAAGGCCTATATCTGGAAGGGACGAGGATGCGATGTGACAGAACTGAGCGCCGCAAAGCTGGTCGCTATCGAGCTCACTCTTACTGGAGAGTTGATCGAAGTCGATGATGGCGATGAGCCTGAGTTATTCTGGCGGCTCTTTGGGGGAGGATCAAAGCCTCACTCAGCCGATCACTGGAAACTCAAGCCCAACTACGCCAAGTACTGCAGCCGACTCTTCTGTTCGGATGCAGACACACGGCAGCAGGTCTTTGAGATCGCACCATTTAGCCAACACGATCTCTCCCGCGAACATATCTATGTCCTCGACGCTTTCTTCGAGATGTACATTATTGTTGGCGCTTCTGCTCAGTCACAATACTCATCCTTCCGCAACGCTCTTGATTTTGCTCAAGAGTATGCTATTCTTGCCGCTGGCATGGAGGATCGCCCATTTGTGCCCATCTCCACTGTCGTGTTGGAGGGTATTCCCCGCGATCTCAAGCGTGTTTTCCGGTTCTGGCGGGATGATTTGAATCCTACTGCAACCAACACTTCAACATCCCTAAAGAGAGGTCGAAGTTTGAGGGTGGTGTCACTAACCCAAGCACTGCAAGCGCTTAGAGAGTGAGCTTGCAGTCTGGTGGTCTTCTTATATTCAAAATTTGGGCGGCTTTTTCTCCTGTGGGACTTTAATTCATCTGGTAGCGGTATTTTCTTGTAATGGGTTTATGGAAGCATGGCGAGATACCTCTGGTTCGGCGATCTTGGAGTTGCATCTCGTTTTTGGTCCTCCGGTTTTGAGAGTAGATATGATAGATGATATCAAATGAAACACGAGATGTGTATGTATATTGCCAAAATCGAGCAAGGTCTTCATATTTTCACAATGGCGAAGCTCGACAGGTGTCAGCCGTGTATACACACACATCTATTCATTCCATGATGCGATTAAACATGGGAGATATTCATGCCACTAACAAGCACAGTAACTCAAAGCACAAACAGTAAACAAAAGCAGTTCAGCTTTGCTCAAGCCCAAATCGAGCACAAGCCGCCTCATGCGTCTATGGGGGTATCAAAAGGCTGTCTCAAGTCTTTACATCCGACGTGACTCCCCGTTTGGCAAACTCCTCTTTCCTGAATCCCGAGCAATTTCCTATGTTCCACCTCCTTTTCTCGTTGGATCTCTTTAGCTTCTGCTTTTTTAACAGGACACATCTATTGCGCGGACCCATTGGTATCGATGGCAGAGCTCTTGCCGCTTGTTGAGTTGGTGATAGAAGCTGGTACAGCCATGGATTGGCCACGGGCCTTTGCTGTGACAGTGACGAGTTCGTTGAGCATCAATTCGCGTGTTGTGCGGGTAAGCTCCTCGACATCGGCGGCGGTGAGACCCTTTGTGGGAATAGGCTTAAGAACTGTACGTGGTCAGAATTGTGGGCAGGCTCAATGGTTTGCGATATACATACCCTTGACGGGGATCTTTCCAGACTTAAAGGTGAAAGTCTTGGGGTAGAGGATGTGGCTGTAGTTTGCGACAACGCAAGGTACGATGGGAACGCCAGCTTCGACGGCAAGATGGAAAGCGCCCTTCTTGAAAGGCAGCAGCATGGGCTCCTTGGCGTAGCTTCGAGTGCCCTCGGGGAACATGTATACACTCTGTCGCTTAGACTGGATCTCGCTCGCAGCACCCTTCATAGCATCGCGGGCATCCTTGCTGTTCTTGCGATCGATAAAGATGGAGCCGCTCAGGGACATGAACTGGCCGAGGAAAGGCACCTTCTTGAGCGACGCCTTGGCGGTAACACTGCAGTATTTGGGGAACATTCTTCCCAACATGAGAACATCGAGCTCGGTCTGGTGGTTGCCAACGAAGACAGCAGGGCGCGTGGTTCCGAGTACATTGTCAGGATCCTCAATGACGAACTCAACACCGGTGGTGTAAAGCATGAGGTAGTGAAAGGAGCGACCGACAGCCCATTGCGCGATGCCCTGCTTGCCGATGAGGGTGAGGAAGATGGAGGCAAAGACACCATAGGCTGCAACAATGAGGAGCGAGATGTAGGAAGCGAGAGCGCGGGCGGCGAAGGCGGCTTGAGGAACGACGAGGGACATGGCGTAGAAGAAGATGGTCAAGGCAGCGTAGCCGAGGGCGAAGTAGGTGAGGATGCTGGAGAAAGACATGATGGGCGGTTTAGCGGCTGTCTATACCGTCCCGTACCGTACCGTAGGTAGTTGAGGATGCAAAGACAGCTGATAGGTAGATATAGATATATAGTGAGACAGAGGAGGTAGAGGCCAAGAAGTAGAGAGTGGACAAGGTCAAGGTCAGCTGGGATGGAGAGGATTTGGCGGGGGGTTGGTTTGTTGAGTGGGTAGGTACAGTAGGTCAATTGCGGTGATGGCGGGGTCCTTTTTTCGTCTGTAACTTTCTATGAGTGTCTGGAACTTTATACAACAGATGATATTAGTTTACAGTTAAACAGGCAACTTTAAACTAATCAACTACTCTTCAGAGGTAGTTTTATATAAGACAAATAAGTGAGGGAATATGTACTTCATCACAAGATCATTCGAGTATCCAAAAGATGGTGGGAAAATAGATTAAAACGGCCGCTTGACACGGGGACGGGAACGCCTTTGATTGGAATATTTTGATTGGTTGGGATGTGATGTCACAGGCACAGGGAGTTTAGCACTGAATGGCTTGTGAAAGTCGACGCCGAGGATGAACAGAATTCCCCAAAAATATCGACAAGGATGTTGACTCAGCAATATTCAACAACCAACTGTCGCATCGCCAAGACAAGTTGTATCTCTATTGAACATATATTTGTATTTCCATTTGCTTACTGAATTTATACTCAGATCATCAAAACATAACCTAACTGACATGATTTGTGAGATGCTCTCCTCGTTTTGTTGAACCGTTGTCTAGTATTAGACTCTCGCTTCAATGCAACATATCATGACAAGGTCGGATCAAGAGTCAACTTCGCCTAATTTATAGATCGAGGCCACGATGAATTCCAGGGCAATCGACTCAGGACACGCCATACTTTGCTAGTTAACATTGTCTGGTAGTCTTGACTAGGGATGTTCATTGAGAGTATTTACACTCGAACACCAGAGCTGGGCCATTGTAATATGGAAGGTCTTTGTTCAAAGATTCTGTCGCAGAACTACTTACATACTGCATTTTATCGTCAGATTTTGTACTAACATTTGCTTAGTCTTACATGTGTTTTACAAGTCAGATATATCTCTGAGGTAGCATCTCGGATTCAATCCGGCATCACGGGACTGTCAAAGCACACCCTTTTCTCAGATTGTAGTACAGAACCAGTTGAATCTGAGACACGTGAACTGACAATCAAATTGTTTTCTCATACATAGCAAAATAAATACTATCAAAATATTCTATCAAGGTTCATAGTCAAATAAGAACTACAAGCAATAGATAGGTTCTATGTCTTTGCTAGTACTGAATCACGTGCAGAGCGCCTATCAGATGCTATGATAAATCGCTGTTATCGATAGCTACCTGGAGCTCTTGGGTCTAGAGGTAGGCACCTAATGTAACCACTGTAAGCCATACTCAACTCCAACACGCCCATCATCAAACTCAACACCACCTCAACTGGGCTGTGTCCAATTCATTGTGACTTCCGCTGGCTTTCGCTCTATCGCTCAATATAATATTACAGCTTCAGATCACCTGAACCTCCTATCGTCTATCTTTGAACTCAACTCGCCTACTGCTCCAATTCGCTTCTCGCTTGCGTGCTATCACTTATCACATTCTATCTTTCGCCTGTCTTTCCCCTCACAAACCCTCGACTCAAGCGCTCGCTTGTTCGCGCGCACTCAATTATTCAGTCGACATATAATGCGCGTCTCCCGATAATCTAATCACTATGGCTTCCCCTCGCCGAGGTCAACCCTCGCTTTCCGTCCGTATGCCTTCCAATCAACCTACCGACCGTCCTCCTATCGATGCTCTCTTCCTCATTCACTTCGACGTCAAGGCCGGATATACAATTCTCTGGAAACAAAATGCACCAGGCATTGACCTCGAAGGTCTCGTCGAGTACAAGTCTCTTCCTTCTGGACTGCATACGGTCTCGGAAGACCTCATCTACTTCGTCCATGATAGCGTTCATGCCGGCCTCAGCGCCTTTGTCAATATGCCTTGCGATGAGGAGGAGGCACGAAATGCGAGAATGTTTGCAGTCGGAGTTTTGGTTCCCCTAAGCTATGGTCGCTTGGGTCGCGCCTGGAGGCATGCTGAAGGATTGAAGGAAATGGCTGCGTACGCATCAACTAACCCCATGTGCAGTTGGGCTTGGCTGACGTCTTGTATAGAAAGCTGGCAGAAGATCGCAAGAACACGAGCATACTCGAGGAATACTGGGTTGCAAACCGTGAAAAGGCCAGCAATGGCAATCGTCGGCTGTCAGGAGAGACCCCCGTGAGCTCTCCGTCTCTCATCTCACAACCATTTCCACGCAAGACCCATAACCGCAACCGATCAGCTTCTGATGGCGCCGCTCTGACACAACCTGGAAACAAACTCTCTCCATACCACCCTGCCTGGAGTTTGACCAGTCTCTTGGACAAGTTTGGTCCTCTCATCTTTCCCATACACCGCGCTGCGTTGCTGCGCAAGCGTATTCTAATATCGTGTCATGCCCCAGTCCATGAAGTTTGCGATTTTGGTAAGTCGCATGCTTTCCTCGTATGGTCTTTTGCTAAGAGTATTTCTCAGTATATAATCTGTCTGTTCTTTCCAACATACCCCTGTCTGTTACCGATATACTCCCTACCTCAGCCTCAACGCAACGTCTGAGACCACTCTTCTCCATTGGTGTTCACGACATCCCCTTCCTCATGGACGATTTTGAAGCTTCCAAGAGAAAACAGAATGACGAGGATGTGATAGATGATGAATCAGGCTCTGGTTGGATTGCATGTACTACTGACAGCATCCTTGCTATGAAGGATACGCTATGGGATATGCTGATCACTCTGCCCCCTGATTACTCGTCTAATGCTACAGAAAGGGTTTGGCCCGTGGTGGAATGTCCTCGTGGACAACCGATCAAGGCTACTCAGCGAGATCTCCGACGCTTTACTTCTTTGAAGAACGGTCTTTCTCGTCTCGCGGCTGCCAACCAGACGCCTAGCACGGTCCCAGAATCGCCCGAAGAAGAGCGTTTCGCACGCAGGGTCTCTACTCAGTCAAACCACATTGTCCGTGACCCACGAGACGATGCAGTAGAAAAGGTCGTCGAGCCCCTGACCTGGGCAGCTTTTGCATACAATGGTTATATGTGGTGGGCCAGCGCTGGTGAACAATTACGCTCGGAACAGCAAGAGGAAGCAGCCCATGATGCGTCTCTTCTCGCCGACTTTGGCCCTTCATCAATGACTATGCCTCGCCCTGGCTCTCGTTCCGGGCAGCTTTCGGACTCACTTGGTTCCTTGAACTCCAGTCGCCGTGCACCTGATGATTCGGGCGAGGCCCAGTTTGAGCTCGCCATCATCGCCTACTTCCACCGCCTGACAACACAAATACTATCTGTACTAGCCGATCTAGCTGACAGCCAGGATGAGCCCTACACTGACCAAGATGACGACGATGAAGGTCTATCACAAGCCTCAAGTGAAAGAACACCACTCCGTCCCTCAGATTCTGGCCTCGGACCCGATGACGCAGACGCCATTCGTGTAGACAGCCACGCTGTTGAGAGCATGGGTCTTGACATTTGGAGCGATGCCGACGCCCTCTTCATCCGCGAACTGTCAATCAAGTACTTTGAACGATCCGCTCGCATCGAAGGCAAGGGCGTTGAGGTCTGCGGTGTAAGAGTGTGCTGAGAAAACCTGGGTGTGTGACGAAAGCTGGACTTGCGTCGTTGAAACTTTTATATACTATATGTTCGCAAGGTCCCGGTGTTTTGGAAGAACAAGGATTCTGTAAATAATGCGTGGAAACAAGAAGCGCGCCTCACAGGCACCAAGTTGATCGATATAAAGTATGGTAATTCGGGCGTAAGGATCACGTTTGTTGCTTTGTTGACTTATTTGTGCTGTAAGATGAACTTCAGGTATTTATTTACTTTCAAAAGCTAGTTTCAAGTTGAACCAAGGAGTAGACATGGACATAATTTAAAGTGAATTGAGAAACGAGCACACTAAGCAATACGTGTGCCTCAAGGAAACTCCTAAACTCCCTACCTGTTTCTAGGCTTAGAAACATATGCCCAAAACCGAAGGGTTATCATCTTCCTCTGCTAATTCCCGTTTTCCAAAACATACACACTAAGGATTATTTGTTTCCGTATACACGCATCATGCTCGACGGTTGACAGAATTCGTTCATGAAATATTGATTACGGTTCCTTTATATCCACAAATCAAAGACCTGAGCCAGTCTATGACTCGTCCTCGGTATCTGTATTTGTTGCGCTGCTGTCGTCATCCTCCTCTTCATCTGTGCCACTCTCATCATCTGAGTCGTCAGAATCCTTTCTGCGAGTCTTAGTCTTGGGAGCTTGGCCAGTCTTGAGTTGGTGCATCTGTCCAGCGAGAGAATCTGAAAAATAGTTAGCATAGTTATTTGACTTAAAATGTGATTGTGACTTACCCTCTTCAGGCTCACTGATGTCATCCTCGGCTTGCATCTCTGCCGCCTTACTAGCCTCCTCAACGACAAGTGTCACCTCCATCTTGGTGTCGAAACCAACGTAAGCATCGCAGATAACGTGCAGAACGAAGGTGTAGTGTCCAGCTTGAGGGGGAGCAGCGAATTGAGCCTTGAGGGTCTGCATGTTGAAAGTGGGCTTGCCCTCGTCATCAATGATAGGCTGGTCGAACTTGGCGAAGTGGAAAGGAGGAACAGCCATCTTGCCCTGCTTGGAGTCGCTGAGGAAAGCGTGCCATTGAGGAGAGTGATCGCGAGCGTAGTAGGGAGCGTGGGTAAGAGGAGGGAGGATGGACTCTTCCTCAATTGGGATGAGCTTGCCGTCGGGGCCCTTGATAGTCTTCTTCTTGCGACCGTTGATAGCGTCAATGTCATCCTCGGCGGGATCAACGTCCTCGAGATCGAGTTCATTGACGCCGGGGACGTCGTCAGTACCAGGAGGAATGAAGCGGCCCTTGATAACCAGAGACACAAGCGAAGAAGGAATGATGAAGCGCTCGCCAGTAACCTTGAAGAAAGCTCGGCACACACGGAAGAAGGGGATCTGCTTAGCGACACCGATGGCAGTCTCGTACTGCTCCTCGGTCAGGAGACCCTCGCCAATAGCCATCTGTCTGCGTTGAGCATCGGGTCGATCCATGAAACGGTGGACAGCCATGTGAGTCTTGGATTCGCCCTCAATCTTGCTGGCGATCTCAGGGGTGATGTGGGGAAGCTGAAGAAGAGGAGAAGCGTGGGGTGCAACAGCCTGAACAAGGTTTTGGCTGGTGTAGAACGAGTTGGCGATGGGACCGATGTTGCCGTAGGCCAGGGTAATAGCGTTGAAAGATTGGTTAAGAGCACGGGCGATAGGGCCAACCTGGAACTTTGCCTTGGTAAGAGCGGGATCGTCGAGCTCAACGCGGCCAAGGTAAGCCCAGAGGAGAGCGAGAGCCTTTCGTCGCGCACCGTTATCGAGATCCTGGAGAGCCTCCTTATCCTTGACTGACATGCCAGAAGCGGTGGGTTGACAAGCGCTATCAGCTGTAATTCGTGACTCAATCTTGGAAAGCGCTGTCTCAATCTTGTCGCTCTTAACAACGTCCTCCAACTCCTTGCCAACACTCAGGGCAGTGATGATGCCGCCTTCTTCGATCTCGTCGTCGTATTGTCGGAACAGGTTGTTGGCGCTCTCCATCAGGACACCTTCCTTGGACATTCTCATTGTGCCGTACCACCAGGATCCAACAAGCCAGGGCAGGAGAACTCCGAGAAGCAGGGTGTACATGAGAACAACGTACTTGCCGGCACCATCTGAAACAATAAACTGGGGAAGGGCAATGCCCATGCTGAAGCTCTGCTTTCCATCGGGGTGGCCGTACTGAATGTAGTTGTTGCGGACGTCCTCGTCAGTCAGGGCTTGATAAGCCTTGGTGAGTTCGACGTAGAAGTCGTTGAGGGATTCGACAGTCTCGTTCTTGGCAGCGTCAGGTCGAACCTTATCGGGGTGGAACTTGAGGGACAGTCGTTTGTAGTGCGACTTGATTTGCTTTTCACTGAGGGACTAGCAGTTGGCATTAGTATCATGTATTCGGGGTTCTGGAGTTGTCGCGGAGCTCACCTCTGAGATGCCGAGAATATCATAAGGGTTCCAAAGCTTAGGAACAGTTCGCTGGGTGACCACAATGAGGTAGCCCATGCCAGCCATGACGGCCCAGCCGATCACCACGAAAATGGCCCGCTTGACCCTCCACTGGCTGCGCTTTCGCGCTGTCTTGATCGACTCGACTGTAGCCGCATTGTCTGGCTTATAGTCGGTCTTGATACGGGGCGCTAGCGCATCATCGTCGCGACTCGGACGGAGGAGTGTGTAGGTAAGGGGAACAGTAACGAGGCCGGTAAGTGTGAGGATGAAGAAGGGGAAGAATTGGCCCTATTTGCAACGTTAGCAAGACATTGAAGCGCAGTGGCTGTATGTTCCTTACCTCGTTGTCGTAAGAGTAGTCTGAACTCATCTTGACGGGTTGTAGAGAGCCCCAGGGCTACTCTGGTATAAAGCTTGAAAGGAAACGTAACCCACAACTGAGGCGATGTATGATAGTATGGAAGTTGGGAAATAAAGACACACAAATCCGCTGGAAAGAACAAAAGAGAATAGAAAACCTAAACTCTTTGCAACACCACGAACAAACTCTCTGCCCCAAAAGAGTGTATTTTCAACGGGCAGTGGAAGGGTTGTTTGAGGGTGGGTGAGAAGAGAAGAAAGTGTCGTGTCGAACTGTCGTTTAGTTACGGCCACGCAGCGCATTTGCCATGGAGGTTAGGTCAGAGCACCCACCATAGTAGAACTGGAGCGGGTTGACGGCTGCCGGTAATCGGATTATCTGTCACTCCCCACTTGCCGTCTGGACTTACTGGCTCCTTCCGTACGCGCCACGGTGTTCACAGTTTCAGTGCAGGGGTCAATTTTAGAAAGAACGACCCGGCCAGAACAGCGTCCAGCCACTGTTCTTTAGCGCACTCAGCCCTGCACTGTAAATTAATCTATCAGCTTCTAGCGCCAGCCAACAACTCTATTTCCGAGTCTAGGTTCCTATGTATGTTTAAGAGCAGTTGGTTCTTTACGAACACTCATTCATATCAAGGCCGAACAAGGCTTAGGTTATCGAGAAAAGAAGTATATTTAGATTTGACAAATGAAACGCTTGATTTAGACTAAAGACGCTGGTAACGATCTACTTATTCCACCCAAACCAACCTGACTATAACAATCCCAAAGATAATTAGCAACTATGCTGTAAAGCGACATACTGTATGATGCATTCTAATACAACGATCCATTTAACCACTGGCTTCTGAATCGCTCTTCTCCTTCGGCTCTTCGTAAATAGGACCATCGTCCAGCGTACTCATACCGAGGCCATTGGCGCTGAGATCATCGCCATCTGTCTCATCTTCTGTAGTTACGCCATTCTCCATCTCTTCAACGAGAATGCTTCGGAGATCCTCCTCACTCAGAATAGTTTGGATACTGCCTCGGCGCACCCATGGACGTGAGTCTGTACGTCCTCGCTCAACCAAACGCTCAATCTTGAGTCGGTTCTCAATAAACTTGAGTTTGGGGAAAGCACTCTGCTTTCCTTCATGGATCATATGCGACAGTCGATGCGGGTCAGGGTCTGTCAGAATATGCCAGAAGTCCGAAACTCGTGACTTTGGCCAAATAGTAATGGTTCCACTGAACTGCTGCAGCCAAAGCTGACTCCAGTCTTGTCCAAGGGGGCGTGGCAGTAACTCCGCATGACGGATAAACTTGAGCCACTTGTTCATATCCAACTTCAGATAGTGCTCAAATGCTGACATGAGGTAGCCACCTCGCCATCCACGTCCCTTACGATGTGTAACTGGGTGGCCGACTGAACCTCGAGAAGAAAAGAAGAAAAGATTGATATGAGGGTTGACCTGACTGACAATAGTAAAGTTGACGTTGAAATGTGTGTTCAATGCCTTAATTGGGATATCTGTTCGCAGACTGCCGTCCTTCCATTTGTGTCCAAAGGAGTATGGCTCCAGAGTTCCATCTCGTGTCTTCATCATGAGGACAACGGGATTGAGGATACCAGGAACGGCAGCAGAGGCCAGTACTGCGGACCAGATGACGCAGTCAGGACTTGTCAAATAATTGCAAAGAATGGTTGGCGAGTGAGGATCGGCTGGAACACAGGTAACGTTGAGAATACGGCCTGTTCGTTCGTAGGCCTCTCGGAACGTCAAGGAACCATGCGTCCACCAGCCGCATCGTCGTGCCCAGTCAACAGAATCAAACCGAGCACCAGTCTTCCACCATCGTGGGAACCAGGTGGTAATGGATTCGCGACAAGCATTGATACGTTCTGAGAGGGCTGGGACAAGAAGTTGGTCGAGCTCCTCGTTCGTTCGAGTGGCTACCAGAGCAGCAACTAAAGCGCCACCACTGGTACCAGTAATGACATCAGGCAGCAAGTTCGCATCTAATAGTGCTCGAACGACACCAATGTGGTAGTAAGCGAAAGCTGCACCGCCAGATAGGCAGAGCGCAGTCCTTCCGTAGTTGGCATAAACGTGCTTGAACAGAACTCGCTTCTGCTCCATCTCCAGCTGCTTGGTGCTAGCCAGAAACTTGATGCATTTCTCCTCTGCATTTTGTTAGAAATTAAAGTAGCAAGAGGGAATGGTTTTAGAAACTCACCTTCGTCGAGGAAATTCTGCACCAGATTTTTGGTTCCGAAATAAGTCTGACTGTACAACCTCGCGTTCTCAATACCAACGAAGTTGTTCTTCACGCAAGCCTCGATCAAGGCTTTAAGATCTCCTACTGCCTTGCCACCATCACTCTTCTCACCCCTGCTCTCCTGCTCTTCAGCGCGCTGCCTTGTCTTCTTCATCTGCTCCCATACTCGTCGAACAGTCTTTGAGTCGTAGTATGCGAAATCGTTCTCTTCCCTCCACGTTTGTCGGCCCAGGTATGTATCCAGTTCTTTAGCCGCGGCTACCCAGTCCTCGTACTTTGAAGCATTTCGTAAGTTACGTCGAAGCCGTTCGCGCTGGCCTCGCCATGTAAAGAAGTGCTCATAGACCCAGATATAGAGTCTTGTGGACAAATACATGGCGGCAAGCCCGCCCAGCCATGCGAACACAAAAATGAGCAAGGGCCATTTCGAAACTTGGTATAGATATCCTTCTCGAGTCTCGTCCTTGGTTCGTGTTCCTAAAAGTCCTTCAACAGGCCCCTTTCCATCTCGACGTTTTCGCTTATTTCGCTTGGAGCCTCTTCGATGACGATACACCTTTTCATTAACAGGCGCCCAATCGTTTTGCGCTGTGATAAAAGTTCCTTGACCAGAATGCTGAGGAACAGGGAGAGATCCAGAAGCAGCGTCTGCGGCCGAAGCGACAGCAGCGACGTCGTCAGCAAGACCAGGTCCAACCTGCGAATCTCTCTTTGTCACGCTGAACGAACTAGGACTGCGCGGCGACCGGGCGCCATTCTCATCAGTAGGACTTTGGAGTGGATCTGGAGCTTGAAGCGCCTTCTCAAAGGCTTCTAAATCTTGCGCATCGACGAATTCAGTGTCGACATCTGGAAGAAGTGAGGTGTCAAAAGCTTCTGGTGGAAATCCGTAGACGGGATCGCGTGGGAGCAATGAGGAATATGATGACGACGACATTGCGAACGAGTTTAATGATGTATATGATCTCTAACCCATTGCTGACCGAAAGCTGAACATAAGCTGAGGTCAAAGAAGTCGCGAGATGTTGTTACGGGTTAAAGGAGTAATTGATTACTATAATCAGAAAGAACTCGCTGTTGGGTTGCCTTGTGACGATTCTAGTAACATGACGTAGATTCCGTTGGGGAAGGAAAATGGTACGGGGTACCAGGACCGCGGGCTCCATACCAGTCCGTCTTGGCGAACCGAGGCTTCGATCGAACACCTGGTATCACCACCTACAGTGAGCAAATGAGCCCACAGACTCTTGTCATGAGATATAATGCCTAACATCTTTCCATAAATGCTTTTACCTTCTCTTTTAGGTGACGTTGGGGCTGTTACATCGCGCATCATGATATATCCCTCGCTGCTTACCATCATTCATGAGCATGTTCTAGATCCCTAAAACCGCCCCTTGCAGGTATCCTAGCACAAACACCACCAGGGGTCAATTTTTTCCATCACGGAGAACACATTTTGGAAGTCAGGGTCCCCTAAGATGCGTAGCAAGAAATTGTAGTTTAATTGCACAGCCAACATTCGCCTAACGGAGAATTCCGAATCTCAAAAACACTGGATAGTCACGTATCCTCTTCCTCCTAACCATCAAGACGTAACGTAAGGTATACTCTCTAGCTCCCCGTTCCTCCCTTTCTGATCTCCCTTAAACATACTGCGACAACCAGCGTATGGCCTCACCGTAACCTTGTCGCATCACCACTGAGCACATGAAGAGCTCGATAGGTCGGATGCCCTCGAGCGGAACCTTGCCCTTACCGGTTGTCTGGTAGAGGCCGAGCTGGTGTCGCATCTCATCCTCGGAGATGGCATCGGGGTGGTCGATCTTGTTGCCCAGGATAACGAAGGGAACCTTGGAGAGCTCTTCCATAGAGAGAAGGGCGTCGAGCTCGGCCTTGGCCTCTTGGAATCGCTCGTGATCCTTGGCGTCGACGAGGAAGACGACACCGTTGACCTCGGGGAAGTAATCGCGCCAGATACGTCGGGCTGTTGAAAGTGTTAGATAACTATTTTGAGGGCCGAAGGTGATGGTATTTCACGTACCCTGTTGATGGCCACCGAGATCGAAAGTGGTGAAGCGAACGTTGCCGATGGCAAGCTCCTCAGATGCTGCGATGCATTAGTACAAAGTCCATTGTGATACTTCCAAAGGGAATCCTACTGGGGTGAAGAGTGGGCTGGAGAATGGCAACACGGTCGTTCTGTATGTCCATTGTCAGTCTTCATAATCCTTCGAGAGCCGCCACCGCTATCAAGCAATCCAGTCAAGTAGAATCCATCCAGCATAGCAGCAGTATAATGTCGACGCACCTTCAACATGTGAAGAAGAGTGGTCTTTCCGGCGTTGTCGAGACCAAGGAAAAGCAGCTTCGCGTGCTTGTTAAGCAGTCCCAAGGAGGACAGCACATCGTAGACTATACGCAGCACGTGTCAGCCCATCCATTCAATAAGTCGCAAGCGGTACATTGCGGGCAAATACATACACCAGTTGACGATCCACATATTGACGATGTATTAGTATTAGTTCGAATAAAAAGGCGTGGTTGTTTATAATGCACAAGAGAAAAGAGTCGGGGTCGTTATCGTTGGCGTCGTTGATTGTAGTAGCTGGGTGGATTGGGTAGGAGGCGTTACATTGATCAAAGCTGGCAAGAAGGGTGGTGCTGCCTGATTTGTCAGGCACTCATCATGGTGACATGTCACGCTGTACACTTCTCTAAGTCTGTGGCTTCTTCACGACGAAGCAAAGAAGGACAATATAGTTAGTGAATATGAGAACATGTTTACGTTCATTCTCACAGTGACACATTTGTCTTTATCATTCGTCGGCTTTTTGTGGTTATCTTAACCGTAGCACCGTTATGATTAACGTCTCTGTTTAGTTGATATCAACCCACCGAAACTATCTACCTCTCGTCCGAGTACCTAGCATAAATCATAGGACTGAAATTCAGGTTCAAAATATTAGTAGATATTCAACCTTAAGAGCGTCTCTGAATTTATGTCACAATCACAAGTCGGGGATTCACAAGGAAGCACAAAGTAATTGCAGAGATAATCATCTTCGTTATTGATATCTGCTAAAAAAAAAATGATGCATGTCATGATAGCCTCTCATCCAACGCCGAGCAAGTAACCTCGAAATACCAATATGCTGTATCGGGTATCCATGCAGTGCAAAAATGGCTCCTCCGCCAATAGCGAGCGTTGTCCGGCCGCTTTATGCAATTTTAACAAAAGAAAAATGAAAAATATGTACCGGATCTCGGCTGATACCGAGCATCCAAGGGTCGATTATGAGTATATACAGAAAACAATCTCGGAGACCTCGCCGAGATGTGTGTTGAGAAAGGACATGTTGTAGTCATCAAGTTAAATCGTGTAAGATGTATGCATCATCTTCGTCATGACATGTCTCGCAGTCTAGTGAAAAGCAATGATGTTCTTATGCAAATGAAAAGGCAAAGAAACGTGCTTAGATGGAAAGGACGTAGTTGGTTTGGTCCTTCTTTCCAGCCATCAGAAGGCCGAGCTCTCGCATACGTTCGGTACCACGACCAGGAACGGGCTTGGGCTCGGGAATCTTACCACGACGAGCGCGGTTGCAGTACTTCTGGTGGAACTTCTCCTTGCGGCGCTGACGCTTGCTCTCCAAGCCCTTGACGATGTCAATGGCACCACGGATATGAGTATCGTTATCGTGGGTCATCCTGTTTCGGGGGTGCTTTCGCTGGTGACACATGGCGCCACCACGGGGCAGGGACTTGGTTTGGGTGAGACCGGGGCGGCCAGCAAGGTTGAAGTTGACTTGGCCGCAGCGAGGAGATCCGAGGGGGGTAGTGATAGGCTTGCGCATGGGAGCGGGTGACTTCGCTCGGCGAGGGGATTGACGGTTGAAGAGAGGCTTGGGCGACCGGGCTCGTGCCTTGGGAGGAGGCGAGTGAAGACGCTTGGGAGGTGGGGAGCGGAATCGTTTGGGAGAGGCATGCTCGCTCTTGCGTCGGCGACGAGAGCGGTCACGGTCCTGGTGCAAGTCTTCCATCTCACCGAAGAACTCATCGGCGTCACTTTCGTGGTGAACGGGGTTGAAGATCTCGCCATCATTCTCCTCTTCAGGCTCGGAAGCTGGAAAGCTAGGGTCAATGTCTTGAGGGATGACACGAAGCTTCTCGTTTCGGCGAGCTGCGAGGCATGAGAGGTACGCTTCTTCAAGCGGACGGTCTTCATCCAGAGTACCGCACACAAAGTCAGTGCTATCGGGGAGATCGGGGGTCTCCTCGGCGTATCTAACGTTCTTGGTACGGCGCTTGACTCGCTGACTGTTGACAGTAGCGATTGAGGAATCGGACTGCATCTCGTGGAGGGAAGGTCGACGCATCATAGTGGCACCTGATCCAATGTGAACCACAGACTTAGCACCAGGAGTCCAAAGGCGCATGTCATCGTCCTCATCATCGTCATCAGAATCGGCGAATCCGGTCTCCTCGTCGGTGTGGTAACCGTCAGAATCATCGTCCTCGTCGTCTTCGTCTTCATCGTCATCCTCGTCGAGATCAACGTCGAGTTCGTCCTCATCCTCATCATCCTCCTCATCGTCGTCCTCATCGGCATCAGCATCCTCTTCGTCAAGCTCTTCTTCTTCCTCGGCCTCTTGCTCTGCCTCGGTAGCCAACCGTCGGATGTTGTTCTCCTTGGTCAGGGTGTCGTTGATGGTCAACTTGACTCCAACAGCATTGCTGTCCCGTCGAATCCAATCATCCTCACGGGTGATACCACTGGCAAACTCGTGGAACTGAGAGCTATCCGTAGCGAGGTCAGAAGAGTCGGCCCGGAGGAACTTGGGACGCGACACGGATTGACGGCGAGGGGTAATTTGTCGAGGGGCAGCAGACAAGGCGGAAGTTCGCTTAGGAGTAGATGGGGAGGCCTTGGGAGTAGCGTCCTTGCGGCTAGTGTTGTTCTCCGTGTAGCGGGGAGGAGTGTTTTGAGTTGACGCAGGTCGAGGTGGGCATGCAAACTTGATACAAGACTTGCGAGGAGCTTCCTGGGCAGAAGGGGCCTTAGCCATGGGCTGGGAGCGAGGTGGCTGCGCTGGGGCTTGAGCTGGGGCAGCAGGCTTGCCGCCGCATGCAAACTGAATGCATCGCTTCTTGGGCTCCTCGGGCTTAGCTTGCTGCAACTTCACAGCAGCACCAAGAAGGGAAGCATGAGTTGACTCAGGAGCGCGCTCATGGTGAAGACGAAGCATGGCCATTTCGGGGAGAGGTGGGCTCGGGGTGCTTGGTCGGGAAGGGCTGGTGAAGCCAGTATCACTGGTGAGATCGGCGGTCGAGGCGAAGCTAACGTTACTGACGAGAGAACGGCGTCGCTGTTGGGTGTAGGTGGTGTTCTGAGGAGTGTACAGGTCGTCATCCGAGTTTCCATTTATCGCCTTGGTCAACAAGGAGGACTTCTCGGTGGAAGGTCGAATGGAAGTTCGCTGGAAATCGTTGGCAGTAAACTGTTGCTTTTTGAAGTTTAGTTCAGGTGGTTCGTCGACCTCCTCGAATTCTTCTGAGCCGTGGGCCACCCAGGGTGTATCTGGATTTGTGGTCATAGTGTTCATTTTGGTATATAGAATATTGGAACTTGAGGGAAATGCGTGGTTTGAGAGTGGGGGTCAAGTCGTAAATCCAAAAGAGGAAGCTGTATTCCAATGATGATCAGGAGATTATGATGAAGTTCCAAATCACGGTTGCTGAAGAAAGGTGTATTTGGTGAGAAGGCGTATAAGTGGTGAAGGTATCGTATGGTTGGTAGGTAATAGTCGCTCAAGCTGTGCTGCAACTTATAAGAGTCTTTAAATGCGTCCCTGAGGACGGTGGTGCTATAACAGCGAGACAAACATCGTCAAATGCTATAAAAAGATAGAGGTTGTTCTTTGGAAAGAATGAATCTCAAAGTAGGCGGACGAGCGAGCTTTGATATGGGTCAATGGGATATGAGTGAAAGTGAGATGCAGGGCCGGGCCGGACAGGGCTTTTGAGGAGAGGCTAGAAGAGGAGTAGAAAGGCGGCTGATTTTCCAGGTTGCAGGATTCCCCAATCTGTAAAGGGTGGCGTCTGTGCTACTTTGCTGTGGGTGTGTGTCTGGTTTGGCTTGGGACTGGGTGTCGTGGGTGTGTCCCGTCGCTGTTTATTGCGCGTGGAGACAAGTGCAGATGACGTTCTCCGAGGCACGGGTACAGTATAGTACAGCACAGTAAAATACAGTGCGATACAGCACTCTTTCAGTAGGAACAGAACAAGGTCTGAGACAAAAGGATATCAACAAGGGCCAGGTCTATTATAATGATATAATAATGGAAGCAAACTTGATAAAGGAAGGGCGACTCAAGGGCGACAGTACAGTCGAGTACTTGATGAGTACACAATAAAGGAGGGTGTCGCTGTTGGTTCCTTCTGTTTCAAATTTTTATTTTAATAAGCCTTGATTAATCGGAACGAAACAACGAGAACAGGAACCAGTCCAGACTACGGGAGATGAATCGGTTGTACCTCGCGGTACAAAGAAAGACGCGACCTAGACTAAGAGGAAAAAGGTAAAAAGGCACAACTCGAGCCAACAGCGACAAGGAACGGGTTGAGATTTGGGGGGGCCGTCCCCTAAATTAGAGAGTGGCCGTCGATTTACCGTGCAAGGAGCGGGTAAAAAATGGATCTCCAGTTCCTTTGACCATTGGTTTTCCTTTTTTTTCTCCCCCGTGTCAAAGAATTTTTACTGGACTAGGCCAACGGAAAAGGGTTTAACTCGGTGCTGCGCTGCACTGGCTTGTTACATTGATCCCATCCCATCACGATAATTAATGGATACATCCATATCCCACAGGGCGCCAGGTGCTAAGGGCTCAGGGCAGGGCTTCAATACCTGTCTTGTCCAGTATCGTATCCATACGCTATCACCAATTGATGACCAGATACTCAGGTGTGAGTGGACACTGAGCATGAATGACTGACTGACTCTGTTGATGGAAGCCAAGCAAAAAACCAGAGTTCCAGGTTCATGGGCATTTTGCGCCCTTTTTTTTCTTCGCTTTTCTCCTGGGCTAGACCTTTCAGCGCCTAGGTTGATCCATTCAAGGCCTGTCTCTCAATGTCTCTGCTCTAAATTGACCTGTGGAAAAACGTGAACGTGCCCTTGAGTCTGAGAAAGCCTTGTCTTGCTCCGCTACTGATGCTCCGCGTCGAATCCGCTTTTTCAAACGTGCCGAGCATTCGAGCAACCGTAAAGGATCCATTGACCGTCTCGAGATTACTGGACTTTCATGTACATGCGTACGTACATTTACGGTACGTCGAATATTTTTGAGGCGAGCGTATCTGCATTCCGAGGAAGCAATTTCGGATCCAGGCCAGACCGACAAATCTACAGAACTTTACTTTACGACTGCACTGTACAACACAGTACTGTATATTCTCCTTTCTTTACACACGGCCACGAGCGGGCATAATTGTCCATTAAGGGTCCTTTTTTCAATTGACCAGTGGCGCCTGTCAGCGGCCAACCTCAGATAGATCCACGTTGAATTGACCGAAAACAGGTTGCCCTGATCTACTGTGTGGCACACCGTCCTGACTCTGACTCTGGAGTCTCAGTGACTGGCTTGACTGACTGACTCTGACTCTGACGGCGACAGTAAGGGAGTGAGTAAGCCACGAATCGCCGCTTTCCATACCGTGTGAAGATCACCTGCACTGCCCTTGTCCAAGCCTCGCGCTCGCCTAATCAACCACGAATACAGATGACTGGTCTTTCTAGAAGCAAGCCGCCACAAAATTCCTGGCCGTTGATTCATCATCAGCGCTGATGAGATCCACAAATGGAATCTTTGTCTTCCCACCAGTCGAATGCCGTTCTTTACTGTACTGTACTCTGTACTGTACAACACCAGCCGCTTTCATTTTCGAGGCGGTGTATCCATCCGCAAACCGCAAACACAACACAGCAGCGGTGTTATGCTGTGCTGTGTTGTCGTTGATCATCTGTCTGGCTTGTGACTGACAATCAGTCACTTCGCCAACCAGATCCTCAGATGATAGTCATGATTTGACACACAGATTGCTCGTTTCAGTTTACATACTTACCCCCGCGCATCAGGGACCACTTTCCACTGTCATTGATGCAAGAAGGGTTGATGTTGATGCGCCACAGCTCGCTATGTTGATCCTATTTTGGTGTTGCAGGCCTTTATCTTACGTCTATCAAATCAACGTCTCGTTTATCGGACGCCCTTTGTCAGTGCGACAATGCACGAGTACAAGGACAAACACAATGCGCAATCAAACAACACGGGTTTGACTTTGACTTTGCCTTTGCCTTTGACTTGCTTTCACCTCTCTTTATCTCCTTCTTTCTTTGTCTTTTTCAATCAGGCTTATTGCGTTGAATATTCTTGGCTAACCCCAAAGTCGTGGGGGTACCATAGTCAAGCGTACAGACAAGTGTTACTGATCCAGGTGCTCGCCTCGCCAACTATCAACTTCTCCACAATCACCTGTTTCGTTGATGATCACGTCTTTCTACTGGTGCCATTTGTGCTCATTCAAAGCCGCCGTCTGCGTCGACTACGATCGACCCTTGCTTCAGGGACGCACGCAGAGTTGTCTTGACCATTTTTGGGTGTCATGTTGTCTCTGCATCAACAACACCCCTTCCCTCATCAACCAATTAATGCACTTGCTCACATTCAGACTCGTGAGCTCTCCCACGTCTAACAAACCCACTTGCAGAAACCCATGCAATGCAAGCCAGAAATCCCCCGATGACGACAGTTTTGGCATGGACATGGACTTGTCTTGGGTAGTGCCGTCTTTTCCATGCACCTTCAGCGATAGGTGGCCGCATGAATCCGAGTCAAGTTGCCTATCAGCATGTCAACCGATCGTCGCTTCAAAGTATTACAGAGGACCCTGAAACCGCCTAGCATCACAGACTCTCGTCGCCTATTCATAAGCTTAAGTTGGATGATGAAACTACCGGACGATGCTACAAGGTTGTTGAAGGGTCTGTGTGATCGTAGCTGTTTGATATTCGAGGTTGACGTGACTCGCTATTTCATTTCGCGACGCCGATCGTAGAAGATGCTTGAAACGACCCAAGCCTATTTGGCACTGTTTACTGATCGTCAAATGCCTCGGTCTCTTCCCGTGATTTTGGAGCTGCTGCATACAAGCGGTGCAACCCCCCTTGCCCTTGAGACTTGGGTAACCTCGAAAGGCCATCCGGAGGGGTCTCGGTTTCGGTCTTGGCCCTGGCCTTCGTCTGTCTGTCAACCTATGCGATAACGGACATATCAGTTCTCTAGTTTACTACTGGTACGCATGAGATGATATATTCTTGATATTATCCTTTGACTTTTCCCATCTCAATCTCACTCGCTTCTTGAACTTGAACTGACGCTCCTCGTCATGCCGACCCGTCCGCCTGGGCACTAACCCCGCGTTGTGTGAAGTCAAACCCCGCATCTTAAAAGGACAGAACAGGATAGGATACCACAACGCGGTATCAGCGCGTAGCTGGAAATTCGCATGTTACCTTGCCATGCGAGGTCCTGCTTATTCTTTGGATGCATCCATATAGCCTTTCGTCGTTCTGGCTCATGCAGCTCAGATGGCGTCTCTGAGCTCACCCTCTATGACTGTCCACTGTCCTTCTCCTACAGCCCACCCACTCTCAAAACAGGGCTTAAAAATCGTGAGATTCTGGCGGTGAACGTCTTATATCTCTACTTTCTTGGAAAAAGGGCTGAGTCACGAACAACATGATCAATTATTCGAAGCTATAGCCAGCTTCAATGATCACGAGATGTCCGCCTTTGCTGCTGCAGTGGAATCACACCTCACAACCAAGTTATTCAATATACCGCTAAGCATTATATGGCATGGTATACATGACAATATCTCATCAGAGTCATTATCGATGCATCTAGGGGAACTACCTGCAACTAAGGTAGCTTTTTGATGCTAGACTCTTGTCAAGTCTGAGACATAGAGCGGGTATTTCAAGATATGACCATTGATATTGTCAAGAATGCAGGTACATTGGTCTAAATACCTTCAAGTCGGTCTCTTAGAACTCCCCGTCTAAGTCCTCACCCGCAGCTCGCATGCTGACCCGCATCGTGCCCCGTTGTTGTGCATCGTCGAAAACATGGACCCAGGTCTCGGCCGGTTGTACGACTGGGCCGACTCAGAAGCCCTAGTCAACGTCCAAATGTCTCGTTGGTGTTTATGCCGAAAGAAGGTGCGCGGTTTTTGGCAAAGGAGGTGTGGGTTACTTTGCTGCACGATGGAACGGGATGCTGAGCATGGGTTGCACAGCAGCATACGGATACAGTGGCATTCATGCATCAGGATGTCAGAAGAATTGGTCGACGAGAGCATAAGAGACGAAATAATTCGGCCACTCTAAGCTGGCTTAGACAAGCACTTAGGCTACTTTATTTTGATACTCTCAGTCTTAGAGGACAGTTCTTCTGTCACCTACTTGAACATTCATGCATGGCATGGGCAAGGGCATGGATAGGCATGAGAGGAGTTTGCCCTCAACTCATCTCATCTCATTTTCCCCCATCCCGTCGTCCTAGCCGATTCCCTTGATCCAGCCAGCGATGAGCCGACCGACCGCCAGATGCTCTTAGAGATCCCAACAACAAATCACAGAAGCTCGTGATCCTCAGACCCGAAAAAAGCCACGTCTAAGCTGGAGAAACAAACATGCAGGATATGCTGTCTATGACGGTGTAAGAAGCAATGAAGGGGTTTCCCACTCAAAGCCAGTCACTTGCTTCGTCCACGTTGTCGTCGAATCTGCCGATCAGGGACTCGTCATGCCCTCCATGATCTTTGCCAAGAGATTTGATTTTCTCCGAGAGGGCCTGAGCTTTCTCTCTCATGTCCAAAGCTCAACATCTAAAAGTTTAGTGGTGAGCCACTGGATATACAAGGCTGAGAATAGCAACATCTGCCGCCCTGCTAAAAGAAAATCCTGTCCCCAACGGTCATTCCTTTGGTGGCTTTTATGGGCCTGGAAACTTCCTTGTTGATTATTATTGAAGCCACTGTGGATTCTTGAAAATTTGCTTTACCGGCCAGACTTTTCTAGACTGGGAAGAGGTTGAAGAATGAAGAGAGAAAAAAATATGTTTAATTTTTTCCCCTTCTTTCTCGGTGCACTAACCTCTTTACGAATTAACCTCAGTACTTTACGATACCTCGTGTCATTCACCGACGGATCCATTAGTATACGGAAGCTTGTAATATTATTGAAAGTCAATCGCAATTTCTCACCAAGCATGTTCAAAAGCCACGCCGTCTCACTGCGGACTCCAATCTCACCCAGTGGATACGTCGTCACTTGTCAACTTTCAGCTCTCAGCCTTCTTTAGTTAGAGGGACTTGAGGGAGAGACTCTCAAAGTTGAGACTAGTGAAGCTGCTGTGTCAGTTCAGGTGTTGACTTGCAAAGTTGACTTTCCTATTTTCTCCGAGATGGTCACTGTCAATATGGCTGAAACTGTGATGCAATTCATTGCTCAGCGTCTCTTGGCAGGGGCTGGGAGGGTTAAGACTCTGGAAATAGCCTTCTCTTTCCACTGCCTTATTACTGTGCAATACTGTCCTGGACTGTGCGGTACGAATTGTGTACAAAGTCACGATGCCAAGATGAATTACGCAGAGAGTGAGATAAGCAAAGAAGGCTGAGACTTGTTTTGCGACTGCGCCTGGTTGATGATGATGACAATTGATGATCCGTGACGACATACGTGAATAATAATCAGTTGGCAAGACGATAACTGTAACGATAACGGAATGTTACGTGGATTTTGTGGCAAAGGGAGCCCTGGACCTGGAGAATCCTCAATACTGTATGATGAATCTGGAGAAGCTGGTGGTCGTTTCGGGCCCCGGGAAGCATGACTGGGCGGATTCTTGAAAGCCCGAAACTCCAGTAGAGTGTTGTTCTGAAAGCATAAACTCGGTGATGGAGTTACCTGGCCGATTGGGATTGGAGGGACCTGTTTTTGCTGCTGTGACGTGTGAGATCATCACTGCAACTCAGGTGATCGGCACTTGTACGCGTTAAGTGCCGAGAGAGGGAACCCGTTTTCCTGTTTATGCCTCGTTGGAGATAAACTGGCTTTTGAATTGATGATGTTTAGATAGCAGAGAATCCGGTCTCCCGAGCCATTTCCGGCTCAGCCCGGTTATAGTTGCTCTTTCAACGACTGGAACTTTCGACATCGTATCGTCATGGAATCTGTGTACTATAGGGTAATCTGAAGTAGCCTTGGGGTACAACATCTGTTGATTGGGAATACACCTCTAATTGGAGTCAGGATCAATTGAGTCAGACGGTAAAGACCCTGGATCTTTGAATCTTACTATATTATGTGAGATCTCAGAATGGCGGTATTATCCGCTCCGGATATTCGTATCGACTGCAGTTTCTGCTTACTATTCTTCAACAAAGATCACATGCAATCGTGATGCAGGTTCGCAGCGTACAAATGCATCAACCCGAGGAAAATAAATCTGCTCAACAGAAAGTGCTTAGACCGTTCAAAGTCCTAGATTTGTGGCATTTGGATTTCAGGTAAAACGTGCTACTGCTTAACGTTGGGAGCTGACGGGTGCAATCTACAGAGAGCTCATCGTCAGCATGATGTGTTCAAATATTAGTTGAACTTACAAACCGTTAAGGCACAAGGCAAGCGCCGTTGAGCTCAGTCAGGAGCTTCAAAAATTAGGATAAGATATTTGCCAATTGGGTAGCTATAGACAGGTTGCAAGATATATTGAAGCATAACACCACCGAGGTAAGAACTACGGTTTTACATAATTCAACAACCCCTTTCCAACTCTCTGCTTTCATTTCATGCTATGTAGAGTGAAGTATATTCAGGCACTGCGATAGTACGAGTAATTTATCCAATGCTTCCTGAGGCGTATGTACAGGAGTTCGACGTTGT
Organism: Fusarium sp. NRRL 66335; assembly: GCA_004367055.1. NCBI lineage: Eukaryota > Fungi > Ascomycota > Sordariomycetes > Hypocreales > Nectriaceae > Fusarium > Fusarium sp. NRRL 66335. Next base: position 148,541 of record QHHG01000096.1, on the reverse strand, counting down.
TCTGGGCAAGGACATATTAAGTCTATATACAGTTATACTGACTCTAGTGCCAATCAGAAGGTACGGGAAGAAGTGATGAGTCTTCTGTATATGTGAACCAGTCCGTATATTTGATATTGGACACCTGCTATATACATAGTTCGATTGCTAAGAAACCCAAACTACTCGTTTATTATCTATAGATCGTCGTTAGAACCCATTTCAGATATTAAAATCGTGAGAAATAAAACACCAAATTTTGGAACATAAAAACCTACAGCAAGGATGAGAAACATGGATTGCTTCGCTAGAATTGCATATCCTGCTGATCATAGCATGATAGACGTCATAAGCAACATATGTTTGCTTTTGTGAGGCTTGAGGCTCTCAGAAACTCAACGCCAACATCTTTTCCACCAATTCGATCGCAGCAGCTTAACCTTGTTACATTTCTTACGGAGGCATACATAGCCCTTGTTTGAATCCTTACCAGTTATTCTCAGTATGATTGTCCAGTAGCCATTCGCGCAATGCCTCCCATCGAAGCACTACCCGTGGAAATCATCTGTCGCATCGCCGACAAGTGCATGGTTGAAACCATCAGCGATATAAAACTGTCGGCGAGGTCACAAGTAGCATTGGCTCGGACGAATCGCCATGTCTATAACATTATACGAACGCTACTACGGGCAACGAGAGTATGTATTGCAGCTAAAGAAGGACGTCTGGATATCATCAAGAAAGCGTACCGAGATGGTGCAAACCTGAATATGACAGGATCGACAAAACGCGGACAGAGAGGTACCCCTTTACAATACGCCATTATGAACGGTCATCGTGATATCCTCGAGTTCCTAGTCGAAATCGGTGTCGATCCCCACGTTCCCTCAGTAGGACTCTGCGAATGCTGGCGACATGTCAATGACACGAAGCCTTATGCCCTTCATACAGCAATGAACCATGGCAAGATAAAAGGAGCGGCGAAGCTGCTTATTCAGAAACTGGGAGCGTACTGGTCTGTGAAAGACCTGCCTGCACTGCAAGATGAACCAGACGAAGAAGAGGAAGAACAGAAACAAGTGATTGACCTCCTTGTCAACCTTCCAGGACCTGGGCCAGCTGGAGATGCTCTAACTCATGCTATGAGCCGCCACAAACATGATCTCGAAGAGTGCATACTCGCAAGATCTGATCTTGACGTCTCCGTGACGGACTCGCTCGGACGTACGCCCTTGTTCAACGCTATAGTAAGCCGTCGCCTCGATATTGCCATGTCGTTACTCGAACGTCCAGAAGTCGATGCAGGGTATCGCTCAACAGAATGATCTTACTCCGTTGCACACGGCCGTTGATTCGAGGAGCTTACCACTCGTCGAAGCGCTCCTCAAACGACCAGAGGTGGACGCAACTAAAAAAGATGATGTGAAAACGACCCCTTTCCATCTCGCCACACAGCACGGCGAACTGGAAATTGTGAAACTTCTGCTAGAACAACCTGGAGTCGATGTAGCATCACCTGACGATGATGGAATGACTCCTCTCCACTGGGCAGTCAGGAGGCGTTATCTTATGCTGTATCCGTGGAAAAGGCGAAAGGGTGAGACAGGAGAGTCTTTCTGTGAGCCAGCAAGTTACAGAAGTGAAAGTCTCGAAATCATCGAGATCCTGCTGGCTCGTCCAGAGGTAAACGCTGGACTACACAGCAAAGACGGCCTCACACCTTTGCATCGTGCCTGTTCGATAGGTGATCGCGAAGTTGCTGAGATTCTGCTGAAGCGCAAGGATGTTGACCCAAAAGCACGGGGCTTGAACGGGCAAACACCTCTTCATATCACGGCATCGTGCACTCGGCGTGGTGCCCTGATGTTGATGGGCTCTCTACTCGAGCGGCCGGGTATCGAGATAACAGACACCGACTACGACGATCGAACGATCCTGCACTATGTTTGCGGATGTCTTAGAAAAGCCTGGAACGCCAGTCTTGTGATAGAAACAGCTCTCCGAGAGGGTGTCCCTATTGATCAAGTATCCACGAATGGCTTATCAGCTTTCCATCAAGCTATCTGCAGTGGTGACTACAATGTCGCCCTGTTACTTCTTGATATGGGGGCAGATCCTATGGTTTCTACGCGGTTGAAGTACAACAACAGTTTGCTACATCTTTGCTTAAAGGGGGATGGTTCCAGCTCTGATATTAACGAGATCATGAGAGAATATATTAAGCGAAACACTGAGATCGATATACTCACAGATTCGCTTCTTTATGATGCCTGGAACGACGAAAAGGAACAGATTGAAGACGTTGAAGGTATAAGATCGATGGATATTCTCATTGGCACTGACTGCACTCCTCTATTTTTGACAGCAATAGGTGAGGAGAATATCGAAGGTATGAGAATGCTACTCGACGCAGGGGCAGATCCCAACGCACCCGTCATTATCAGGGATCTGGAGCTCGAAGGCAAGACGAAGGGCAATCGCCAGGCGTTCTTATCAGGGGTCTTCCGTCATTCTTGGGATCCGGAGGAACCAAGCAATGACGACATATTCGAGAAGGAAGATGTTATCACATTGTTGATTCAACATGGATCACGCATAGACTTTGATGAACCTGCTGATAGTCCTCTCCAGGAAGCCTGCAAAGCAGCAGAGGATGGTCGAGGAGCTCTGTTAGAGATCATGTTGCACTGCTCAACATCCAAGAATGTTAGTCAGAGGCATGCTATAGAAGTGATCTCTGAGTATGCAGATAAGCCACAGCATGGCGAAATTGGCCAAATTCTCCACATGCTAAGAATATTTGAGCGTAAGCATTTTGGCACATAGGTAGTGTGTTGACATTGTTTCGATGATGGATGACTGGTGTTAGTTTGGAGTTATCAGATTTGTTCAGCAGCCACTTTTCGAACCACACAAGAATAATTCACATAATTAAGCACAGGCCCAACAGAGGGAAATAGAGCAATAATTTGGTCACTTCAAGATCAGTTGCAAGGAGATATTCATGGTGTAAGTGATGGATGAAAGTTGATAGGCTGAAAGATTCGATATCATGTGACTTTTCACGTGCCCCCTCTCCGTCGGATTTTCCCGCTAGCCGAATCGCGAATTGCTGCTCCGGCAAAGATTCGTGCCAGCGACCGACCTCAATTGAGCTCACCCACGCAACAACCTCATCCACCAGCTCAGCCCATCATGAACTCTTTCCGCATCGCCCGTGCGGCTCTCCGAGCTCGCCCTGCCGCCGTCCGAGTTCCCCTCCAGCGAAGAACCTACGCCGAGGCCGTCCCCGACAAGGCAAGACCAGAGACACCCGACCCGGCTACTGTTTTTAACGAACCCGACCCGGCTGACCGTTATCGCAGATCAAGCTGAGCCTTGCCCTTCCTCACCAGGTATGACCGCCGCGCCCGATGACATAACTCGGATCAAGATCGAACACGATACGACCGAATTGGACCCTCACGATGATGGCACCGTAGCCAATTGAAGCATGGAGCTAATTACCGCACGCAGTCTATCTACAAGTCCCACGATGTCGTCCAGGTCAACATCCCCGCCGAGTCTGGAGAGATGGGTGTCCTCGCCAACCACGTTCCTTCCATTGAGCAGCTGAAGCCTGGTCTGGTTGAGGTTGTCGAGGAGTCCGCTGGCTCCAAGCAGTTCTTCCGTACGTCATGACATACAACACCAATTGCCGGGATATCGAACAAAACGCTGATGATGGATTTTTTTTGTTTAGTTTCTGGTGGATTCGCTACCGTTCAGCCCAACTCCGTCCTCAGCATCAACGCCGTCGAGGGTTACCCCCTTGAGGACTTCAGCGCTGAGGCTATCCGAAACCAGATCGCCGAGGCCCAGAAGGTTGCCAACGGCAGCGGAAGCGAGCAGGATATTGCCGAGGCCAAGATCGAGTTGGAGGTATGTTTTATACGGGAGGCTTTTGCGATTGACTTTACTAACGACGGAACAGGTTCTCGAGACTCTCCAGGCGCATGTGAAATAAGTGTACTGCGTGCGAGTTTGTGGTGACGGAGGCCCTTGTACATCAAAATATTCTACCCATCTTAGCACGAAAGCCGTGACAATTGATACCAGTTCTGGTTGTGCTACCTCCTAAATGTACTTTTATTGCCTCCTTTAAGTGATTATTCGTCTTGCGCTGTTGTAGGGTGGATATTTAGTGACGTCGTTAGAGATGCCAACGTTAGGTACAGAGCATCATCCCACGACCTCCTTCCCTATGATTCTAGGTTAAATTTATACGTGTGCTTTGCACCTAATGTATTCACTTTGCACACTTGACCTCAAACTTCTACCTACAACATGTAACCCATCTTAACAACCTGTGAATCGATACTCCTGATCGACTAATCGAACTTCATCTTATCGCCAACAGCCATATCGCTGCTTTCTGGCAGTGTCGCATGACTTCGTGTACGATTCGTCCTCCCTTGGACAGGGTCATTCCTAAACCAATAACCCGATATGATACCCCCTGGCGTTGTCGGTGAACGTGTTCGTCGACTACAAACAGTCACTGAACAACCTTCAATCGCTTTGGAGAAGGAGCGCAAAAACACCACGTTCGATTAGGGACAGCGAGCGACAAATGGCATCAAGAACCATGCATCAAGAGATAGCGATCGTAGGCGGGCATCGTCGAATCTGCCTGTGAAGAACCATCAGCGACCGAGTGTTGTAAGGGGTCCTAAGGGTCGAGTGCCATCATCACGACCGAGTGTCACTGGCTTCAAACCACCGATCAGACAGGCCTCTATTCGTCAAAGCAAACTCCCACGATACTCAGCTGGTACAGACTTATTGCCTCCGGACTCTCTACTGACATCGTATCTTGCCTCGTCGGACCCATCTCGCACCGTCAGCACAACAGAGAAATGTCAGGATGCAGTGGATATTCTCGAGCAGTATGGCATACCAAGGCCTGCGGGATGGTTTTCGGATGGCGAAGCAGGTACGCCAGAACAGATTTTACAGAACAAACCGGTGCTCTCGCAGATATGTCATTCATGCGGGAAGCCCCTCGCTTTCGAACGGTATTGCTCGCACTGCGGCCACGACTCTTGTATAAAATGCACAGGAACAGTTACTGGCAAGGTCCCTGGACACAGGGTTCCTAAGTTTTCGGCCCAGTACGAGGGGCCTCATCATACGCACAGTATTCCCGAGTTACCTACAGATACTCACGAAGAGCATGCCTTAAGTGAACGCAGTCAACCTACGCGAGCTACTCTCAGTGCAGCTCGTCGCCGCAAGACCTCAAGGATTGTATCCGAACCACAGTCACCCACGACTCCTCGTCCTACCGGACTTAAATCTCGCCTAAGACCTAAAGATAATCAGAAAACCCTGAAAACAGCCCCCAAGAAGACCATCGCAGCACCAACAGAGATATCTAGCTCGGTGAAGAACAACCCCTTTTTCATGGCAGACAAGGGGACGATCAAGAAACCCTCTGAGCCTGCAATCACAGCGACATCAGTTCAGGTAGAGCGCAAACCCAAGCACTCCGATTGCGTGCCCGATCGTCTTTTGTCAAAATCGCCCCGCGCTTCCCATGTACAGGAAGAATGTTCCGATCCCAGTTGCAGGGCAACACATACTGGCCATCATCCACCTCGCCACAGTATTGGATGCGCCACTCGACGGAGTCAGGGTGCCCTGGTTGTTGAAGGGAACGAATTGGATATGATTGATGAGGATAAAGATAAACATGAGGCGAAACATGCCCTATCAGAGACAAAATCACCACCTCGAAACAAACTCCAGATGAAAATTGATCAACTGTATCACCATGAACAAGACCTACATCACTCAAAGCATATCATGGAGCACCTAGCAGCGGGCGTCAAGACCCTTCCTACCTCAACTGCGGAGGAAAAGCCCCCCCTGGAGCCAGACGGGCGCTCTTGCATGGGAAACTACATCATGAGAGTACACAGCCAACCCGTCTTTGATCACAATCTGAGTCGAGACGAAACTGTGACCGTCGGGACAGAAAGCACAAAGCATAGCCTCAGCAGAGAACCGGCAGTTCCTAGTGAGATTGTATCAAAGCCACTTAATCTTAACGAGCACAAGGGGGATCAACAACCGAGTCCAAAGTCTCACGAGCCCCATGTCAATACTCAAGGTAATGATGCCCATTGGATAAGGCCTTCGTTGGGCAGTCATAATCAGACCTATAACGTTCAAGAAGATCATTTGAGATCATTAACCTCACAGCCAACCGGCGGAAAGCCTATCCTGGCCCCGACGACACCAAATAAAGAACTCGGTACCTCACGACAAGTAGATGGAAGGATTACGCCACGAGCCCAAAACACTCCCTTGCCAGATAATACAGATGGTACGAATCCTAGCTCTGACCAACTGGATGAGCCAGTGCCAGGAGCGCACATGTTGCGCAAAACAATCCCACGAGATGAACCTGAAAAGCCGAATGCCGAGCCACCCAATATCTCATCGTGGAGGATGCAGTTGAGGAAAGTTGACAGGTCTCCGGACCAGCCTCCAAGTCAACGGCTAACACCCTCCCATGTAGAGGACTGGCGACGCGAGCTCAGCAGTGTAAACAATCGGACGCCCGACAAAGAGAAAAGGGAGGATTGCATCAACTGCAATCCCCACCAATACATATCACCACAGGCAGAGAACTCTTTTCAAGACATTGCCGAGGTTGAGTTACAAAAAAAGCAACATGAGAAGAGTGCTGCAGTCGACTCACCAGTACCTCGCCTCAAAGTGACCGATGTTGAGTTATCACTCGCGAGGCAAGGCGATGAGGAGGAAATGGCTAAACAACAAGAGATTCATGATAAAGAAGCTGAGATGTCGAACAAAAGCGACGATCCAGCACGCGAGGGTTCAGTGATGTCAACTGTGATTCATGACCCAACACCCATGATGCCATATAACCATATGTGCGCCTGGCGGGCGCGGTACATGGATCTCAAGAGCCAAGTCGATCAGCTCGGAGATGAATCAAGCCATACGCTGCATAAGAAGCGGGCTGAAGGTGTTGGTGCCCCAGGCACGCACAATCATACAGACGTCGACATTGAAGGCCTTACAGTTGTGATGCATTTCAAAGGCCAAGATGACTTGGTAATCAACACAGACCTGAGTGAGGGCTTGCAGGAGTATCGTAGACAACAAGAGGCGGGAGATACGCGACGGCATAAGGGTTAGATTGATTGGAACAAAGACTTGGACCGGGATACACGGGGAAGTTACTTCACAGGTTTATTTTCTAATTAACATAAGTATTAATACACTTTATCCTAAACATCATCCTCAGGGTGTCAGAGAAATAACTGCTAAAAGTATAAAAGATGAACAAGTTTAGTTATTTTATGCCAGTTTAAACCCGCTCTTAGGTTACTTTCTTTTAGCAACCTAAGCCTTAGAAGATAATTCTTATGTTACTCACCTGGCCATTCGTTGTCCTTCCGTTATATATCGATTCATCTCCTAGATCTTCATCTTGTCGATCAGACATATCGCATTCAAGGTTTATACATGAAACACCATGATACGGTCTTGACACCAGGTTCATATAAATCGATAAGAATGTTCTGTGATTGTTAGTTTGAAGCAGGTATTCATACATATGCGTAGCTACCCTGCTACACGCGATGCTTTTTCTACAAGGCATGTTCATCGGCCTTCAACGGCGTAGCATAAACTTAACGGATGGGATGGCAGTCAGTCCAACGCCAGCGAGGGTACAGCAGTAGGGAAGTGAGTAGCGAGGCCTTACTGTCAAGGTCCGCAATCAGCCAACGGGGATGATTCCACGGCTTCCCGGTCTAGCCCCCGGGCCCTACTGCAGCCTCCCCTCTTCCCCGGTTTACCAGAACTCAACTCAACTCAACTTATGCCAGCCGGGTTCCAGGGGGTGGCTGGAAGAAAATCCTCTAGTTTGGTTTGAGAAGCGGTGACAAGGGTGGCTCAATAAACCTTGCCCTCGGTTTTTCCTTTTCTTTCCTGTGCTTTGAGTTTCGTATGTATATGCATGTAGGGCTGGCGTGGTTCATCATTTTTGCGTCGTGACGTGATAGAGACCCCTAGAGGCAAAAGTACAGTACATGACTGACTGTTGTGGTGTAAGTGAGGCGAGCAGGGTGTAACCCAGAACAAGATCGACGTGCTTTTTAACGAGGGTGTTTCAAGATGGGATGTTGCTTGTCTAGCCAACTAGGGGCCTACACGAAATGTCCAAAAAGCAGTATGATCTCACTCGACAGTAGGGATGAAGCGAATTTCGTCATGTGAGCAGGGTAGAGCAACGATATCTTGACGGAGCAGTTGAGTAAATATTCCCACATCGATGAATGCCAATAGTTTCAGTATCTCATCCTCTCAGGGTCCAATTCAATTGAAGCGGTGAGAAGAGGGTATCCGTATGCTGAGTTTTGACTTGTCGGTGAAACCCCGTTCGTTGTTCTGGCTTGCTGTCTCTGAAGGAGCCCGGGAAGAAAATACCCAGCCTCACCTCATGCATTGCAAACTCGGTATGAATGCATCCCGTCAAAGGCACAGACGTAGAACTAGCATCGAATTCCAAACTGCATCTATACCGGTCACCAGGGGGGTCCCTTGCTTGTTATAATCCCTCCCAAGCTATCACATATGTACGGATAAAGCGCTCTAATGCACGTAACAGCAGGCGAGTCTGAGAAAAGTTCCGATCACGAAAAGCGCTAGATTGTGAGAGCGGTCAAGGCTTTTTTTTTGACAGCGGTGTAAGGGCCAGCCCAAGCCAACCTTTGTAGTTTGACTTGGGAATATGAGCACGAGTCATGTGTTTGAATAAGCGCTTCGGTAAAGAACACGCTTGTGGATCTTTGGTCGGCAGTTGAGAGAACTAAGTAGCTGGGTCTTTGAGGTGTCATGAGTTTGAAGGCCACGATGTCTCAGGCAAGCCGTGGCCAAGAAACGTCAAAGTTACTAGCTAGATGCGATTCGCTCCATGGATTGTGGACAAACAATGAGTAGGCAACTAGTCAGACAAACACTGTGTAGCATTCGTGCCAGCGAGCGAACAAACATACAAGGTATAGAGAGGTAGGTATCATGGAACGACCCAGCCGACGGGGCCGAGGTCCGCTCCATGGTTTCTGGTTTAGATCCATTCAAAGACAAAGAATGAAAAAGAGAACAAGAGCAAGAGAAATTGACAACAAGAATAATCAACTTGATTGGGTAAATGTTGTCCAGGACTCAATGACAATGACAAACACAAACTTCAACTCTGCAAAGGTCTGTGCTCAGCGCGCATAGTCGAGTCTGACTAAATGAGTCGAGGTCCGTTCTACAGCCACCTTCTATAGCTTGAATTCGTAAAGGTCCAGGCCTCGGATACCAACATCCACCTTGAACACATGCCCACCATACTCACGGCTCGTTCCCTCGCCCTCGTCGTCCTCAGCCGTCGTGATGACGAGCTCAGTGCCGACGAACTGTACACATGTCGTGTTCTTGGTCGGTACTTTGACCTCGCCTACAATTTCAGCCGTCTTCGGGTCGATCCGAATTACGCGTCCTTCTCCGTATACAGCATGCCAAATGAAGCCGTCCACATCTACACGGAAACCGTCTGGCTCACCTGAGCCATTATGGGTATAGAAGACGCGCTTGTTGGAAATCTCTCCCGACTTAGTATCGAAGTCGAAAGCAAAGACTTCTCTGGCGTTCGAGTGTGTGACGTATAGAGTTTTTCCATCAGGAGACCAACCTGGCGTGTTGGGGATCGTCATGTTTGGTAGCTTGACCTCTCGCAAGTTGGCATCCATGAGATAGACCGCTCCTAAATTATCCATGTCAGAAAATGTAGATATGTATTTTGTATACGGATAAGTGAGTTGGAAGATTATGCCGAAATAGCTTCTCGACAAGGGCAGCTGTGTAGCGAAGCATACCTTCAGGCTTAAAGGGTCCAAGACCAAAGTCTGTCATGGTTCCAATCCAGAATCGGCCGAGAGGGTCCACGCCGCCGTCATTGCTGCGCATGCGCTCATTTGCCGGCTCCTCAAATGGTTGAATGAGCTCATATGTCTCCTTCTTGACATCGAGGATCGCCAGTCCGTACTTGATGCCAAGAGCAATCCGCTCCTGTGGATCGACACCAGCAATATTGGCCGTAACAGTCGGGCATACATCCAACTGTGTGGTTTTGAGAGACGATGGGCCTTCGGCGACCTTGACATAATGCAACCGCTTGTTTCGGATATCCACAAACCGCAAAGTGCCAGTAGACTCCTCATAGAAAGGTCCTTCACCCAATAGACAGTGCGTCTCAAGCCAAGGCTTCTCTATTGTCCATTGCTGAATATCGGCGCCCATTGTGGTAGTATTCGGTATGATATTGGCGTTATGTGGTGATAAAAGATATGTTGGACCTAGAAGAGCAGATATAGCTATGGCGCAACACCTTTTGGATAGCGGGGTCGAGGTTAATATGTATGATACTCTATGATGTATGAGGGGAAATAGGCGGGTCAAGACAGAATGAGGTTGAGAGTGGGGAGCTTAAAACGAGCGGCCAGGGCAGCTCTCAGCTGTATCTGGATAAGGTAGGAAGAATATTAATACTTCTAGATTAGGGAAAGTAAACAAAGCTTGCGATAAATACCTGCAGTTAGCAGTATCACTGTTGGCTAAATTGACTGGAAGCCAGCCTGGCCGGTTCGGCCCGGAGGTGTTCATAGGTACGCTCCGACCCGACCCCGGGACCGCCGGGCCTATATGCCGGATATTTCATACAGCAATATAGGCTGATCTGGGCGGCACGGAATAGCTTGATATCTTCTGTTCTTGTATGTTGCATGGTCTTTCGTAGTACAGCAATGCAGATGAACGTTCTTTAGATGAATAACGTTGGGCTAGACAATATCGTCTCAGCCTTTCAGGTGGTAAGTGGTCCGACCATCAAGTTGTCTTGCTGTGGCGCTCTCTGACCAACACGCACGCTGCAACAGTCGATCTTGCCTTGTGAAGCCGCGACCCGAACTGTCGGGTCCTACTAAGTTGGTAGCGCAGCAGATGTAATTGGATGGATAGCACTCGGATGCCTTGCGCGCAATCTCTTTGCGCGCTTGCGGCAGTGTACGTTGGGTCTAGGTCTAAATGACGGGCTGCAGTACGCATGGTTTGTGCATTTAGACGCCAGTTTGTGTCTAGCATCTAACACGGGTGACACTGCCGCGCTCAGAGATCAACAAAGACCTTCGGAGTAGGGATCTTGTATAATGAATTACCAAGTATGAACCATCGCTCATAAGTGGCGCTGTAACCTCACTGCGTGGGGCAATATTTTTCTGGCCAGCCCCCACGTTTTTTTCTTGGGGTTGCTCAATCTCGAACCTTACTCAGGATGAATACCGAGACTCATCCACATATCACATCAAGTGCTTCCCAGCTTTATCAGATCCTCAAGTGGACCGCGATTTGAAAAGACGAATGCTGTCTTCCAACGAACTTATTGTCAGTCCTGCATCTGTGCCTTCGACCCTCTACACGTCGTCTAGCGGGAGGGACAGGCCAACAGAATAATCCTTCATGGACTTCTCGTGCCTAGAGAATAACTGCAAAAATCTCTCGACTCTGCAGCATCAGTTCCGGTGATGAGTTGCTCGAATTGTTCCTTAGCCACAGAGTGTTAGGTTGTCATTGGGCAGCAACACCACCTCTATGGTGGTGAACTGGAACGTCGGAGGACAACGCATCAAGACAGCTCAACCCGCAGTTCCCACACATCTCTTGACCGGTAAAAGTGTATGCAGAGACGCACACTCTCACTCACACCGCCCTACCTTGTGGCAGCAACGACGCTGCGCTATCTGAAAAGGGTGAAGCGGAGGCGGTACCGTTGGGTGACAGATGCCTACCAACGCCGTTGCTGCATCCACTAGTTCCGAGGCGCCCATGCCAGCCGTTGGTGGGTGGTTGCATCGATGCATCAGTGCTGTGCTGCTGCATGCTATATGTACGTGTACTGTAGATGCAGAAATGGGCTCCTGCATGAACCAGGCCCAAGCTGCACTTTCTCCGTGAAGGGTCTAGAGTGACCAGGCTTCGGCTCCGTGACTGACTAATTGAAACTGTGGGCTAAACGCTCCAAGAAATACCACGCTGCCAGCACATCCCGCGCCACTACACAGAGGAAACATGGCAGGGTAAATTAGTTGCAGGACGCAATGCATGCCATAGTTACAGATGCCCGCTGATTAGCTGGTCGTCTTTTATCTGGCTTAAACCCTTGGCCGCTTTCCCTGACCGCTCATGGTCACGGGAGTCTTCAAGACCCATGATCGCCACTACTAGACCGGGGCCAATTGTCGAAGCTGAACCGAACTTCGAAAGACAGCACTTTGATGCTCCCTACTATGAACCCTTGTCCATACAAGTGACAAAGTCTCGATAGATATGCAAGGCCACGTTTGCACTGGGGTTGCAGTATCGTTAATTGTGGTGGCGCGATAACATGGTGAAAATGAAATCAAAACCACGGGGGCTTCTTCCACAGCGATATATCCGTCAACGGCGGCTAACATATAATATGGACCTTGTCAAACCCGCGACATTAGCTTTCGAAGAGGAGCGGAGGTCAAGGCAAATGGCGCAGGCCTCATAGCGAAAACCAATAAGGGTTCACCACTAGGGCCGGGCCGGGCAAAGGATGTGGATGGATATAACAAGATATATACGGTCCTGGGAGAAGAGAAGGTCTTTCCAGTTGAGGGGGAAGTAAAAAAGAAAAAGAAAAAAGTCAACCATGGGATGTGACCCTAGCAACATCGAGGCAACTTGTTTTAGCCTTACGGCTCGAACTTTCCCTCTAAATTCCGTAGGGTAGCCTGCAGGCAAATGGTGATCCTCTCGTTGACAGCACAAACGACAGGGATGCCAACTTTATGACTGCTGTGCTCTCTTTCCAGCATCGGTATCGATTATTCAACCCTCCGACGACATGGAAGGAGTTCGTCGACTATCACGACCCCCGCACTGCCGAGACCGTCACCTCATAGATTCATTTCGTATGCTCTCCATGCTTGATTATCTGTGCCGGTTTTTAAGATTAGGAAGATCTCGGATGAGACATGGCAAAATTCCAATTCCCTGCCGCCATCGGTATCATGGTTGCATTAGGAATTGCGTGCCTGAGCATGTGGCCCTGGGACCAATAATAGAGGTCGGGCGACGAGATGGTTCCGATAGAAGACCAATATTGGCTTGCTTGGAAGAAGTCAACTGAAACCTTCATTCCATGGGAAGTTCTGGCGTCTATCGAAATGATCGAATGCTAAAAACGCCCCGACCCGTGGAGCTCGGCGTCGTTATGGGCGGATAAGCAAGACAATTGCGGCACGGCGTGATGTGATAACGGTTCAAGCCACCCGCCGTTGAAGATATTGGCGGCTTTGGTCCACCTCATTTCGCTTTTATCGTGGGTTCATTTCCTGTGAAACCTGTGATGAACTGTCCATTGACAGTCACAGCAGTGTCACATCACCCCTGTACTCTCAGATAGACGCCACACATTGCCAATCTAAGATTAGAAACAGATATGTCGATATTTTGATTGTTTGCTTATAGCCTTATTGTTTTGTCATCTCAGCATGTTGGAGAGGAGTCAACGAGCTTCGTCTTTGGGCATCTGTGGCCATCAGGCAAGGTAGCAGTTCGTTTAGAATTTGTGCGATCCACAAGTTTGTTTGCCGCGGCAGTGCTGGTATAGAGCAAGCTATGAACGACGGGTAGCAATAGCTTGCGTTTACCAACCAGATACATAGTAGTGCGACAGGACAGGATCTGGTCCGTATGTCTTGCGCGTGACATTATCGACAGGTACGTAATGTTGCGTTTGATCGTGTGAAAGCTTGCTAGCTTCCAACCACTGCCCCGGTACAGACGCTTTTGCCAGTAAGAGTTCTAGCATCGACGCAATGCAGGTTGGTCTCCACAGTAGAGACAACTGTCATGGATGGCTGCATCTGCCCGTGAAGTGGGCCTTGCAGCTCTTTACCAGGTAACCAGGGTCCCTTCCCCGGTAGAGGACCCTGGTCATGCAATTCACCGTGACCCGTAAGACTGCTGTCATTCTATGCAGCCACGCCCCTCGGTCAAGGTACCGTATATCGCCGCTCCAGGGGTTTCGCGCGAAAAGTGAGATCGAGAAGCAGAAGCAGAGAATAGCAAACAGCCATGCATCAATATCTGCACACGTGCTTTCCCATCGACTGCTGCAGAAAATTGTTTCGGACTGCGCAGACAGATCAACTGTTAGGTTTTATGAGCAATATTCCAAAGTAAAGCTATGGAAATAGTTCTTGACGAAGAGCGGAACTCATGTGTACAGTACGTGTAATGGTAACCGGTCTTGGCGATGCCAACAATTGAGAGCTAGCAGTATTCATCGTTAGAATGGGCAGTGACGGGTAAGCCAGGGGCCTTCCGCCCTTCCGCATGGCGTGTCGTGGCGCGTATTGTGTGGAAGTTTGAATGAGAAAAGTCAAAGAAGGTTAACTGGGGTGTTAAAGGATTAGTTGATTATTTAATTCTGGAGTGTAGGTAGGTCACGATAACCAGAAAAATGTATTGGACATGGATGAGTTGATGATGTTGGAATTCGAAATGCGGCACTTTTAGGTGTCACCTGCCTGTTGATTCCAATTCTGTTCCTTCCGTTTGTTGATTGACTGACTGCGACCTGAGCCCTGATTGCTCTTGCCTGGGCTGTTACCTGCCTGAAGGTCGGCAGGCAGAATACCTCATGGATGGCACCTACCCTTTCTTACCTTACAGGATCTGCCTTAGGTTGATCCAACGGCTGCTTCTCTCCATGTCTTGTAGCCTCGCTGTTTTCTCTTCTCGTATGGACTAAACACCAACATGGTCCGTTCTCCTTGCTTTGATCCTTCAGAATGTCAATCCTAAATATGACCACCACGATCAACATGGGATGGAGCTCAAATCGCTCAAGTGATAGATGCCGCATCGACACCTCTAGGGGTGTGAGTTTAGACAAACTCTGTTATTCCCATTCTGCAGCCCTGCCCTACCTACCTTGGCTTCCAACGTCTCTTTTTGGGTCTCACTCACCCACCACCGGGCGAGACAATGCAAGTGAGTGCTGTCTTGTCTTATGCGGATTCATGGCCCTGGTTTATTCCGCTTTTGGTGGACTGGTCAAATGCAATGCCATGTCATCATGAACGACACAGCATGGCATAACCAAAACTGCTTGTAAGTCAGACCCGAGTTGGTGTATGGGGTCGAGGCCTGCAAACCTTTCCCACATCAGCGTGAACCATCTGTTCGCGTTACAGTCCATACTTCATCCACTGAAAGAGACATCATGAAAAAAGAAAAAAGGAAATATATCGACTAATGTTAGGCCAGGTAATTAGTACAGTACTGTCTGTACGCAATCAACCACCCAAGGAACCAAGCAACACCTTGCAAAGGCTAGCCAGGATCAGCTAGCTTAAGGTCCGCACCACCCAAAACCACGGACACGGGGCACTACGACGATCTTTTGTTTCTTTGTCCCATCTCAGCTCCCTCCCACGTTGCTCCAGCGCATTACCTCGAGGTACGTACAGGTACAATACTGCATGTGTGTACCTAGTTAGCATGGCGGTATGGGCAGGTTCCTTGTCGTCTCTTTTCTCTTCGCCAATCCGTCTTGTTGCTTTTTTTTGAATTTGCATTGGACGCATTACCGCGTTTGCCCTTGGTTTGCTAACACTTCTTTGCTTCCACTGATCACTTAGATGAGGTTCAGTAGCCCACCTCGCGCCTACAGCGACAATCCTTGCGCTCCCGTCGTTCGTTGGAAGGCCGGTGCGTTTGTTGGCATTTGCATCCGCATGCAACTCGATCGATAACAGAGTGAGCAGGATACGTACAGAACGTACTGAGTGACGCTTGGGCTTGGGCGAGACGGGCCGCGCTTGATCTTGTGCGGGAGTGATGCATTGATATGATCGCAGTACAACCGTGCCCACGGCTGCCGTACATGATACTGCGGATACGTACACATGGCATTCCCGTTGACCGCTTTAGCTTCCCTTAGGCTCCGGATGCCTGGATACTAGCCCGCCAGCCCGCCAGCTTCTAAGCTAGTCAAATGATGGGCGGTGTCGAGCTCAGTTTAGCTTTAGAATGAGCTGCACGGCATCCCACAACTTTGTTGACTGAGGCCTGCTTTCTTGCGGACCTGCTGGCCTCGCATGCTTCTTCTGTCGCGTCTAGTGGACTCTACAATCAGTTCAGGCATATTGCGTTCTTGCTATCTGCTCGAACGGTGGTGGCAATGGCCATGAAGCCCTCAACATTTGTATGTGAAGCACACCGACTACGTAAAGCAAAGACAAACGAAGGAAAAAATTGACATGAACGGCAAAGCTAACGGCAGCTCCCCGACCCTTAGCACCCCCGGTCTTCTTAAGCCTTGCTGTGGACTTGGCACCGCGAGGTTTACAGAACAAGGGTTACCTTAGTGACCTGGTATGTATCCGTACATGCGTCTGCATCTCAAGTCTTCACAGCCCCTGGTCAAAACGCTCCCCGGCACTAACACCCATTCATCTCATCACCTCGACGAAGAGCTTGTTCACTGTTGGGCCCTAGCTCTCAACCCCAGCTTAGTCTGAGAACTAACCACGGCTTCTTTCGCTAAAGGTCAATGTGGGACGTCGATTTTAGATGACCAGGCCAGCTCTGGGGCTTGATAAGGGCAGGTCGCCGTACGTACCAGGGCCAGTTCAAGGCTCGCATGTTCGTACCAGAGCAAATAAAGAATACCACACAGTGTGGCTCTGAATTGCAGTAGCCCCATCCTTGAACAGACTCGCTTCTCATACCTAGATATTTTCTCTCGTTGGTGTTGCGAACCATACATCTTACATCACCAGCCAGTTCCTGTGCCTGGCACTTCTTTGCTTCTCTCCCACCTCTGTCATCTTTCTCCCTCTTCGCCCTGCCGCCGCCTTACGGTACTAGGCTATACAACTTCCCATCAGCCTTCCCTCTCAGCGACAAGGCGCCATCAAAGCCAAAGCCACCAATTACCGTTTATACCTTGCAGCTCTGTGCTACATCTCAACCAACTGCAAGATCTCTCTTTAACGGAGGTGACGTGGGATATCAAGTACAGCAGAGCCAATAATTGAGTTACAAGGCGAGACGCTTGCTTGAGAACTTGGTTTCATCATAGCCACGCATCATCAGCCATACAGAGTGGTAGCTTGCCTCTCAAGTCTATGATTTGCTGGCTAGCCTGCACATTCTTTCATATATCCCTGCCCCGATTCCCGGCTTCTTTCGACCACACTTGCGTCGTTCAGCTTCATCAATAATCTGCCTTGGTTCGCTTGAGCTTCAAATCAACAGTTGCTCTGAAGTTCTTACTCAGACACTCTGATTTGTGTGCTCACAACGAGTCGGTGCACTAATTTCTGTTCTTTCAATCGTTAATACAGTAACGGTTCTCGAGTTCCTCAGGGTTTGGGTTGTAAAAGACAAGACCGCTACTCCAGCCGCAGTCATTACGACTTACTTGGTCTTCTTTAAACCCTTCACTTCAAGTCAGGACTGTTTGGGTTATCTTCCCATCTAGTCCGCAGTACCAAATAATCAATCTGGCTATTCCGTCGACAAGCCTGTGGTCGCAGGCCCCAGTCCCTCATAGCAGACCTGGTTCTGCCGCAACAGATTCGACAGGTGCATCTCCCAACTCGCCACGGACACCATCGACACCAACTTGGCCCACTCGAGACTTCCCCTCAGCGAAAGCGACTGCTAGCCAGGACAATAAATTACCATCCATAGCTAAGTTCGGAGAAGATCCATGCACTGGCCCTCGTGGCCAGGTGTGCACAAGCGGTCTGGTCTCAATGTCGCATACTGGACCTGCATCTCAACATGTCCCAGGCCGCTCTTCGAGGTCCCCCTTGGGAGATGATTTAACTTCACCAACCTCGGCTCGGCACGGACAGCTTGGTGATTTACGCCACGATGGGAGCAATGTCCCGTACAGCAATGGCGACGAACGAATGCAGCAGGTCCCCCCAAAGACCTTGGGTGTCCATAACATCCTCAACCCTTTGGAACCTCGCTTATTGGCTTCGGGGGGCAACGGACCTCTTCAACCAGCAGCCCGTCCTTCTGACTCTACAATGCATGCTCCAACACCCGGCTCGACGCCCGGGCCTTACCATGGGACACGATCATTCCCTCCTGGTCAGACTGCATCGATTTCTCTTCCAGGTACACCTATAGGGTCGTTGACGCCTCTTGGTGGCCCTGCCTCGGGACGCAACTCACCCGTAACAGGTTATCCTTTTCCCACAATGAGCAACCCAAGACATAAAGCCAGCCCGACACAACATCCTCGAGCTATAAGTGTCAGCCACGTCCCATCTCGCGACTTTGATGGCCGTCAACCTTCGTCGTTGCATGGAAAACGACCATTCGAAGAAATTACACCCGAAGATGCCAGGTCTCAGTACCCCAATCTCCATCATCCATCCGGGATGCCAACTGGCCCTCCCTCGACACTTTCGGAACCCGGTAGGTTGTATTCCCAGGGAATGATTGCTTCACCTGGCACCCAAGCTCCTCACTCCACTTTGCCGCCCAACCATGCGACAGTTCGCCAGCAGCCACCTTCAATCCATCCCCAGACTTCGTACTCTCCTAATATGCAGGCTGGCCGACCGTTCCCCAGTCCCGGACCTCCAAATGACACTGCTTCGTCATGGTCAGAAACACTACGAAGACAAGGTACAGGGGGATCCCTCTTCGGCGTTGAGGGACAGCATGCTTTCATGACACTCCCTGGAAGCGAGACACCTATACCAGTTCACATGGACTTTTCCCATGCGTCCAAGAAAGCAGATGAGAAGAGACAACGGAATGCTGTGGCTTCGACGAGGCATCGAAGGAAGAAGAAGATTATGCAGGAAGAGAACTCGAAACAATTGCAAGAGCTTCGGGATGAAAGACGAATGATGGAAATCAGGATTGAGGAATTGACGCAACAACGGGACTTTTACCGCGACGACCGCAATCGCTTACGGGATATCGTCGCGCAAACACCATCAATAAGTGGCCTTGCCGTAGGCCCCCCGAGTCCGACTTTTTCAACGAGCAACTCCTATGCAGATAATGGATCCTTGGCATCTGGGCCCATGGGTTATGGTGGTGAAGGAATGCCAAGCGAAAGACCAAGCCAGCGACGTCGAACCGATGACCATCCCGAATACTCGTTGCCACCATACTCCCCCGCGAGTGTCACGAGCGGGCATCCAAGCGCATCTCCCAGTGGGCTGCCGCCAATGCCGATGCCAGGCTACGGTGCACCATCTCGACCATCATCAGCTGCATCCTCGGTCAACAGCGAAAGGTTGCCGCCATTGAGGGCGATGGAAGGTCGACCTCCTGGCCCAGCCCCTGGCCCAGGTCCGCACGAACAGGATCCCCGAACAGGACAGTGGGTTCCTGTTCAGCCTCGAGCACAGGAAACTGGTTGGGCAACAAGAGATACGCATCGCAGGGCGTAATGCGACAATATTCGAGATGGAAACTTACGGACCTGTTTTTGCGCTTTGCAACCAATGGAGACCAGTGTTCTCTACTATATAATACCACAGCGGTTTAGGTGTTCTGTTTGGGTTTGGAAACTAGCGGAGGACGTTTAAGACGCATCTGTTGGGCAACCGACGAATTTATTGCAACTTGTAATGCTGTCTTCCTTTGTTTCACTTCTCTCATTCGCTACGTCTTTTTTTGCTTGCGTTGAAATCTTTTGCGTGCATGGTGCTCCTCGTTATACCAGCAAGTGGTCAAGGCTTGTATCCTCTTGTTGCAGACATACTATCTCGTTCTCGTTTGGAGGTTTTAGAAGGGAACATGGAGCCAGCCCAGACCCTCACTGCTTGCACTCGACTTCAGGGTCGTTGTCTTTTTATTCCTTTCTTTGTTGGGCAGATTCATCGAATTTCCTGTTGCTTGCTTTGACCATCCGAGGCTGGATCCTTCTGCTACCAGATACCCCTGGATCCCTTTACTCTTATGCACAGCCCACAGCACATTATCACGGAGACGATGGTAAAGTCAATGTACACCAACATGCAGCATTTCTCGCACAGCAGAGATACCTACAACCCGATTTTAATCATTACCGATGGTGCTGGCTTCCCAAAACCTCGCTTATGTTATGTTCACCACTCTCCCAGTTTGTATTTTATGATTGGCTAGCTACTGTTGTTGTTTTTATCGTTGGCAACCCGTTGATACCAAATTGGAATTGTGAATCAGCTATACCTCTATGTGTTTGTTATATGAAAAAAGTGGTTTGGGTCAAAACCGGAGTTCTCTCGGCCATTGGGCTTTCCTTCACTTGCATGGGAGTGTTTTTTTCGCTTGTACTACCTGATACCCTGGTTTCTGCGGCGGATCGAAGAACTCGTTATATCATATTGCAGCATAGAGTGAACATCACTCGAAGATAATAGTGCATACAAGAAAGATTTCCCTCTAATTTCCTCTCAACCTTGTCCCCTGGCAAAGAAAGTATACTGGTGATACAAGGCGCGGTTTCAACCAGGAATATGCCTCAGTAAGTGATGAGTCGTGTGAGGAGAGCAAACTACCTAACCTTGGCCACCTACCTGACCTACCTAGGCTTACCAAAGATGAGGTATGAACTGAAGTGACGTGTCCGAAACACCTGGTGTTCGCATCTTGTTGTCTCTGCTTCTCGGAGTTTCTCTCTTGACTCGCCTCGCTCAAGGCTGTGGCTGTGAGCAAAATCACCTCATGCAGACGTATGGCGTTGCGTTGGTGCTGTTAATGTCTATGTCTGTGACGATTGCTGCATGCACCGACTTTAGCGGCAGTTGAACCAACGGGAACAGGCACAGGAACAGGGGTGTTGCTGTTGTGTAGTGTACAGCAGAGTATGCACTCGCATATAACATACATACATATGCATGTGCTTTGATGCACTCGTCGTGTTACAGCGTGGTTTGTCGCTCAAGCTGTCACATCCTCCAATCTCGGCCGTAAGGGGTGGCACGAGTAAGTAACAGTACAAGAGAAAGAGATGGGATGGGCGGCTAGCGGCTAGGGTACATTAGTTTCCTAATCTGTCATATTGTGCGCATGTCCGGAGATGGACATGGAGATGGAGATGATGGATGGTGGCGATTCACATTAGATCACATACTTCTTCAAGCAGGGGGTTGTAATTAGTAGAGTCTTGTTAATTTTCTAGAAAGTACGTACTGTACTGTATTTTAGAATTGGGCAGCTATAGATGGATCGAGGTTGAATATCACTTTATGCCCAATCCAAATCCTGAATAATCTCGATCCACTTGATGATACCATATATGATTACGATGATCAGCCAAGTGAAGATTTTGTCGTACCAAGAAGTGATATTGGTTCCTTAAGTTCCTTCGTCTCAATCTCATGGCAATGTTGTATCTTTACTATGGACGATACCCGCATTAGTTCCCCCACACTATGATCGCGCTATCCCGCTTGTCGGATCATCCAATGCAATCTACTTTAGATGGCTCGTCCTGGCAATATCCTGGTAATTGCTGAACCAGCCCAAGTGAACCCTGCTGCAAGAAACACAAGCACTGTACAGTATTGCCCAGGTACCCGTGCGACATACCTGAACTATAGACAGGTTTTTATTCTATAATTAATTAACCAACTACAGTATCCGTACAAGAGGGAGGCCTCGTTATGCAAATGCTCAGCTCACCTAGGTACATAATATATGATATTTCTTTTTGTTCATCGTTTCTTCTTTGCTTCATCATCTGCAGCTCGGCTTTGACATGTCACTTTACACTTATGCACGGAACTCAACGCAAAAAAGGCTTGCAGGAATTGGGTAGCCTCAGTTGAGTATGCGATACGATGCGGCAACAACGCTAATGTTTCTCAATTGGGAGAGTAGGCATTCGATCAGGGAAAGGAGATACCGCTTTTGTATTGATGTTTGCATGTTTGCTCCTCATCTGCCTGCTAATGACACGCAGCGGGATCTTCTCATTCTACGCCTCTCTAATATCCGGAGCGATCTTTCCCAACCAATGGAGCCCTGCTTTGAGTTTACAACTCATTTGGCGGCTTATTTCCAAAGACGTGGCTTATACGAGAACGAGAATAGGATCACCTTCTAGAATGAGAATCTGGGCGTTCTATTTGTTTGATAACAAGTAACAAACAATGGCGATGTCAATACTCTATACAGTATCTATCACCGATTGCCGAAATGATTCTTGATAACCATCGGAGGGCCTTCGGACGGACTTTAAAGTTGCTTACAACTAATTTAATGTGCGGAGTAATCTCATATTTCTATCTTGCCTGTTAGCATACTCCACATGAATTTGGGACTTCGGAGCTGCATCTGTGGACAGTCTCTGATCGGCCCTGAGACTGATGTCAACTTGTCTACGAAACTGGCTTGAGTAGGTAGTCCAGGAACTCTCCAACCTAATACGCATCTCCAATGACGTAAAGTTGAAGGAAATATCGGCACTCGTAGAACGAGCAAAGGGTGGTTTACTGTACTTATACTCTTCTTCAACATACCAGATGGCAACTCACAGGAACAAAAAAGGTGAAAGAACAAAGAGATTTGTCTTTTAAGCTAGTGGGAGTACTGCAAATGTGAAAGAGACAACAATCGACCACGGCTGGTCTTCTCTGCGATACTTGACTTCTCAAGAACCATTAATCTGGTCTCGCTGGGTTCATTCTCTGTGACTTTTCAATATTCTGTCTTTAACGCCGGACCGGATGTATCTTTCAACAGCAAGCCCGATATAAGTCTTCTTTTCAAAGTATCATCAATTGCGACCTCTCCAGTGAAGTCAAATCTCAATAGGTCAGGTGTGCAAGTCGCATCAGCCATTGAACTCTGATGACAATGAACACGTATAAACAGCAATCTTCTGTCTTTAAGACTGATAATTATGCAGCTGTGCATTTGTAGAGGCCCGTTTTAGTATCAAAAGCTGAGGTCAACGTCTCCCAAATCTGTAAAAAGTGCAGTCGCATACATCAGTTGAAAGATAGCGAATGTGGGCACATACACTACAGCGCAATTCAACAACAGCTTGCTACACACTTAGCAGTTCTATCATGTCAATTTTCTGAAGAACGAATAAGAATGATATATCTACTTGTCAATTGATTACAGATTGCTTGATACTCGGGCATTCTTGAATATTCAAGGCAGTGTAAGTCAAGCCACAACGAAGGGCCGCCACATGTGGCTGTACCTCTACTGACCAACCAGAAAGCTCCAAGCTCGACATCTGGCCTCCAGCGAACGTCACCTCAACACCAAACGCCCCGCGATCAACATCACGTCAATCTTGATTCAGCGCATTGCGACATTAAGTACACCACGAAAGTACTCTTCTTCAGCTCATCCTCCTAGTCGCATCAAGAGAGGCATTGCCTCATTGCCACCATGGCTTCGTTGTTCCCTCGCTCGAGCATTGAACTCGACTATCCTCTATATGCTGTCGACTTCGACCCTGAGGATGCGAATCGAGTTGTTGTAGGCGGTGGAGGTGGTGCTAGTAAAACAGGTGTTGGAAACAAGATTGTGGGCTGTCTTCTTTATCGTTTGGCACAGAATGGTGAACTAACTTGAGCTTCAGACTGTTCTCGAAACCGTTTCACAGCAGGAACTTCGCTCCGCCGGCGAGATCACCCTTTCTCGCGATGAAGACAGCGTCATGTCCCTCGCAGTCGGCCCTCACAAGGGAAAAACCACATACGTTTACGCTGGTGTCAACTCCAGCCCAGAAAGCCTCGCCCAGGGCAAGAATGAGCATCTTCGAGCTCTAAGTGTTGATCCCTCCAAGTTGCGCACTTCCGTTGGAGCTAAGACACCCGATGCGAACATCACAGAGGCATCGCGAACCTCTCTATTCAAGAACCCAGATATCGACACATATCAGCGACTATTACGCATCGCTGGATCAACAGGTGCCGCAGCTACAGCAATGGGCAAGGAGCCCCAATTGGCAATTTTTGATGTCGCGGGCCCTGTGGCCAAGTTGCGCGGCCTTTTGGAGCTCAAGAAAGAGGCTGAGGACTTGGATATTGTACAGACGGGAGAGAATGAGTTTCAGGTTGCATACTGCTCCAAGTATGAGCTGTATCTTATCAACATTAGCGGAAAGGAGGTCAGCGAACCGCGACTGGTATACACCATGAAGGATGACCATGGCGAGCGACCGGCTTTCCGAGCGATTCGATACCTGAGCCCCAACTTTCTTGCGGCTGCATCTAACCTGCCCAAGCGAAGCGGAGTTATTGTTCAGGCTTTCAGGTTGCCCAAAGAAGACGCGGCAGAAGCGCGCTTGTCTATCAACGCCAGGATACCAAGGAAGATCTCTGCAACAGCACTCGCTGTTTCTAACCTTTCTCCCCCATCTTCACCTTTCGGCTCTATCGGCGACACACAATTCGTCATTGCTGTTGCGGGCCATGATTCCTCTATTACTCTGTACACACTCGAACATTCAGTTGGAGGCAACATTGAGCTACTTGCCAAGTTATGGCATCTACACACTCTGAAGGAAGTCCATGGAGCCGACAACATCACCGGCTTGGCCTTCTCCCATTTCACCACACCTAAGAACAACCTTCGCCAGCAGTACATCAAGCTAGCTAGCACATCTCTTCAGAAGACGGTTGCTGTTCACAGTATTGCTCTGAAGAAGCACGCAGAAAAATCCCCTCGTAACAAGAAGGGTCCTCCTCGTGCCCCTCGGTATGTCACGGCCAAAGATTCGCGCGAGGTCTCTTCCAGTGGTCTTTACATCACAATGGCTATACTTGCACTTGTCATGGCCCTCGTCGCGCAGGGTGTTCTCGAACTCTATGGTGGTAGCCCCCCGATCTTGGGTGCGCAAAAGGCATTCCCACAGTACGGCACTCTACGCACTCCCGATCACCCACCAGCGGCATTCCTCGCTGATGAGTTTCTCGCCAAACTCGCTGGTCGGGACGTCGTCAAGACCGTGACTGGTGAGACGCTCGTGGTGTACGAGGGCGATGTCGCAACTGCAACAGCCGGCGGCGATGCCCAGGCTCCAGAGCTCAAGCTCGATGTACATGACCCTTCTGTACACGGTCCCGGCAAGACCTGGGAGGAGTTGGGTGAGGAGCAGAAAGAGGCTTGGAAGGCCCGTCTTAAGGAGACCGGCGCCTGGACACAGACCATGGGCGAGGCCATCTTCAAGGGTATTCTGTTTGGCGAGATTGCGGGTGCTGTCGGCCGAGCTGTTGCTGGTTAAGCGCAGTATCCCTCAACAGTTGCCCAAAGCTGTGGAACTTGTACTGTATGTATCATAGAGTTTTGTGCCTTTTACGTATTGTATACGACGGCAAGGGTTGTTTTTTTCTGGGTTTGACGTGCTGCTTACAGCAACGTCATGTTCTAGGTTGGTTAGCTATTGCCTATGGCCTGTTACGTTTTTAAGAAGATAATGTAGACGAATGTATTGTTATTAGTTTATGGACTTGAAGTTCTGGGCTTGCATTCATCGACTTTCGTGAGGTTATACTTGTATAGGAATCACCGAATGATCGGTCGAAGCGTGAGCTCCTTCTCGCCTAAAGGCTGCTACTCGGAGTAACTTGAGGTTTCTAATGCTCGAGTCCTAATGATAGAACATATGGCTTTGTGTCGATCTGATTCTTGGACTTATTACTCTTCTAGATTGCTAGCACGACCATTCTCATGTCTGAAACGACCGGCAATATCAAGGTCAGTCCGTTGGGGGTCTTTGAAGCATGTCTGTCTCGACTGACAAGGTTCTAATAACTAGTGATATAGCTACTTGGTTTCCCGTTTATTTTGACTGTTCGCATCAATGATAACCTTGTGGCATAATCTCCGCCTCTTGTCCAGCTCTGATAGCAGATCCCCATTCCCTCCCGGCATATTGATCTTTTTACGAGAGTACTTCGTTCACCCTTCGACTATCTATCGTAAATAGCACGGAAAGAGCCTGCCGTGTGGTGCTGT
Source organism: Fusarium sp. NRRL 66335 (assembly GCA_004367055.1). Taxonomy (NCBI): domain Eukaryota; kingdom Fungi; phylum Ascomycota; class Sordariomycetes; order Hypocreales; family Nectriaceae; genus Fusarium; species Fusarium sp. NRRL 66335. The sequence continues at coordinate 122,453 of QHHG01000096.1, read as the reverse complement.
CGCAAGTGTTCGTATATCCTCTCTGCCCCTTTCTTACCATAGAGCACAGCATGTAGTTCAGGGCGGACTGTTTATAAATTATGGCTAGTTTCTAAAGGTTCTTAAATTATTACATATAGTTCTCACTATACTGGCTGTTTCATATCAGCTCCGTAACCCGATCGTGGCAACCAATAAGATAGCATCGCCAGGAACACTCAAAGCAGCATATGCAACTGGACACATAAGCAACTGTCTCTGTTCTTTGGCAGAAAACAGGTTGGGTTCTAGATTCTTTTAACATTCTATGAACTGCTACAGTGTCTAGCTTTGTCATTGCTCTAACATCACTTAGTCCATACTTGAGATGGACAGACTCAAGCACCGGTACGAGATGTTCCCGATGGTCTTCTGCTCCATTCTTCCAGGAGTAGACATATAATTACCAGGATATCTGCCAGAAAAGGATATCTATCTATAAGATCCCGAGATTCTTCTTGCAAGTTTGCTGGAGGATAGTTAGGGCCACCCCTACTGCCACCACCCTCCACGCAGGTCCTTCTGCTTGATGAGGCTACTGTATATTTCTACAATATAATGCCCTCTGGTTCATCTTGAATCTTGTGTCATGAATTCCAAAGCTATTTTTCGACATTATTAACTGACAATCTGATACACGAGCCTTGGTTTGTTGATTTTCACAGCAGTCGTCCAAGTCTTGAAGTTTCAGAAACATACCAGCAAACATCTGCCACAGCAACATGTTTCGGCGTAGTTTCAGGCACGCTGAAGTTAAGTTTGAGCTACTTAATATCAATTATAATAGCGAACAAACCCACCCCGTTGCCGCATTCCAGTCTCAACGACGATCTTCATGACTACATTGGCAAAGGCATCACGAGTCTTGATGTGTGGGATGTTCTTGGTGTACTCGTCATCATAGTCGCGGCGCTTGCGTCAGTAGAAGGAGTGATAGATCTTTATGAATGTGATACCCGTGAGTCCCATGCAATGGATGATGATCAGAGTCGTACAATCAGATAGGCTACCTTGACACTATCTTCTCTTCAATATAGTAGAGTTTACGCCGGAGTGAAGTCTAGGTAGCTAGCCCAGGAACTGCATCGAACGGCCAAACCCGGTGGGAACCTTGTAAGGCAATCCAGTCAATACGAACAAGCCCTCGAGCATCAGGCTTGAAGTTGACTTTTATGGCTGTCTAGGTCCCAACCGTCTCCCGACCTGTTAGTTGAGTAGACTCTGAAGCATGGCGTTTACTCCAACGCGATTTTGCTATCCAGAGTTTGTGGCGCGTCCGGATTGAGATAAATAGATGGCATGGTGATGTCAGAATCTAGCCAGCTTGCTCTTCTCTGGGGAAGTGTCAATGTACGATGAGCTGATGCTGCTGTCAGAGTTGGGAGAGGCTTGGTGGTGAAATCACAGCCGTGTATTGGGGGATGTATGTACTGTAGTCCAAGACTTTGCTTTGACATTGTCTTGTGGGTAGGCCTAGTAGAGAGTCTGGGGATATGATTCAGTCTTTACTGGGTATGTCCAATATCATTGAGGTTATCAACAGCGTCTGAAACGAACAGCATTGAGGTCCAAGGTAAAGGCTGTCAAAATAGAGGAACACTCTAGTATTATTTGCCCCTTTAACAGACAACACAGCAGAGCAGAGCAGTCCAGAGATTGATGAGATCCATTGAATCAAGATGGGGAACGATGCCATGACATGAATTAGGCCCCAGAAGATTACAGGGTCTCTCCCTGTCAGAGAACCCTGAGATCCACTCCTTGGCGTTGAACCATGGCAGCAGCTAAACCAAACAAATAATAAGCAAAAAAAAACTGCTGGACCTCAACACGTGTGAGAGGTCTGTTCGCTCTCATTGTCTTTGTCTCTGTCTTGATGGAGGATAAATCAAGACACTTTCTTTCTTTTCTGAGTTCTACAGTTCGTTTGACTTGACTTGTCTTGGTTCGGGTTCTGAATCATGGTAATGCGTTTTGCAAAGACATGCAGCAAGACCAAAGAGGAAAGGAATACATGGATAAAGGTTCAGGGCCCTGGTCCCCTGGCAGCCCCTGTTACTGTGAATACTTGTGGCGATGTTTGGGAATTCCATCCACATTCCACAGGCTCCCGGCCAGCTGGGTCGATCGTTGACGTGCGATTCCCCTTTCTATTCTATGAGATACTGTAACTCAAATGTCTTCAATACCTCTAGAGGGAGCCCAGAAGATAAGAGACAAAGAACTCTCAGGGGCATCCGTATTGCCGTGTTTGGCTGACGTGATCGACTGGGCCTCGGCACTGAAGTCTAGGGTCTGTATACAGTCAAATCACGTCAAAATTCGACCACCATCTCGGGTTTTGAGGCTTGAGTCTGACCATAGCGATACCACTGTAAGATCCGATGCCATGCCATGCCACCGGGCCGGTAATTCAGGTCAAAATCAAACCCTCGCCCTTTATCTTTTCTCCTCCAGACAGTAAGATAGCAAGCAGAAGAAAAGGGAGCATAAAGTATTTGGAGACAATAGCTCAAAGCCTCCCGGCGCCTAAGAGGATCGTCCCCCTCTAAGTACTCTCTACTGTAACCTAAGTTGAACCAACACCGGACTAACATCCGCCTATGAAAAGACACCAATTTGCCTCGGAGCATTTCCTGGAGTTTTAGTATACAACATCCTTGACGAGTCAGTCATTTTCGCATACTCATACAGATAGTAATCGATTGATACAGAGGGGAAGAGAGACTGGCTTCCAAGGAACAGAGAGCATCACATATTAAATAAAAGAGGCGCGCAGGACATGAAGGCAAATTCTCTAGGGAAAAGTGACTGGTCCGGCCCAGCCAATGTCAAAGCGCACGGCACAGGCTGAGTGTTGGAACAGCTGCAGGGGCGCGGCTTGGCTGAGCAATACATCCATATACAGTGCAAGCAGAACGAGAGGAAAAGCAGGGCGAGACAAAAGACACGGCAGAATATGGAGAGGGAGAGAAACATTCTCTTCAGGTATAAAAGACCTGCAGTGAGACATACAGAAACTGTATATAATACAATAGATACTGTTGGTGTTGGTAGCAGAGCATCCTCTGTTCTCTGAGAGCTACTTGATATGAGATGAGATGGGAATAGAGAGAGAGTGTGTGTGTTTCGTGTTTGAAACAAAATCTCCAAATGTCAATCACATCCTTCTTCTCTTTCGTCTGGGGATGGAGGATTTGAGTTTGGACTTGGACTTAATGGTGGGGTTGTCAGATCTCACCAGCCACACTTTGCGGGAGCTAAGAGAGATCGTCGACCTAGACAAACAGGACAGTAGAGACAAGAGACATTTTGATGGCAAAGCCAAGAGCATACGGGACTTTTGTGTTACTCGGACACTAATCATGATACTCGATCTGGATAACGAGGGAATAATGAGCCGACAATGTATTGCATCCAACCGTCAGTCTTTCAGTCACAAGTGTAAAAGTACCATCTCATCACTGGCTAAAATGTATTGAGGCTGGTGTCGCTGATCAACGGCACTTGTTTTAAATCCAGCGAGTCAAGCGCAATGCATTTCAACAAATGATCGACAAGGCAAATGCAGACGCACAAACTAAACTGTAGCCTAGAACAATCACGGAACGTCAACAGTCTGGCTTTGTTTGAAAGGTCCATGATGCAGGGTAAGTCAAGTTACAGGTACCTTGCATTTTCTACAAACAACTTCGTTCTTCCCATCGGATACTTTTACTTGGTGAACTGAATTTCTTTTTCTATAGACGGAAAGATTTGATAGGGTTCCGGTTGACGCGTGTCTCGGAAGACGCAGCGGATCATCAATCAATCCGTAGTGTAGCGAATTATTGATTAGTATGCAGCTGCCGTTGGCAACCGCCGAAAAAGAAAGTGAGAGACAGATAATAATTGAGACCGATGAAGAATATGCACAGTAAATTGCAGTAATTGAATCAATATCGCGACTGTTTGAAGGGATGAAAATCATTACAGCAAGATGATGATGGTAGAGTTCAAGATGCGCCACCAACGGTCGAGGATCGCAAGCGGGACGATCGAGAATCCCAAATCCTGCCCCGTCCCTCTGGGTCCCCATTTCAAAACCCAGCCCGCGGACCTAGGCCCAGGGTCCATTACAGGCCTGACTTCAGTGGGTTTCTACCACATTATTTCCGTCAGATGGTCAGCAAAAGAGAAAGCAATGATGGACAAAACAACGATTGATTGGATAGAGTACATTATAAACCCACGCTGACACCTTCAGATAAGAAGAAGAGGAAGGAGAAGAACATAAGGGCAGGTGAAGATCCACAAAGACCGAATCTCTGCGGATACTTAGCGGTTGCAGGTGATCCAAATGATTGATTGGGTGGATAACAATGGATTATCAGAAGACAGGGCTGAGATACCGAGCTTAACCCGTCTTCAATACAGTACCAGCAGAACTTCAATCCCCTATAGTCTTAAAGTATTGACATGGTATTCTTATTATCTGTAACAATAGCACTTCTGATACAATCCATTACCGGCAGGCATAGGCATGATGTGCATCGCATAATTAACCACAGAGCCCAGTCTAGGCCGCGATAAAAGCAGGAGGGCCCTGATTTTCTTCATGGCCAATCGACCTGGAGCTAATGCGGTGGCAGCATTGGCACTAACTATTGTAGTCCAAGCCTTGTCTTTTTTTCTCCAAGTTGGACTGACGGCGTTAAGACAAGGGGGCTTGTTCTTGTTCTTGTTCCTTCACGTCAGGTCAGTTATCTTTTATGATAAGTGCAATTGAGGCTTGATAGGGCTGTTATGGCGTTTAATTAGAGTGGATATACAATCAATCGACGATTCATCACCTGGAGAAAAAAAGAAGAAACACGCGCAGACTGTCTAGTCCTTCGATACTTGCAACCGTTTCCTGAACGTGTCTAGAAAAGGAAAAAGGTGTGAGCGGACGGGGGGTCCTCCAAGATGGAGAGTGTTGCAGGGGTGTTTGAGTTGAGAGGACAGGGATGGGGCATGATGGAGATGGGAGATGCAGAACCAAGGACCATGCTTTGCCTGGTGAGGCGGCCAAGGAGACAGAGACAGAGACACAGCCAAAGGGCGGGAAGAACAGATCAAGTTCATTAAAAGATGCACGGTTTGAAAGGTTATTCCTATTGTGTATTCTTTTTATAGTTACCAATATGCAGCATTGAAACCGATTGTTAAACAAACAGCAGATACGATAATGCAATAGAGAATTATTACTTGCTGATATCCACGATCAGTCAGTCAGCCACTGCCCGGTGTGAGTGAGTGATTGAATGAGTGAAAGTGAGTGTGTGTGACGATGACATCCCAGGCCTCGTGGCATCTCCGCATCCATCCAACCTCTTCCAAGGAACTACCTATGTATTTCTATTGTACAGCTGCAGCCTGACATAGGTCGCACAGTATTGTATTCCTAACATACGATACAAATTCACTGTTTCTTCACAATAGGGGTTTATTATATATCTAGAAATTCATCTCCATGTTTCGCACTGGAACATGTCTTTTGACGGTGTGTCGTCGAGGTCGTTGATAAGGTGGAGACTCAAGATGGGACTCCAAGATCCCTTGACTTTGCTAACTCTTAACCCTGTTCCGGTTCACTTGACCCCCGTCGCCGAATCTCTGTCTCCCCCTTCAGAGATCTCGTTAATAACTAATCACAGTAGCACGTCTTCAATTGTCCTTTTCAACCTCTGTCTCTGCAGGAGGCAAACTTGTGATGCCATTTCCTCTCCAGCTTGACAAGGAATGGCACCATGTCCTGCTGAGGTGACGGATGATCCGCGAGCCTTGCAAGGTTGGTCACTCAATGACTGACAGCCCACCATCATCTACCACCACACACATCAGAATGCTGCTGCTCTCCCTCCAGTACAGTATGTATTCTCTACTGTACATGGATGAACCGGGAGGGCCGCCTCTACCCTGCATTTTCAAACGCACTCAGGCATTCACGCTTCGCTGCCGCCTGATCAATGAGCAAATGAATTGACTTGATCATGGCAGTTAAACTGAACCGTTGGAACTGCGAATCATTAATTGACCACGCAAAAGAACACGATTGTAGTGTGCGTTGGTAGAAACTGGGCCAATCTTGCTTCAATGGAAGCACAAATAGAAGCCCTTGACCATGCTTGCGCGCCCTCAAAGTACCTGGTACCGTAGTGTGTCCTGGCGTCCTCTCTCTCTCTTCCCCAACCAGACTAGGGGAGACAGGGATGAGGGGCCCTTTCAAACAACCAGCTCTTCTCTTCTGGCTGTCGCCCTCATTCTTTCTCTCTCTGTCTTTCTCTCCGACTCGACTCGTTATTATGACGGGTGGGACTCGAGCCAATGAAACGGTAGTCGACTTTCCAAGTCTGCTTCTTTGTCGTGCAAGCGTGTCACCTTTGTCTCCAATGCTTCCCTCAAGGACTTGGACTCTTGGAGACTTGGCTTTTTCTATTAATTCTCCTAGGCTTGACCAGAGATGGACGACGCCTCTTTGTGTCTTGTCTGATCTTCCTCTCAAAACTGACAGGAAAGCTACCCCACTGATTTGCACTGCATCCTTGGATACATACCAGGTATCGTACAACGCCAGGTTTGTTCGATGTCAGGTCGATCCTCAGAAATGAGCCCAGGTCGAGGTTTGGAAATGAAATGAAGTGAATCGCAATTCAACGTAAATATGCGCTCTGGATAGTGCTTGATTGACAGTGTTAGCGTCTCTCTCTTTTTCTTGTTTCTGCTTGTCTTTTCTCTCTGGTCGATCCCCGTTGACGCGCTCTGTCTATTTCCGTTCCTTGCTAGCCGTGCACGGGTTTGACATTCTGATGATGTTCGGTCCCTCTTGTTTCAGCTGTTGCCGAAACCCAGACGCGACTTGACATCCGTACCGTACATAGGCAGTGCTAAGTACAGTACTCTGAGATAGATACAGATACAGCAACAACAATGAAGCTGATCAAGATAAGTTAGGTACCGTACCCGACCCGTCTGTACATACATGAACGGGACAAGAACGATTCGAGTTAGCGGCCGTCCAACGACGGACGGATAGACGCCCAGTAGCTCATGCGGCCACCGCCTCAACTTTGATATCCATGGGCTTGGGCATGGGTATGGCAGCAAGGAGGGGACCTGGGCTGGGAGGGGTCGCCACAGGATAAGGGAAAAAACCTACATGCCACACTGGGCTAAAAGTGCACGAAACAGAGGTAGAGAAAACAGAAACACAAACAACCAGACGCTGAAGAATAGAGTACGTAGGTCTACTAGGCTGAGGTGTCAAGCAAGATGTGCAGCAGACAGCTGAAGAAGTGGCTGTGTATACAAGGATCAAGCAGATTGATTCATATAGCGGTATGGTTACGTACCTGAAGAGATCAACCTGCGATGAGATGCCATTCAGTGACAGACAGCCCGCTGCTCACCTCACTTCAGGGCAGTACAGCGCAGTAAAAGTACCAGCTTCAGGGTTCTTTGACGGACGGGAGAGAGACAAGACGGTGTACTCTGTACCGTCCACCAGATGAACCAGGCCAATTAAGGGCTAGCCTGCCTCTAGGCTCAGGCCCAGGCGCCCTGCCGACGCTTGTTCATGCCCCGTCCGACTCTTCTTGGCTCTAGTGCGACTCTGCCTTATCCACCATGACCTTGGAAGTTCCAAGGACTTGCTGTCGACGTGGTGAGCTCCTCTCGAATTGACAGAGAAAGAGTGAACAGAATGTTTGAAACAATTGTTGACCGGACGGCAGGGGAGCGACTGTATAATACAGGGCTTGACGACTTGACTTGGGTTTAAAGTTTGGACGGTTGAGTTGGTACTGTAACTGGGCTCGTGCCTGGATTTACACTTTTACAGTGCCGAGAGAGAGTCAAGTCGTCACAGGTCCCTTGAACTGGATCAATCATCACCTACTCTCAGTCATCCGGTGATGAGAGAGCCCTCTTTAATTGTCCACCCGTAACACGTTGGCTGTCTCTAATTTTTGTATGAAAAAGAGAGAGTAAGTAGAAAGTAATGAGTTTACTGGAATTATCGATGGCATCATGAAAGATCGAGATCATTAAACCAACATCGTCATTCTCCCTCCTCCCCATCTTGAAATGACTTGCTCTTCCTCCTCAACTCTCCACCAAAAATGTGAATGCTCCAACTCGGCAGTCGCCCTGACCCTTGTGTGTCCCCCCCCGAAGACCAAGACCCATGTAGTTTGCGCCCACCTTAGCTAGCTCTCCCAGCCTATTACAGCAGATTGCAGAGTGGAGGGTGTCAAAGTATCAGGTACATGGCCAGGGTCAAGAGAACGTAGAGAGGTAGGGTGCCTGCCTTCCCGTCGCCGCCAAAATTCCACAGCCCATTAGACTACACCTTGGAACCCCCAACCCAAGGCGCTTGCGACCTTTTCACCAAAACAACACCAACGTCCGTCCCAGCACCGACCGCCCTGCTCTGGGTTGATGTTCTCTTCTGTCACCTTTTTTCTTCTTTGACGGGAAACATCACCAAGGTGTCTGTTTGACGACCAGCGACTCTTTTTTCAATTCAACCTTTTTGTTAGTTAATAAGTTTTGTATCCGTCACCATCAGTCACATTCAGTACGCACACGCATGACCGCGAGTCTATCACCCTCCATCCTCTCTTCGACCGGTCAGAACTTTACAACGCTTGCCAGTCTCGACGACACCGATCCGACTGTCTGAATCACGACTGTAGCTGGAAGACTTCCACTGTCTTTGTTTCTCGTACCGTTGGCGAACATCCCAAACGGCGGAAATCCTCTCGACAACCATCGCAACGAATCCTCTTCGCGACGTCACAAAGTTGGAATCTTGCCGTACAACTGGCGCCGCGCTCCTCAACAAGACAGACAGCCATACTCAAACTCGGGCACGTTCGGATACGCGCAGCCAATTATTTATTGGTATTTTCAAGTCCTGGCCGCCTCGTAGCACAACGACCGCCTTTTTATGGACCGCCTTGCGTTTTCATAGGCATCTTTGACGCAAGCTCCGCCTCGTTCGTCGACAACAAAGCCTTATTCGGACCTGGCTCTGACATCCACCCGTTCGACTACGTTCATTTATCCCAGAGACTTGGTCGACTCCAACAGGCTATAAGCTGTTCGACTTCCGCAACACCTTATTAAACGACAACATATCTTCTCATTAGAGTCAGCAGGTCTTCATTAGACTGGGACGTGTCCCGTTATCTTCAAAGGCCATGGCGGCCAATATGCAGCACATGGCTGGGGCCGGCCAGATGATGCCGCAGCAGCCGATGCGAAAGCCAACCCCCAACCAATTACAACAAATAGTCTACCAGAACTTAGTCCAACATACACAGCCATTTACTGGAGGATGTTGGCAGTCGAATGTAGCAATCTCAGATCGCATGGGGAAAACTATGAACCTGTATGCCCCTCCAAAAACTATCTTTATTTAGAGCCTCGCTAACCGCCACAGGATCACCAACATCTCTCTTGCAATGAACGGGGGCGATTATATGAAAGGTGCAGAGTGGGGTTGTAACTTTGAACGTGAGGCCTTTCACAAGTCCCCAACAAAGGTATGTGGAACTTCAGGATCCTTGACTATCCTCCATCCACGATATACTGACAGTCCTTTAGGAAGCCTACGATCAAGAGATGGGCCAAAAGATCATGGAGTTCTTTAAACGGCGGCAGGCCAACGAGCCCAACCTCCAGAATAACATCAACGCAAGCGCACAGGCACAGGCTCAAGCCCAAGCACAAGCGATGATGAACATGCAAATGGGACGTGGTATGGGTCAAGGTCCTCAGCAAGGATTCCAGCCCATGCAACACCCAATGCAAGGCGTTCAAATGGGTCAAGGACAGCAGCAGATGCCCATGAATGCGGGCATGAATATGGGTATGGGCATGGCAAACCAAGCTGGCCGTGGTATGGGCCCAGGCCAGCAGATGGTCGGAATGCCCGCGGGACAAAATCGCCCTCAACAAGGACAGTTCCCGCAAGATATGGCCCGACTTTCGCAGCAAGACAAGCTTAAGGTAACAGAGCTTGCTACAAAGATGTTCAACACCGCCTCGGAACAACAAAAGAACAACACGCGCTTGCAGCTGCAATCTAGAATCTCTCCTGCACAGCTGCAGGAGATGACCAACCAGGGCAAGGATCCTCTGATGTGGTTCTACCAGAATCAAGCGTTCCAGGTTCTGAAGGCCAACATGAACAGGATACAACAGCAGCAACAGCAACAGCAGGGTCAGCCACAACAAGGGATGGCACAGAATGGCAATAATAACCAGGCCCCAATGATGCAGCAGCAAGCAAGCCAGCAGTCTCTCCGCCAACAGCAGGCTCAACTTCAGCAACAGCAGCAACAAGGACAGCAGCAGACGCAGCAGCACGGCATGGCGAATAATAATCAAGGCAACAACGAGTTCACGTCTTTCACGCCCAACATGGAAAGCATCAAGGACCAGCAAATGAGCGGTCTTATGGCTCAACAAGCTGGGCAGATTGTAGTACCTGCCAACCCAGCACAGAACCGAAACCCAACGCCACAGCCGACCGGACAGAATGCAGCGAATCAACCAGGCCCGAACCAAGGTCCCCGACCACCCCAGCAACAAGGGCAGCAGCAACAGCCGCACCAAAACATGAACCTTCAGCAAATGAAGATGAATCAAGCTGCACAACAGTCCCAAGCACAACTTCAGGCCCAGCAGATGAAGCAGATGCAAAACCAAACAGGCATGGGAGGCAACATGCAGCCTTCTCAAAGCCCCGGCATGAACACGCTCAACACGCCGGTTTCTCGGCCAGGGAACATGAATCAGGCTGCAGGTCAGGGCGGGGTACAATTTGGAGACCAGCGTTTCAATCAAGGAGCGCAGCGACCTAATAACCAGACGTTCCAGAACATGCTCGCAAGTCTTCCCCAAGAACAACGTGCAATGGTCAGCGGGCTGACCCCGGACAAGCTGAATGAAGTCATGCAGCGCTGGCAAAGCAAGCGTCAGGAGCAGATCAGCCAGAATGGTGGACAAAACACACCTGGGCAAATGCCTAATCGCCCTCCCAGCCAGATGGCCCAAATGAACCCTAATATGGGTGGTCAAGTGCCAGTCGGTATGCAACAGCCACAGGGAGGTTTGCCAATGAATGGCAACCAGCAACAAGGGCAGATGCCTCGCTTCAACCAGAACCAGCAATTGGCCATGATGGATTCCATGGACCTCCCACCTCAAGTTGCCACCCAGCTCCAAGGCCAAATTCCTCCTGAGATCAAGAAATGGGGACCGCTCAAGCTCTGGCTCCAGCAGAACAACAATACCCAGCATATGCGGAATCAGTTGGCAGCGATCCAGCAGAAGCAGTTCCAACTTATCCTTCAACGGCGTATGATGCCGCAACAACAGCCGCAGCAACCACAAGGGCAGCAACCAGGACCACAGTTTTCGCCTCAGCAGCAACCCCAGCAGCCTCAGCAGCCGCAACAACTCGGCCCAAATGCTGCTAATCCAGGCATGCAGGCTGCAACTGGACATGGTCCCCCTCCTATGCAGGGAGCTCGGCCACAGATGCAGGGAAACTTTCCGCCTCATGTTCTCCAGGCTACTGCCCACGAGATGGCGCAGGTCAGAGCCCAAAAGCCTCAGTTGCAAAACGCTTCCGATGACCAGTTGCGTGCCATAGTAATTCAGATGAAGAAGCATACCTGGCTGCAGCAGCAACAAAGAATGCAGCAGGCCCAGGCACAGGCTCATGTGGCCCGTAACCAGAACCCGGGTCAGCAAGGACCGAACCAAATAAACCAAATAGGCGTACCACAAGCCCCGATGCAGCTCCAGCAACCGCCTCAGCCGAACCAGACGCCTCAGACTCAGAATGTTCCACCACCAAATGCGATGGGCCAGAATGCTACTCCTCAACAACCGGGCCAGAAACAACCGACCGTTACTCCCGAGCAGACAAGAAATGCCAGACCTCAACCTGCGAACAACCGTGCTCAACCTCCCAACCCATCTCCCGCAGCCGCACCGAAGAATCTCAAGCGCCCAAGCAGCGACGACAGTATAGATGTGCCCGAACCCACAAAGCAAATACCTGCGAGACCTGCATCGCAGCCTAATCAACAGCAGCAGCCCCAAGGCCCAAGGCCGATGAACCCCCAGGATCTTGCTTCGCTGCCCCCTGAGCAGCGAGCTCAGATACTAAGAGCGCAGATGAGCAAGGCCGGTACATTACAACAACCACAGGCCGGCAATGAGACCATGGCACGCCTCAAGGCGCTTGGACAGGAGGAACAGCGGAAGTCGATACAGGAGGTCATGAACGATATCCCCATGACTCAAGAGGAGCACAACGAGATGGCCGCCAAGCTCACCAAGATCGTGGTGGATATGACCAAGATTGGCCGTGGCTTGACGAAGTGGTACAACATCACCCGCGATGACGCACGCGCGAAGATGTTCTTCCGTATGGTAAGTTTATATCCAGGCCTTAAGTAACCAGCACGTACTGACTTGGCTCAGCGATGGAGAATTCTGAAACAATTTGCCGATGGAGAAAAGATGTCTGTTCTCAAGAACGCATTCTCGATTGATTCCGCCGAGATCGACAACGCCCGAGCCATGCTTGAGACTATGGCCAAGGACATAGCTCACAGTATGTATAATAGAGCCAAGCAGCAAAGCACACCGCAACAACAGAACGCACAGCCTGCTCAACCACAGCAGCCAGCGTTCCAGCAACCGCTGAACCAACCTCGGCAACAGCCAGTTCAAGGGCAACAGGGACAGGCTGCTTCTGTGGCCGAAACTGCTCGCAGGAACTCACAAGTTACGGGTCCTGCTTCCAAGGGAGGCAACAAGGGCTCGCATGCACCGGCAGCTCCTACGACCTCCCAGCCGCCCTTCCAGTTTGGCGCCTCGTCTCCTCATGGAAACCCAAGCTACATTGGCGAGCCCAAACAGATCGATCTTCGTATACCAACATCCCGCAAGAAGGCGAAGCCCAACAACGCACCACAGGGTGCTACTCCTTCGCCCAAAGCCGGAAACAAGGCGTCTCCTGATGTCCGAAGACCCTCCGAAACTCAACTTCCTTCTAGGCCAGTTCTCACTTGCAAGGAACCTGAATGCGAGTTTTCGACAACCGGCTACAGCACTGAGCAAGCTCTTCAGCAGCATATTCTCGAAGAGCACACCAAGCCACGGGAGGATCCTATGAAATTTGTTTCAGAGAACTTGGCTCTGGCCTTGGGACTTGAGCCCGATGGTTCAGTCAAGAAAGCTGAGGCTGCTTCGATGAGCGTTACCAACTCTAAGCAAGGGCAGACTCCTATCACTATGGCTGCTACTCCAGTATCCACTGATGGTAACATGAAGCGATCGGCCAGCAGCATGGGCAAACCTCAAGACAGCAAAGCTGGTGTTAAGGCTGGAGCGACCCCCAAACAGGCTGATGCTAAGGTTGCTGACAATGTTGCTACTGATCCATGGGCCAACGTCAATCTCGACCCCGAAATGCTCGTTAGCAACCTCGGAGTCGAGCGCGGATATGGAGTCTACGAAAATCCCTTCTATGACTACAACGCTCTCAGCTATCTGACACCCAGGGACACTCCCGAGTCTGCCAAGGACGGTGGCAGCAGCGAGCCCAACAGTGATATTCCCGAAGGCGCAAGTCTCGAAGTCAATTTTGACTGGCACAACGTGGATACTGATCTATTGCTCAACATGGGCAGCACCAATGGTGGTAGTGTCAACGACATGCTGGCTGCAGATGCCGCATTGCTATTCGATCAGCCATCACTACAAGAACCGGACTGGGATGATGTCAAGATAGACTTCTCGAAACCCTTCCAATTTGATAGTAGCCAGCATTACTACATGGCTACTTCATAATTTCAGGCCGTTGAACGGCATTGGATAACAGCGAACAAGCAAAGCCAGTGCTTTGAGAACACAACCGGGCTATTAATTGGAATGCCCTGCTAAGCCTGAGACATAACTCAAGCAACGGCACATTTTCGTTATTTTATTATCTCGTCAAACTTCTTCTTTAGAAGTCGCAACTTACATTTTTTCTTCGTTTTGGAAAGTACTTATAGGACGCGTGGGACAAACAATCGGTGGTAAAAGGTGGAAGGGGTTGAAAACATCATGGCAGGCGCTTTGTTCTAAACCAAGGATGGAAGTCAGGAGGCGATTCGGCAGAAGGTGTACGGGAGTTCTGTTCCATGGCAGGAGGCAATGTTTGTAATGCATTATGGCTTGTTTGATGATAGTTTTGAGGCGCGTTGAGGGTTTAGTCCAGTTAACTTTGTCCTGCATTACCGGTCGGAGTTTCTGAGCTCCATAGACATGGACTCAGAGCAAATGATACCCAGCATTTTGCTATATCTCAGTTACTCGATGCCATGTGATGTGCTTCAAAATATCTGTAATGGACATTAACTTAAAACGGCGGCCGACTTCCCGTTCCTGCATCCGGGCCGTGACGGGAAATTCAGCCCCACAAGGCACGCGACTCCACGGAAGTACTAAATCGGTTGCGGTTAGATCAAAGACCCTCCGACACGGGCACGCGATTGTCTGCATCTGTTGACGGGCCGGAGAAGATTACATAAGGAACGCTAGACCCAGAACGGGAATTAGTAAATAGAAATGGGCGAGGTTGGCTGGGGTCGACGACAAGGATATCGAGCGCGACCGTGTAGGTAAAGAGGTTCGCGGGTTAGGGTTATGGACGTGACGGGTGAAGGGCGTATTAATTGGCGTTGCTTTAGAGGAGGGGTGTCTTGCTGGTCATGATAAGAAGAATGGCGTTGAAGACAGCAGAAGAAATTGATGATCGATGGTATGGAAGAATGTAATCGTGAAATAGTGCGTTTCGAATTGTTGATAGATTTCCTCTTTCTCATATTTATATTATTTGTTGTCGTGTCTGGTTGACCAGGAAGGTCGCCCATCTACTAAGACGGCCTTCTCCAATCATCTGGAAAACGCCAAAGTCCAAAATCTACTCCCCCACCTTATCTTATCGCCCGCGTTCCTTTAGACAAAACCACCACTTTACTTTCCCATCCAACGTTTCCTGTTCCCACTAACACGCTATACTTCAACACGCAACGGCAACAACGCCTTCCTTCCAAAGACGCGCACTTTTGTTCATGTCTTTTTGAGTTTAATTATCTAATCCTTCTTATATCGGAAACCGTTCTCGCTACGCTTATACAACGGACACAAAAAGGCAATGGAGCCTTCGACGACATCATCATCTACTTCCTCACCTGCAAAGCGACGCGCGCTTGCTCCATTGGATGCCAACGCGCTTGGTACACCGAAGAACTTGTTCAAGCCTACGTTGGGTCACAGTCCTGTCAAGATGGCTATTGAGGGCAGGAAGAGGCTGCTCGATATCGAGGGTAGCGCGCCGGCGGCCAAGAAGGCGTGTCTGGGACGTGATGAGGTATGTGTTTCTATACTACAACACAAAGCTATCTTGGAATGCAAAGGAATACCTTACTGACTTCAATTGTGCAGGACGCGTCTGAGAGAAGTGCCAGTCCTGACGTGAGCTCCGTCTTCGACACGTCCGCCAACGACGCATCATGGGCTACCACCACCGACGACCATGATACAGCTGCTGCAGCTCCCACAACGACAGAACAAACCACACCTCAACGTACAACACTAACACGCCAGCAAATAAGACAAGTGAGTCCTTTCCAGCCCTTCCGACTGACATGAACTATCCACTAACAAACGAAACAGAGAGCAGAAACCCTTCGTCTTCGCCTATCGCTCGCCAACTACAAAGTCCGCACAGGCCAAACGACCGTGCCCCTCTCCGAACTCCAACAAAGACCGATGCCCCGCGAATCTCCGCGCGTCGTCCGCGTGCAGAGTCCCGAAGAAACCCCTGCTATGCCTGATACCCAAGAGGAAGTCGAAGCGGTTGAAACAAGAAGTCGAAGAGACTCTATAGACTCCCAGCAGACGGAGATTATGCCCTCTGAAGATGAGGACCAATTTAATTAAGATCCAAGGATACCAAAAAAGGGAAGGATATGATGGTGTTGAGGAGTTCTTTTTATGCCATTCGTATTTCGGCGGAGCGTGTGGATCGAGCGAGGATACAAAGCACCGGGAGGTTTTGCTAGGAAGGCAATGTTTGTTCACGATCATGGACGGTAGTGAGGCATCACGATGTTCTCTTCTGGATATGAATTACCAGAGATATCCCACGGCGTTATAATGGAGTTACAAAGGCATCAAGATCGGGTTTGGCAATGTCTGGATATGTCTATCTATGTCCATTGCATATATGGTTATATTTGATGATAGATCAGCTGAACTCATTGACTTGTATATTCAAGACACACATGTAAGACTACTTATGTATAGTACTATGTTCAACTCATGGGCGTTGTATGTCGCCCGACGTTTCATTCACCCACGCTCAACTCCAACTGACATCATGCGTCATCATCATAACTCCACTTCTAAAAGCTTAAAGCTTAATCAATGAGGATCTTGGGCTCCAAAGATCCATACTTCTCAAAGAACTCCTTAAATAGTCGGATACCGTAACCGACATCTGCAGTACCTCCTGTCTCACGAATGCTGTGCATGCTGAGCTGTGGGTTACCGAGATCCAGGGTTCGCATACCCAGAGCAGCAGCGAGACCAGGGCCAATTGTGCTACCGCAGGGCGAGTCGTTACGAACAACAAACAGCTGAAGGGGAACGCCAGCTGTACGAGCGCACTCCTCGATAAGAACAATTCCTGGCGAGTTGGTGGCATATCGCTGATTGGCGTTAATCTTGACAACGGTACCACCGTTCATGGCTGGCTGATGCGACGACTCGTATTTGCCAGCGTAGTTAGGGTGCACAGAGTGGGCCATATCGGCGGATACGAGGAATGATCGCGATAGAGTCTGTTCGTATGCTGTAGCCTCCTCGCCCTCGTGGTGAACAGCCTCGTAGCTGCCCTCACTAGAGGCATCCCTGTTTCCTGGAAGGACTGACAGACGGCGGATAACGGATGGCAGCAGGTTAGAGTTAGCACCCTGAGCGGATGTAGAGCCAATCTCTTCATGATCAAAGCAGACAGTCAAGCGAATAGTGCTGTCATCCTCAAGCGAAGACTCATCCTTGACAGACTCGATGAGTCCCTCTACTGAGCAGTACGTCATGCCAAGGTTGTCAAGACGGGGAGAGAAAATGAACTCGTCGGCAAGACCACCAATGCATGACTTTTGAGTGTCATATAGCACAAGCTCAAAGTCTACAATTGCGGAGACCTCAACTCCTGCCTCGGATGCGATAACATCGAGGACCTGGGGGTGGTGTCGCTCGGTAATAACCTTCAGAGGCTTGAAATCCTCGTCATCCTCACCCTCGTTCTTCTTCTCCTCGGGCTTCTCCTCCTTGGCACCCTTGTTTAGCTCAGCTGCAACAAGTCCGGCAATAGGGAAAAGCTCGGTTTCCTTATTGGGGTCGAAGTTGGTCTGTCGGTGGAGGTGGATGGCGAGTGTAGGAATTCGGACCAGAGGCTTATCGACCTTGACAAGCTTCTGTACAAAGTTGTCACCCTCCTTGACCAAGACACGACCAGCGATACTCAAGTCACGATCGAACCATGAGGTCCAGATACCACCACCATATGTTTCGACACCAATCTGGAGGAAGCCAACGTTGGTCTTCTTGGAAACAGGCTTCAATCGGAGGCAAGGAGAATCGGTATGAGCGCCAACGATGGCTACAGGGTTACCGGGACGCCATTTTCGACCGATAGTGAAGGCGACGATAGTGGATGCATTGCGAGTAAGGTAGTATTTGCCGCCAGGTCGAAGGGTTGAAGCCCAAGAGTCGCGCTCACGGATGAGCTTGAAGCCAGCCTTCTCGAAGCGGGCGGAAGCTGACTGGACGGCGTGATAGGCTGTAATCTATTAGTGAGAGTTTCGACGAGATAAGACAAAAAAGTCTAACGAGTTGGCGACGCATTGACAAAGTCAACAAAGTCGAGAGCTTCCTGAGGAGGTGCCATGATGGGCAAAGAAGTGGAGAACTTGTATGCAAATGGACGCGGGGTAGTTGTAATTGCGGATCTGGTTGTTGATATACGTCGTGAAGAAAGGCGAAAGAGAGCGAGCATCTGGTGAAGGGATGATGAAGAGTAGAGGAAGCGGTGGGAGTTTAAAACTAAGGTTGGAGATGGAAGACGTCGTTAGGAAACCAGGTCATGTGGTTGGTCCGTCACTGCGGGAAGCTGCATCCAAACGTGCCGTACCTGCCACTGAGCGGGGCTTATCTTATCGGAGCTTGGAGCTTCCTAATGCGGAATATCATGGGCCATGAGCATGAGGAAAGAACTGTGATGCATTCGCAAGGAAATATGAGATTAATACTCTGGGTTGGTTTGGGGCAAGGCAGCTGAGGAAAACATTCAAATGCTTACTTGAAATGCGATATTATGTCAGCTGTCAATTGTCATAAAAGCAACCACTTTGAAGGGCAGTTAACTGTTTCCACCGAATAATAGAATGATAACTCTGTACGCATTTAATGGGATTGCACTTTTCATATAAAATCCGAAGTATTGTAATTTTTCTTCTCGCATAAGATATCTGTCCCATCCCAATTCTATCCTGTCAACATACAAAGCTCAATGGCGGGTTTGTATCGCCAGAGCTGTAAGGTATCAAGTTCTATCCGTCTGAAATACAAAGCTAATAAACACAAGCCGGTCGTCATATCGCTTCACAAAGGAAAGTTCCTCGCTAAAAAAATAACCAAGTTCATATACATGATAGTAAAGAAGCATTTTAGCTCAAGAGCGTGGGCTCTTGAGATGCAGCAACGAATGCTTAGTTGTCTGAGCCGGAAGTGACACCCTTCTCAACCTGAGAGACAGAGTTGGTGACCTCGCTCTTATTAAAGACAAGACCGGGGTGTCCGAAGCAGAGAGCGACGGCAGCAAGAACGATGACAATACCCTCAAGGATGATGAAAGGAACCTCATGCTTGATCAAGTCACCATCGTAACCCTCACGGAGCTCAGCAACACGGTAGATGCATCGAGTGAGGATGAGGATGATGGAAGCAGAGAGACCAAGGAAGAAAGCAGTCATGCGCCAGCCGAAAGCCTGAGCCTGACCAGATCGCCAGTATCGGATCATGTAGTCGGAGAAAGCGGCGATGAAGGCAACGAGGACGACAACCTGGAGGACAAGACCAGCCATGGAGACATCAACACCAACTTGGCTGTCGGACTCAGTGGACATGGCACCACCGGCGGCTTGGAGAATGAGACAGACGATATCGAAGGGGATGAAGATCCAGATGAAGAGCTGAGGCTTGAAGCGGGAGAGTTCGGGAGAGAAGTAGTTGATTGCCTTGGAGAGGGTGACATAGATTGAGGCAGTATAGAAGACGGGAGCGATCGTGAGACAGACTAAAGACAAGGCTGTTAGTGTATGATGATATAGTATAGAAGAATTGAGACTTACCAATTTGGATCATGAAAGCGTTGAAAGAGAAAGGGTTGTAGTACATCATGATACGACCAACATAGCCAATAACCTCAGAGATACAACCCAGAAGCATACCAGTCATGAAACCCCAGCTCTTCCATCGAAAACCGAGATAGACGTGTACAAAGCCAATGAGAGAAAAGAGAACGACAAAGACAATGTTGGCGGCGAGAGAAGGTCGATAACCGTACAGACTGTAGTCGATGGGGCAGGTATCGAGATTGCAGGGAGAGTCAGGGCCAAAGGCGTCCTCGGGGCTGATGGACATGTTGTAAGGCATTTTGATCTAGTGATAAGATGTAAAGCGAATGGTTTGTATGTTGAACGATAGAAGTAAGCTTAATATGGAAACTCTGTTGAAGGTGAGAGTAGATGATTGTTGTAGTTGAATTGTGATGATGATAAAAACACTTCTTGGCCGGGGAGTTCGGACATTGATATAGACATGATGAAAACACTATTAAAACACAGAATATTGTTTCTAACAGTAACACAGTTCGGACTCGGACTTGTGTATGCAACAGCCCTGTTAGATTGAGGCTCATTGCAGCTAAGCTAAGCTGAGCTATCGCACTCGCATTTTAGCGTGAGGACGTGTCGCTCAGCGAGAGACGATAGGCGAGGCCCAATTGGAACAAGCAAAGATCATCATGAATCAGAAGTGTCAGCCTCCATTACGGGGCGGTGTCAGCATTCAGAGGCTAGGAATGCGAAGCCGCTACGCTAGTGGAGGATCGACGGGTATGCTTCTTCTGTTTCAAGCCCGTCAGCATTTGGTTTATTCTGATGGATAGTCTAGCTGTATATTGAGTACTTTTGGTTATAATCCTCTTCATCTGACTCGTAGTGTTGATAGTCGAATTGAAAATATAGAGCTCGTTCTGTCTATACTGGGCATGGATAATAAGGAACCCTGCGAATGAGATAAAGATAGCGGCAGATCAGATAAAATGTAACGCTAAGAAATGCGAGAAGCGAGTCCGAAGCAACGGGTCATCTACAATCCAACCAATCACCATCGACCTAGATTCCCAAAGGATGCATAGCCTCATAGGGCTCCCATGTCAAGGTGCCTTGCTAACATTTTAGCTACGCGTCATTGACAGAATATTCAACCTTGGTTTATTTCCGTCAATATAACTAACTCTTTAAGATACAAGCTTAATTGTTTATCAATATCCCCAAGTTGGCTTGCGTCATCTTGAACCTCAATAGTAACTCTACTGTAATATTTAGACTTTAGGCATTTTTTAGGTCTTTGGTGAGACGCATGATAATCACCCCGACTCTAACAAATGATAGTGCCCGTAGATATAGGCACATCTGAGCCATAGAGACTAATTAATTGTGTGTTCACGTTTCACAACAAGCGGTGGATGTTTTCCAGTAACATGTATGGGCCAACAATCTTACAGTCGCCCATCCGCTTAGATATCCAAGCCAATCTAAACGCAAAACTATTATCTTACCATCCATTCCAGGCGAATCCATCCTCATCCTTTCACACGTGTACGCGTAACTGCCCTATCCCTGAGCCCCAAGTTGTCACATTGCAACGGCCGCAAAAAGCAAAATCATCTTCCACGAGCTGTCAGATTCTTACCATACAGTAAGAGCGATGGCACTAGTGAGTGGAGGTGAAACCGGCCCGTGTAATTGTTAGTTCTCTCTTGTGGAATTAAAGTGGTTATACAAGACAAAGCCTTTTTAGTCCGACTCCTTGTCCGTGTCGGCGAGTCGGCGGTTGTCATGTTCCCGATCCGAGTGCGAAGATAGCACAGCCTCCCGTTCCCGTCTCTCGTCGGTATGACCATATTAATGATAGATAATGATTCATCATCAGAAACAATTAGACTAAGGGGTGTCTCAATCGACTACTTTTCGATCACTTATAAGGATCTCTACAAACATACGATTTAGCCCTGACAAGTAACACATTTTGTGTCCCCTCCGATCAGTAGGCATAACCCTCCCTTGGACGGTAACGATTATCAACCGCTGGTGTGCCTGTTAACAGTCATCCCCATAAGGCTCAGGGCGTCAGAATAAAGTAGCCTAAATTCTGGCCTAGGCTAGCATTAGGTGACCAAATCATTTCATCTCCTGTACTCTTGGTGGCCAATTCTTCTGACACCTTGATGCTTGAGTCCTCTGGCTTGGCGTCCACTCATCTCAGTACTAATCTACCAGCTAAGTACCTTGATCGAATCGACCTCTTCGAAAGTATTGACGTTGATTCCGATGTCTATCAAGTCTCTTCCCCCGCATCGAGTTCCCCTCTCAAACTCTCACCAGTCTATCACACGACCATAGGTACAAGATATCAACGGCAACCAGACAAAGGTCCCTTTGTTGACCATTTACAACCATGGGTTAGACATGACTAATCCTCGGTCCGATCTTCAATAACCCATGGTGGCTTCAAACCACCCGCGATGGAGATACTTTGGCTGCTTCTAGACGTCTCCCCAAACTCCGACCCGTCATCGCTCCGAGTCCCATCGGATGTCGCAAGAAGTACTTGTAGTAGACCCGGCGAAGTCCAAGCGACTGAAGCGCTTGGGCTGTGGCGAGATAGTGCTTTAGG
This sequence comes from Fusarium sp. NRRL 66335, assembly GCA_004367055.1. Classification (NCBI taxonomy): domain Eukaryota; kingdom Fungi; phylum Ascomycota; class Sordariomycetes; order Hypocreales; family Nectriaceae; genus Fusarium; species Fusarium sp. NRRL 66335. The sequence continues at coordinate 100,310 of QHHG01000096.1, read as the reverse complement.
AGTTTCGATATTCTGCCCCTGATTCAACGGAGCGCGGCTCCTCGATGATGCCTTGCTATTTCAAGCTTCTGGAATAATATGTTAACTCAATGCTCAGCAAGTGATCACGCGGCCTTCGCCTATATCCAAGTCTAAAAACCAGTCGATTTGAGCCAAAATATGCACCCTCTTAGACCTGCTCCCGACCGATATCCGCACATCGACAACTCATACGAACGTTACCAAGCCACTCGGCCCTTCAAAAACAGCCATCAATCAATCTCCCATCTCATGGCATTAATTGACTTTTACAGAGTTCCGTTTCTGCTTTCTTTCTCCCAAAGGTGCAATAGAACGAAGCCATACATCGAATATGCCATTCGATAAAGCCTCGAAGCCCCTTTCTCTGAATCGAGTCGCCGGGGCTGCAGAGATAATGGGTGCGGTTGCCACATCGTGGAGTCGACGTTAAGGCTCAAGCTGGGCCTTTAAGCTCATACAATTGTATACGAACTCACGTGCTATGTTCCGTCTTGTGGTGGTGATACCTTCATGTATCGAGAACAGGTCGAGATTGAGCCATGTCCTGATATGCTTGAATCCTCATAAGCTCATATATGTTTTCGTTTCCACACCCTCCAAATTGAACAGATATATACTATCTCTGTTCACTCAAACGCTTTCTGGGCAGTATCAATAACATGAAGTATGCCAAGGTCTTGGCTTGCATCTCGGCGGATCCAAACATCATGAGATGCCTATTCGGGAATCCGTGACTTGTACCGACCGGAGAATAAATTATTGGCCAAATGACTCAAACTTAACGCAAACTGTACCCGAGATCAAATGGAAATACAACATGTCGCTTTCAATAAGAGAAGACAGTTTGGTAAACATACTTTTTCTCTAATCCAAAACCTATCGGCCTGTAGGAGTTTGCTAAACTACAATGTATCGGATATCTCTAATCATACACTATGAAAGAAAGACAAAAGGAAGCCAAACAGAAGCCACCCAAACTTAGTGCTCTGGGCGGTTTGGTGCAACTGAGTTGGAGTTGTCCATACAAGACCAGGGAGTGCCTGTTCCTTCCTTGCTGGCGCCCACAATTTGCAGAATAGTCCCGTATGTGCCGAGGATCATGATGACAGTGCCAATGACAATAACGAAGCCACTCCAGACGACCATGAGTGCCCAAGCCAGGCCACGCTTTTTAAGGCCCCAGTTGTCGTAAAGCCACATGATTCCATATGGCTGGAAGCAGAGTATTGTCCCAAACGTCGCGCCAATAAGCGCTACGAGAGAGCCAAAATTAGGGATGGCGCTGGCGACAATGTAGGAGATTAAGGCCGTACCGCCTGTGCAACCAAGCCAGGTACCCCAATGGACAAGGCTGTTGCGGGAGAGATGCTCAGAACCCCGGAGGATACGGAGGAACATGTACTTTGCGGGGATCTAATGGTTGTCAGTCAAAATTTCGATCAATCGAGCTATTTCGAGGATTGTGACAAACTTACATGAGTGACAATCATGGCAGTGACGAGGAGTCCAGGAAGGGCAAAGCCATAGCAGATCTTCTTGTATTTGAGGCCTGCAGACCCTAGGGCGGGAGACGAAACATAAGAGCCGCAGTAGTAGTAGACAACGCTACCAATGGTTGAGTATACCAGAGTTATAAATGCCTGGGACCAAAGTAGCGCACGAGTATATAACTCCGGCTCGCGCATCTCGGCCACGATGGAGAAGAAGGCAGGAGTACCGGCATAAGCAAAGACATGACAGCTAATCGCGCTGAAAGCTTGGGGCCAAGTAGGGTTGCCGAAAAGCTTCCAGTCTGATTTCCATTCCTTGAGTGGCATGGGAGCCGCTTGGGGACGGTCTTGTTGTGTAACAGCGACAGTGACGATCATGATAGCAGTCATGATGCAGGCAAGGCCGATCCAGGCAACCCATCCCATCTTGCTAAGGGTTCGGATGCTTGCGAGAGAAAAGGCGAGGAAAGCGGAAAGCGCGACGAAGATGGCGGTACAGGCAGCGTGCATAGAGATAGCGTTGAAGCCGATCGACATGCTCAACATGGCAGATCCAGCGACAAAGATCCAGTCTTGACGCGGCTGTGTTAGCAGGAGCAAAACAGGAGAAAGGGGTCAAGTCCATTACTCACTCAGCAAAAACATAACAGCTGTGATCTCGCGACCGACTTTCCCAAACATTTTGAAGGCTGCATCATCGACAGTATAGGTATCGGGATGTCTGCGCTTGAAGGCACCAATCATGTAACTAGACCATGTAGTAATAACGCCAACTGCGCAAAGACAAAGGATGCCCGGGACGATGCCGAGTGTGTCGAAACTGGCGGGAATACTAAGCACACCAAGTCCTATCTGGGTCTTGGTCATGAGGGCAATGGTACTGATCCAACCCAACTGGAATTTGTTAGATGAATACAGGACAAGGGCAAGGAAGATTTGGATGCTTACACTACGAAAGTTGGGTCCCTCTCCAGTGACCTCACCAAAGACGGCATCTTCAACAATGACGGTAGCGATTTCGCCTGTTAGCGAGGGGCGCCTGTCGATGATTGTAGCCTTTCTATCAGTTGTAGCTGGTTTCTCGTGTGGAGCGATAGTAATGTGAGAAGAATTCATGATAACAGTGATGGGAACGAACGACTGTTGAGGAGGGTTTATGGTGTAAACTATCAGAGGGGATGAGTTGTGTAGAGGTCGAGTTGACTCGGGACTCGGGGAGGAAAATGCAGCAGATCACCTGGGGAGGTTGTTGTCCTTTTAACGTCAAGTCTATCGGGGCAATTGTTTCTGGGCGTTTCCTTCCTGTGTGCGTCGGGCCTGCTCCTTCTCCTATCAGCAAAGTTACAACCATCCTACCAATCGTCCATCGTCAAGGATCCACAACTCTAGAGACAACACAGGAAGCCAGTTACAAGCCACATGATAATAAGATGCGAATGACTTTCGGGCATTCCCAAAATGGCAAGTGTTCGTCCTACACGTTCGTCCCCTTCTCCCACATTCGAGGCGGGGACTTAACTCAACGTGTGGTTCTTTGTCACTGTTGTTAAAGACGACGGGTTTCATTGGTACGAATGTAGGTCAGGAGATCGTTGATAACCCATTTTCAATGTGTTTCGAACCAAACTCTGAGTGTTCTTGTTATTACAAGCAGGACTCGAAGCAGCCAATGTTGTATTGATTCTGAGCGTACTGGCACCCAACCAACCAAGGAACGCCCTAATACCATGTCTAAATATTAATTATGAGAAAGATAATCTTCTTCTGCTTCTGCTTCTTCTTCCTAAAGGGGCGCTTCTAGTGCCAATTGTTGTTGCGACCTCTAACACCGAGATGTCCCAGATCGAGAACTCAAAGTGCCCCATATAACAAGCATCAAACAATGTTAATCGGAGATACTGTCAGACTCTCTTTCGAGACTAGGGAGCTAGACTTGCACCATGGAACTAAGCTAGAAGCTTGTTTGACAGAATGTCAATGTACAACTCCTGATGTTTAAGTTAGCGCCGCATTTCCCCAACCTCGTAACACAGCAACTTACTCCAAAATTCAACGACGCCTCATGCGGGGGTGTCCTATCATCCGGAGGTTGCCGGTCCAAAACCATGATAGAGTAAATTGGTGCTTGATTGGACAGGTACTTACTTTATTACGCTCTCTCAGGGTAGTCCTGTACGTGATCTCGACGTTGAGTATCCCACATTATTCAGACATAGCTGCGAACACCGAGAAGCAACTAGCAACCATTCACTAAGCAAAGTATTCAGAACATAACAATAATACCTTTGTTAAATCAGTTGCGGCATTCTATAGCATATATAATAGTAAGCGAGTGTTCGATTCATGACTCCAGCTTCCTCGAGCGTACCGGTGTAGGGTATCTCGTCTCCTCTTGGGAGTATGGATGAATGGCATAAAAGTGCCCTATTCATTTATCCTTCAACAGTTCTCAAGAATTACAGAGAAAGTAATGATAAGTGTTTCCCCGTGCGTCCACATAAATGTATTATTCCAAGGGGAAAGCCTGGAAGGCTGGTACTACTCTCAACGCAATAATACTTGGAACAATAATATGAATTCAGACAAACATTCAATTTAGCCGGTAGCAATCTAATCCTAACAACTTCCATCCGAAAAAGGAACATCAGCAGACTCGGGAAATTTAAAGCCCCTGCGCATAACCTCGCACCAGATCCAGGCAAACTCATCCAATGTCAAATGAGTCGTTTCACCTTTTCCACTACCCATGTCATCTACAAACATCGAGCCCATGCGGCCTTCCTATTCGATCGAGTCGGAAATACTGAGTAATAAGCCAAGCGACATTTGACAATCCGCGTATTCGAATAGGCAAATCGTAAAATAAAGCCAGTGCTTCAGACCTAGACTAGATCTCACCGAGATGCAAGATCTGGGAAATGAGACAGATGGAGCAGACAAATTGGCGTCCCTGGACCCCAGCTTTGCCCGGGGTCTGCAGACAGGTGGCTTGACTAAACCCCTTGGCAGCATTCCAAATGTGCCCCATTTACAACGTCTCTCAATGGATGCCAGCATAAAGTACAGTAGATCACAGCAAGAGCCTTCAAATAGACATATCAACTTTCAATTAGACAATAATGAATAACTTCCAATCGCAAATACCGGATTGCAGATTAGAGATGTAATATACAAAGTAAAAAACGCCAAGATAGCGGTGGTATTTAAAAGTCTAGCCGAGTATTGTACATTGAAAGACATTTAAATACAGAAAAGCTCATGAGATGCCATAGCCAGCAGGCCTAAACAGATACAATTGGAAAAGGGAATAGTTTAAACCAGTATGTAAGCGGCGAAACCAGCGACGGCAGCGAAGATAGCAGAGCCGGCGAAGGAAGAGGCACCAGCAACAGCGGGAGGAGTAGGGCCGGGAACGCTGGGACAAAGTCAGTAATGTGTTTCAATGGAGTAGATATCAAGAGTACTCACGTCTGGTTGCCACCGCCAATGGGGGTGGTAGCAGGAGGAGGAACAGCAGGTCCAGTAGGAGCAGGGCCCTCAGGCTCACCAGGGTTGCCGGGGTTCTGGGGGTTCTCGGGGGTGGTGCCAGTAGCGCAAGGAACCTGGACGGTCTGGTACTCGACGCTGGTCATGACAGTGGTGTACTCCTTGGTGATGGCCTTGACGGACTGAGAAGGAACGCACTGCTCGGGCTGGCCGGGGACGGGAGTAGGAGGGACGATGGGCTTAGCACCGCTCTCGGTAGCGGGAGGAGCGGGGTAGACAGGAGGGTGAGGGACGGTGCCGTTACCGGGCTGGCCAGGCTGCTCGGGAGTAGCAGGAGGCTGAGCGGGCTGGGTCTGGGCAGGAGGAGCGGGAGGCTGCTCAGGCTTTCCGGGAGTCTCGGGGGTCTCGGGCTGCTCAGGCTTTCCGGGAGTCTCGGGCTGCTCAGGCTTCTCGGGTTGGCCAGGAGTCTCGGGTTGCTCAGGCTTCTCGGGGGTCTCAGGCTTCTCAGGCTGGCCCGGCTGCTCAGGCTTCTCGGGAGTCTCAGGCTGACCAGGAGTCTCGGGCTGCTCAGGCTGCTCGGGGGTCTCAGGCTGCTCAGGCTTGCCGGGAGTCTCGGGCTTGCCGGGCTTCTCGCTGCCACCGGTAGGCTCGACGGGGCAGACGGTGGTAGAGACGGCAATGGTCTCGGTAACAACAACGGGGGTGCCACCAGTGGCGGGGCAGTTGGGGACCTCGGGACCGCAAGAGGTGATGGTCTTGACGTTGGTAGAGTAGATGGTAGAGGTGGTCATGGGAGCCTCAGTGGTGGCAGGAGCCTCAGGAGCCTCGGTGGTAGCGGGGACCTCAGGGACCTCGTAGGCCTCAGTGGTGTCAGCACCCTGCTGAGCAGAGGTGACCTTGGGAGGGACGGGGTAAGAGGTGGTGCTGACAACGGTGGATCTGGCAGGGCAGTTGGTGACCTCAGGACCGCAAGAGGTGATGGTAACGTGCTTGGTCTCGTAGACCTTGGAAACCTCGTCGTAGTGGGCCATGGCACCAGAGGCCAGGAGAGCAGCAGCGGCAGTAGAGTAACGCATCTTGGCGAATTTGATTGTAAGTTTGGTAAAGAAAGTCTGAAGCTACAAGCTTAAAATAATAAGTTGATATCGAAAGTGGTGAAAGAATGGACGACCTAAGTCAAATGTTCTGAAACTAGCAGCTTAGAAATGGCTTTTTGGGCTGAAGAGAAAGGGAAGAGAAAATGCGATTGAGGTCGCAGGATGGTCGCATATTAATAGCGATATCAATCCATAGAACAGCGACTCCTATACGGAGATTACGTACCGTGGTCCAAGGAGGCCATCCATCCATTCTGGGTCCAAGGGGGGTTCCAGTAAAGGCAACAAACATGGGATGAAGTGTGTGAGTTTAGCATGAAAGCTGGGGGAAGCCATGTCGCTTGCCCCAGTCTTTCAGAGAAGGTCACCCATGGAGCCTTCTGTGGCCCGTGAAGCCTCCTGTTTACAAGGGTCTTTTGCGCCACCCTCCCAACTTAGATTAATGCAGGAACCCACCCGCCAGGTATCACCATCCCAAGTCCCCATTAAAACCAAATCCCGATGCGCGCATCTTGTCAAAACTTGGCATCGGATAGGCTATTGCGTACTTGCTGAGCTGTGCTGCACTACAAGGTGAGGCTATCAAAAGTCTATGCTGAACAAACAATCTCAATTCCCCAAGATAGAAACACCAGCTGACGTCTTGGTCCTTCGATCCGATGAGCTTGTTTCTCTGATTGCCATGTGGATATGAGGGAGGGTTGGAAAGTGCAACATCACAATCAAACAAGAACCGAGATCACAGCCTTCTAAATGCGGAAGATTTGGCCGCCATAGTAAGGCCCTAGATGCTGTAGGCACTGTAAGTTGCAGGCTGCTTTAATATGTATTTCGGTTACCTCACTGGGGGTTACTTGGAGAGATTAATACCAATAGTCGATACGAATAAATGGTAAGAGAATTAAGTCTAGATCTTACTATCTATTGCGTCGGTGAAGGAAGCTTTACTCTTTGAATCCCAAGAAATCTCTTTTTCTTTTCGAGGCGGTGACGGTTGTTTCGCATCATCGCATTGAGAGGCCTCAAAAGCGAAGGGAAACATGGGAAGCCGCTATGGCCATTCAACTAATGAGATTCGTCCAATCTTGGGCCTGGCACTTGAGCTTATTCCCGCGATTAAGATGTACACTCCCTTGTCACACGATGCAATAAAGCCCCGAGCTTTTACTCTACTTGTTGTCGGCTCGAGCGAGTTGGACTTTGCTGATCAGAACATTTAGTAGACTCCCATGACGTCGAGTCGTGATGAAACAAAGAACCACAATATTTTGTCTTACGCGGCTTCAAAGCAAAAAGGTCCACCCACGATAATGTGAAGTCGGATTGCCCGTAAGACAAGGCGATCATCGATTTTAATCTCTTGATAATTGTCACTTACATCAATAGTTTAGAAAAATGCTTCTATTCTCGTCATTCTTTCTGCCGTGTCTTTGCTTGCGTAACGTTCCAATAGCGGTATCAACTTACTTCACCTCACTACAAAACCCCTGCAGAACTGAACCCTGGCTTGCAGTTGGTGTTGGCTAACTGTGAGCCAATGCCCCAGCCGGTAGTGGCTTGCCGCCCTTCTCCTGACGATCTTCCCGCCTGTCATGGAAGCTTGGCAACGAATGGTTGGCTGCAGTAATAGTCCGCATATTAAGAACTCCCATCCATAATAGTGCGACAGAATCCCCTATAACGGAGAATTATAGGGGACTCTAGATCAAACTAGAGGTATTTTCTTGTTAAACAAAACGAAGCCAAGCCAAGCTAAACATTAAACATCTCAACTTTCACTATTCCATTCAAGGTCAAAGAGGGAGAATAGATGGGGAAATGAAGATGACGAGTCATCTCTATCTTAACGAGCCTCTAGTCTCTTGATTATCGCGCCGTCGCTCACCAAAGATGTCTTCGCATGTTTGAAGCGCCGAGCGTCTGTCGATCTCTGTTGTTTCAGCGAATGTCTTGTCGATCGTCACTTTTTTGCAAGCTATTACAAGGAAACAAAGAACACGGCCCACAAGGTGCTGATCTCAAGTTCACGTCATGCGCCAATATTGGCCAGTGATGCTTGTCGCTTCCTCTTGCTTTCCGAATTTCAAAGAGGGAGCTGAGACTGAGTTACCGAGATACTCTCCGAACGAAACGTCGGCTATTAGTCGATCGCCCTTCAGCTCTTCTCAATGAGCTCATGTGAAAGATGTTTGAAACAACCTTTGTTATGCGAAGCGCCTGTCGCTACGTTCTCGCAACTCTCCGACTACCTATAAGAGTTTCGGTGATCTTATCACTTTAATACTCGGGCTTCGATTACATTTCGGGCCAGTATATTATGCTTAACGCTTTCTGCGACCTGTGGCATCCATGCTTCTAACGGCTTTCTGACTCTGAACTTAATCTGTGTCCGAATACTGAAACCTCGCACAGATCTGTAAGACTGAAGTTTCGAAACAGCAAAACTACCGAGAGTTATTGCCTCTCACGGAACGTACCGTTCGTATACTCTACCTGTGCCACATTGACGATAGCTTCTCACTCCTCAGTACGGGTCGCACATAAGGCCTTCATTTGTAGCCTTCTTGCGTCTGTATTTTGCACCTTTGTGCAAAGACATACAAAATGGGCAGTCTTATCTCAAGATGAAGTCTCAACGCTCATCTGATCGAACGCAAAAATAGCCGTGGTCGTCAAAGACGAGTTGTCGTGTCAAGAATCTCACAGCCTAGTCAGGCTTCAACAGATTCAAACTCGAAACAATGGCAAATCGAGCATCCAAAACTACGTCGAACGGGCACAACGTTTTCCGCCACGAATTTACACTTTGAAGCATCATGACTCCAGTGCTTGCACGAGACCAAAACCTCAATGAAGCCGGAATATGCATAGCTTCGAGCAATGTCCGAGTCTGGTCTTGCAGGTTGCCAAAGATATCACCTTTGTCATATCAAAGCAACGATCTCGAGATCAAAAGACCTATTCAAAAGATGGAGATCGAGGAAAAGCTTGGTTAGGTTGCCCTGACCCACTGGATAGGGCTTAAGGTACCCGTTCATGTCGAAGGATGTCGATTTTTGGGGCTTCCACTATGAGCCTGTCTGTACGAATGAGGTTATTCGGCGCAGCTGGTATCCATATTGAAGCATTGGGCTGCAGTGTAAGTGTTTGAGTTGGTAATTTGGCTCAAGAGTAGCTCAGGCTGTTACCGCTTATCTGTTCTTGGTCTTGTGCATGACGATAGATCCATGATCCGCATAAAAACCCAAGTCTTGAAAGGATGTAGCTGCTGTCATGTCTTGTTCATGATAGATACGAGTGTTGAGCTGTATTCATTCAAGAGGTGATGTTCATGAAGACGGGAGAGTCGTCAAGTGTAGAGAGAGGGGATCGTTTTACCGAACATGTGCCGACAGAGTTACCCCACATTGACACAAGCCCAAGAAGTTCAACGCACCGACTTTTAGAAATAGCACATCTCGAGATAAAAACGCAGTCTTCACACGACAAAACTGCTGTCACCGCCTCAAAATTGCTGTTCTCGTGCCCCTAGCAGCTCATACTACCGCAGCCGTCTCTGGCATAGCTCCAGGCCCATCAGCTGTACCCCTGCTCATTATACGGGCTCTTTTCTTCCATCATCCAATCCGAATCTACCTTCAGTTAGGCATGACCCCTCGGTAGCCTTGCTCGCCTTGACCCTCTATATTTCTTCCATAACTATGCTGGATGTTGTGTACCTTAGGCTGCCGGAGTTATAGCAGCATCATCCATACTTGAAACGTCTCTCTCTATCATTGTCTCGAGCGTATATTGCAACTGAACCTCGATCATGGAGGCTCAGGTGAGTTAATACTTTATTTCTTTGTCCCCATGACATCTGAGTTACTCTCGTGCCCCGCCACTCTGGTCGTCACTTTTTGGTCATGGTCAAGCCGCATCGGCCTAATATCTGCCTTCTCGAGGCCCGACCCGACGGTCTGGGTAGCATATGAAGCTCGCAGAAATATGACAACATTTCGTTGCTGACATCTATCTCAATGGCACAGATCGAGAACGCTGTCGGGATCCTCTCGAACCCCACCTCCGATCAATCTATTAAAGAACAAGCTTTCGAATACTTGAACCAACTACGAACCGATCCCTCAGGATGGCAAGCTTGTACTACTCTCTTCGCTCGAACCCCTCGAACATCAGAAGTCGTCCGTCTGGTCTGTCTGGAGGTGGTCAACTATGCGGTCCATACACAAGGTCTTGACCAAGCAAGCCTTGGTTTCCTCAAAGATACTCTACTTCAATACTGTCGGCAAACATACGGCCCCAATGCTCAGCAAGAACCCGACCCTGCACACCTTCAGAACAAGCTCACGCAAACATTGACGTATCTGTTTGTCTTCCTCTACCAAAACGGTTGGGAGAGCTTCCTCGACGACCACCTCGAGTTGACGGGTCTCTCAACAAACACCAACAATGTTCCAGGTGTCGTCTTCTATCTTCGAATCCTCGGCTCCATTCACGACGAGATCGCCGATATGCTTCTGTCACGGCAGAACAACGAAGCCAAGCGAAATACTGAGCTCAAGGATCAACTCCGAGCTCAGGATATGCATAAAGTGTCTGAGTCGTGGAAGCAGCTTCTTACCCAATACTCAACCAACGACACTGTTGTAGAACTTGTTCTCAAGGTCCTGGGCAAGTGGGTCAGCTGGATGGACATCTCCTTGGTCATCAGTCAGGACATGCTTGGGCTCCTGCTGCCAGTAGTTGGACGGCCGACCAGTTCAGGTGAGGACAAGGTTCGTGATACCGCTATCGACACCTTGAATGAGATATGCGGCAAGAAAATGCGTTCGTCAGACAAGATGGAGATGATTTCCTTCATCAACCTTCGAGAAATTGTCGAACAATTAGTTGCTAGTCCTCCTCTGAGCGAGTACAAGGGAACCTCTCGATACGATACGGATCTGGCCGAGGCAGTCGCCAAATTAGTTAACACCGTCCTCTCCGATATCGTACGGGCTCTCGAGGACAGCCAGATCAGTGATGATACCCGCGCTAGAGCTAACCAGCATCTCCACGGCTTCTTGCCTTTCCTTCTGCGCTTCTTCTCTGACGAATATGATGAGGTCTGCTCTTCAGTCATCCCCGCCCTGACTGATCTGCTTACCTTCCTCCGTAAACTCACCGTGGTTCACCAAGACTATGGTGGCATGCTTGCGCCAATCTTAGATGCCATCATTCACAAAATGAGATACGATGAGACTACCACCTGGGGTGATGAGGATGAGCTTACCGACGAAGCTGAGTTCCAAGACCTGCGTCGCAAGCTCCAGAACCTGCAAAAGTCGATTGCTGCTATTGACCAGCCACTGTACATGGACATGCTGAGCAATCTGGTTGCCACCACTTTCCAAACGTTGGACCAGCAGGGCTCGCAAATGGATTGGCGGGATCTTGATCTGGCCTTGTATGAAATGTACCTCTTTGGCGAGCTTGCTCTTCCTAACCAGGGCTTGGGAACCAAGAACCAGCCTTCTACCGAAGCCTCGGAGAGATTGGTGGTCATGATGCAGAAGATGGTCGAATCTGGTAAGCACTCTTTGGTGAACTATTGATTGTATTGCGGTGACTCTAACATAGTACAGGCATTGCCAACTTCTCTCATCCGGCCATTCTCCTGCAGTACATGGAGATTTGCGTCAGATACTGCGTTGTTTTCGAAAACCATCTTTCACAGTACATTCCTCAAGTTCTCGAGAACTTTGTGCGCCTGGTACACCATGACCATGTTCGCATCAAGACCCGGTCGTGGTACCTGTTCCATCGTTTCATTAAGCAGTTGCGCGCTCAAGTAGGCAATGTTGCGGAGACAGTCATCCAGTCGATTGGAGACCTTCTGCCTATCAAGGCTGAGGTCCCTGGAGACGATGCCGATGATGATATGTCTTCAGACGAGTCCGACCACTCCGCGGATGCTCTCTTCACCAGCCAGCTGTACCTCTTCGAGGCTATCGGATGCATCTCCTCGACTCAGAGCACACCCGCTGACAAGCAGGCTTTGTATGCCCGATCTGTGATGGACCCCCTGTTCACAGACATGGAAAGCCACCTCCCACGAGCTAAGGCTGGCGATGCTCAGGCAGCCCTTCAGGTGCATCATATTGTTATGGCCTTGGGTACGCTTGCCCACGGGTTCTCAGACTGGACTCCAGGCGTCACCTCCAATGCTCATGGGCCACCTGATAAGGCCGTCTCCGACGAGTTCTCTCGTGCTGCTGAAGCCATCCTGATTGCCCTGAACCAATTGAACTCATCTGCCGAAATTCGCACTGCTTGCCGCTCAGCTTTCTCCAAGCTTTTGGGCGTTCTGGGTTCTGCTGTGCTGCCTCAATTACCGCAGTGGATCGAAGGTCTATTGTCCCAGAGTTCATCCAAGGATGAGATGGCCATGTTCCTGCGTTTGTTGGATCAGGTCGTGTTCGGTTTCAAGGCGGAGATCTACGAAGTTCTTAACATGCTTCTAACACCTCTGCTTCAGCGAATCTTCGGCGGGCTTACGGAACCCATTGCCGGAACTGACGATGAGATCCAGCTGGGCGAGTTGAGGAGGGAATACCTCTCTTTCCTTCAGATCATTCTTAACAATGGACTGGACGGCGTTCTCGTCAGTGAATCAAACCAAGGCTTCTTCGAGCCCATGATCTCGTCTATTATCGAGCTCGCCAAGACTCTCGAGGGCAACGTTACAAGCAGTAGGCTTGCCTTTACACTTATGATGAGAATGGCAGCCATCTGGGGCGGGCCCGATGTCGCAACTATCTCACAGAACCCAACAGCTCCTTCCGGCAGCCCGAACCCTGCATTCCCCGGTTTCGAGCAGTTCATGATCGACAGATTCCACTCGACCTGCTGGGAGGTTATCAAGAATCCTAACTTCCGCCCCTTCCAGGATGCTCAGACTAAGCAAGTCCTCACAGAGATTGCAGGTCTGGAGCAGATTATCTACACCAAGACTGGCGATGTTTTCATCCAGGAACTGCAGAACAACCTTTTCCCTAGCCTCGGAGTCAACGGTGATGACTTTCTACGATCTCTCACGACGTCGACAGACAAGAGGCAGTTTGCTTCCTACTTGCAAAATCTCCTCAAGTCCCGGCAGTAAAGAAAAGGACAAAAACCATAAAAACAATATAAAAATGAAAATAAGATGCTTGCAGTTTGATAGGGAGACATATATACCCGTGCCTGAATAGCAAGCACGGTGAATTTGAGCATGACGAGACTGAGCTTCACGATGATGATGACTGGGGATGGGTGTATGGGAGCCTCGCGGCGCATGTTCAGGGAGTTTTGCGGACAAAAACATATTAGAGCTAAAAAGAATCGTCTTATTTGTCTTTCTTAGTCAAAACGAATATTCCCCCTTTTCTTTATTCATTTCATAGGGCGGCTGGGTCTTTTTTACTAGTTCATGAAGACTGGTGAAGGAGGAGGAAGTGTGATAGCATGAAGAGACTTGGACAATGATGATATAAATACAATTCTTCATTAAGAACCTATTCTATGATTGAAAGATCGAGTATGTTACGTAGGCCGTGCAGTTAGCCTCTTCCCTACTTGAGTCTCTATGTCAGATATTTTGTCCACTGACGCAGGAGAAGTAAACTACTTGAAACAATTACGAGGCATGAGTTTTCGGTGGTTGCAAATCACAAGCGAACAAACGATGTCTTGAAGAGGTTGCATACATCGAAGAGAAGACGGGAGGTACTACAGGTAATCGCAGCAGGCTCAGGGATAAACCACAAATCCTAATTATTATATTCCACCTTTTGAAAAGCCAGTATTTAGAACAAACGCATCGAATGTCTAGACAGCATATTCCGTTCTAGATAATATAACCTCCACCAGTCAAGCAGCGCCAATCTCGAACACCGGTTCCTTCTTCAAGTTCCACACACCACCAAAGCACTTCCTTAGCCTTCTCAGGCTGTCCACTCTCTTCATAGGCGCGACCCAGAGTGAACCATGCCTCAGATGAGTTCCAGCTGGAGCCGAGTTTAGTGAGTGTAGAAAGCAGTGCGTATGCACGATCTCGGGCGGCGAGACGATCGACAAGGGGCAGGCGGGATGCCTTGTAGGCGACAGGTAGCTCGTCGGCGTCCATTGGTGGCTTGGGAGTAGATTGCGTGTTTGCAGGGCCGAGGCCAAGTGGTGTGGATGGGAGGGAGGGGACAGCATAACTATTTGAAGCCGAGACAAGATCGTTGCCAGCATTGGGATTGAAGGGGTCGTCCAGAGGAGGAATGGGGGATGGCGGAAGGAGATCTTCACTATAGATATCGAGCAGAATGTTTGAGAGTCCGACAATAGCGCTGGGATGGTTTGGCGAATGCGTCAAAGCGGTCTCAAAGTCATTACGGGCTGTGTATGGTGCTCCTTTAGACAAAGATAGTTGTCCAAGCTGCGATTATGTTAGCTGACTTGCGTATATAATATGAAAAAGGAGTCCATCTTACCTCTGCATACAAGTCACTCCAGAGATCCTCGACACTCTTCTTTTCAGCCCAGCCAAGATTTTTCAAGGTGCCAGAGCCTGAAGGATCTCTAGCCAGATCAGACTCTAGACTCTGAGTGAGTCGTTGTGCCTCTGTGACAGCCCCCTTGCAGTCGTCCTTCATGCCTGCGCGGCGGTAGAAACCAGCAATCATAAGCCAAACTCGAATCAAGAGGGCCGCTCGCTGAGATCGCTCCTTGTCCTTAGGGAAGTGAATCAAAGGTAGGATACAGGTAGAGGCGTAGGCGTTATCGACTGATAGCTCAGAGTAGTCAGTAGACTTGGACTGTGTGGAAAGATAAGAGTTGAGGTGTCCAATCGGCCGTTGCTTTCTGAAAGATGAACCTCTGCTGGCGGATTGTCGTTTACTCGAGTATGTGAAGAAGTCTGACTGTTGCTCCTTCTCTTGGTCTTCAACATTTGCTGGTGTAAAGAATACATCGCCATCGACAACTGTAGGTCCATGTGAAGCTCCGATAGCCCCGATACTGGAAGATCGCTGTCGGCTGTGGCTTCGCTCACGCTTCTGAAGACTATTGCTTCTACCCGTAGCACTCCTATTGCGACGGACAGAAGACGCCGATGTTCGTGGCCGCGATTCTGCTGCGGATCCAGTATCTCCAGTAACCTGAATAGTTGGTGCACTACTTCGCACTGTTGCCGCAGTCTGGGGTCGGGGATTTCTGTCGCCAGGAGGAGCATAGACCTGTCTCGTAGGCGGTCTTGATCGGTCGGCGCCACCGAAAATAGTTCCCCTAATGCTCCTAAGCGTACCAGAAGTCTTTGGTGGTTCCAGAGCTTTGGGTGGGTTGAGTGTTGGTGATGCAGCAACATTTCCAAACAATCTCGAGAATAGTGTCAACAGCTCGAAACTGGCATTCACAGCCACATCAGGGCCATCATTTAACTCAATCAATGCAAGCTGTGTCATCTTCACTTCCAGAATACTCTCCTTCTCCGCATCATCCATATCATCAACTAGGCCGTGTCGGTCCTCTGATGCGGCGCCCTTTTCTGCTTCGTTTAGGTGCTCGCTCCTGAACGCCTGATCAGCCTTTCCGAACAAGATAGTATTGTCCTTGAACTGTTCCAGAGCACCCTCGCATGCCCTTGAGGCCATGCTGTAATCTTGTCGAGCACTGAGGAGAAGAGCCAGGAGATGCCACACAGGGATCAAAGATCGTTCTTGCCAATATGGTCCATATACCAAATCGTAGTTTTCTTCCTGATCCTTGCTTGCTGTCAAGGCGGTTCTGACGGTCTCGATCGCAGCAGTCAGTTCTCGTCGCTCAGCTAAGAGCAAACCAAGAGCATAGAAACTCCTGATATCTTTTGATCGTCCAAGGTCGGCTGATAGAGACTTTCTTAGGCATCGAATCGCTTTTTGCTGGATCTCAGTCCTAGCGGAGGCCTCATATGTGATTCTTGACCAGTTGGCCTGAGACAACCCGATGGCTTGCCATGCCAGGGCAATAGTATGAGGTGGCACAGGAGGGTGTGGCGAGTTGAGTTCGTCATGTTCCGAAATGACCGGCGTAGGATTATCTTGGGAGGTAAGTTGAGGTAGCTTGGCCAACCAGTCTTCCAACTCCAACCCAAGCTGATACGCCTTTTCTGCGGCAGGGTGTTGGCCATATCTGCAAAGAGCAAGGATGCATTGAGCGATCGTCTCGAGCACTGTGGCATCGTCGTCTAGGCTGGGCTCAATATGTCCTGTCTTGTCAACACGGGCCTTACCCTTCTTGACAATCTCAAGATATGAGTCGAAAGCCTTGAAGGCAAGATCGAATTCGGCAACGGAGAGGTGGACAAGGAATAGAGAGCGCAGAATGGATGTCGAGTGGTAAGTCTTCATGGCTGCATTGTAAAGAATGTCGAGAACTCCACGGCTCAAGATACCTCTTCCACCTTGACCGAGATCCTTTTCGCTCCATCCTCGACCACAGAGGATAGTCCAGTTCCGTAGTACTTGATTGACGAACCATTCAACTTCCTCACGCTCATCTTCAGCCCTGGGGAAGGAAGTTTCCCCTAGTAGGAGAGCCTGGTATGTGGCTTCAGCATGCTTGAGCTCTATTCGTAGCTGACTTCGCGGTGAAAGGTCGCCCGCCGTGTTGCTCACAAACCCGGTTGGGAAGGGCTGATCAGACTCGAGAATCTGTGAGAGAGCAGTGTAGTACTCCTTCCAGACCGTTCTCCTAGGTACGGACCCCTTAAAGCCGTATCCTCCCGTCACAGGTGTGGACATGGTATCCCAGAATCTCGCCCAGGCACGGTAGCCGGACAATGAGTCGGCATCAACCTGCAAAATTTCGTTATTTCGGTACGCGTTGCCGGCGAGCATACAGTATTCGGTAAGAAACAGCTCTGACCAGTATCGAAGTTGTCGTCCTATTCCATGCTCTGCCCATACTCGTCCAAGAGATGGGAGACCGGCTCGGTAAGAGATCAAGGCCTGCTTCGACTCACCGCTACGCGCAAGGCAGTTAGCCCTGAGGTATGCGGCTTTGAGCGCGCAGACGCTTGACCATTCAGCATTCTTGTCGGCCGGGTTGATATCTCCTTCCGTCAAGTTATTCTCGGGTAGTCGACTAACACATTGGTTGTAGTCTCCCAGTGTCCAGTGCAACCAGCCCGCGCATACCTCGGCCTGGAATCTGTCGTTCTCGTGTGCAGCTTCCTCATCAATCGCCGCCTCGAGCTTCGGTAGTTGATCCGCAACATTAATATCACCAGTGTTCACGGCAGTGGTTGGTCGACTTTCGTTATTTGTATGAGCTGCTGCGCCCGTCGTCTTCGCAATGGC
Organism: Fusarium sp. NRRL 66335; assembly: GCA_004367055.1. NCBI lineage: Eukaryota > Fungi > Ascomycota > Sordariomycetes > Hypocreales > Nectriaceae > Fusarium > Fusarium sp. NRRL 66335. The sequence continues at coordinate 82,874 of QHHG01000096.1, read as the reverse complement.
GCATTCGGTTTCGGCGGTCAGCGCGAGGCCTAGTTGAATTGTGTTATTGTTGTTTCTTGAGAAGCTATTCGGGGTATCATACAAGCTCTGTCGGGAGCATGCTTGCGGACTTTGCGAACGAGCTCCGGGACCAAGTCCCAGTTACCGTCGCAGCGGGCATGGTCCAGCTGGTTGATATATTGCGCGGCCTTAGGCTATAAAGCAAGAGCAATACATGGTCAGCTTCTCGACAACTCATTAGGGCCTTCTGTGTCGTCTTACACCCATGGTTGAATGTCTGTCTGTTCAATATTCAGGGGATCGGTCTCGGACTTAGACTAGAAGCTGGGTAGCGCCAAGCGCATGGCGGGAGGGTTTCAATGGGGAAAAAAGAACAGGAGACCTCGAATTCGAGGTTATTGACACGGTGGAAGTTTCAGAATCGTCTATACTGAAAGATGTTTGTGTTGTTTCACGAGGCCTCCTGTGGTGATGGTATAGTTGCGGTCTCTGGACTTAAAGGTGGTTACGGTGGTATTTGGCAGACGGAGAGCTGCTGGGACGACGTAACTCAGCTGCCAAGCCAATCAAAGTCGGACATTCCAGCACGATAAACTCCACTGCCAGGGGTCTTCCCGCCGGCCAGGCTAACCCACCTAAGCTATGCTGTTCGCGTTGCTAAGGGACCTAAACTACAGAAGCAGAAAAAAAGTTTCGAAGATTTCTTGGTCGATCTACAGCTTCAAGCAGAATCTGAGGTTCCATATAAGCCAAGAATTCCATTCTTGACATATTTTCTGGATCCTGTCTAACCGTACAGATCCTATCAAAGTCCTTTATTTCTCCTGCCTCTGCCAATTATAAGCGGCGGCGCATTATCAATTTTGAGTTGGTCTAATTCTTGCCTGGGCCAATATCTTGAAGAACCTACTTTGTCGCAAAGCGTCTGAGACTTTACATTCACAACCTCTCTAATCAAAATTCACTCGAACTCAACACTCATGGCGACTTCAACACCACCCGATCTGCGGGTTCTTCTCCGCAAACTTAACGACATCGCGGAGCCTCAGCTTCTTCTTCATGCGCTACCGTCTCTCATCAACCATGTCCTACATTGCAAAGAGGCGTTGTCAGCGCCTTCAGACAGCAAGGTCAAGAATGGCTCTTCTGAAGCCGCTGGAATCGTCCATAAGATCAAGCTGAAGATCAACAACCTCCTGACTGGACGTACAACCCGCGAGTCTCGCTTCGTTGCCGTTGCTCTGATTAAGACTATGGTTGACGTTGGTGGATGGGAGGTTCTGCGAGATTGTCAAAAATGGGTCGCTGGTCTCTTGGCTGTCGTTGAGGTATGTTCAAACTCATTTCGATAGAGAATCCTACTAACCCCTGCTAGAAAAGCGATCCAATGGCCTCCAAAGAATTAGCTATTGTGACTCTTGCACGCATCTACATCTCAGTCCAGCCATACCAAACTCTGGTCCGAGAGATCGCCACACCAACTATCCCAACTTTTGTCACTGCTTGTCTCAAGCTCATCAGTGTTCCCAAGTCTGGAGAGAAGCTTCAAACACCTTTGTCTGTCATTGAGACTATATGCGACACCCTCTCAGCACTCATCCCGCTCTACCCAACCACAGTTCGACCTTCCAGCGCCAAGCTGAAGACCGCAGTCAAGCCTTATCTCGCACCTACGCAATCAGACGAAATTGTTGCTCCTCAAAGCCTGCAGCGAGCTTCGCGAAAACTCGTCATTTCGCTTCACCATGTCGCCGCCAAGTCAGGAGGTAGTGATGAGTGGGCCAAACTGATCGACGTTCTCCTGAAAGAGTTGCACTCTACCGCTGATCAGGTTTTGAGAGCTGTGCAAGAGTCATGGGAGGGATCGAACGGATACACTCGATCTCGAGTTGAAGTTGATGGTGAACCAAATGGCGGAGGCGGAGCCGAACTCCCCTCATGGTCCGGTATTGAGGCTGGCGCTGAGCGGTTAGTTGGTCTGTACCAGTACCTTTCAGACTGCTTGAAATACCCTACAAAGACACCTGTCACAATACCTACCAGCGCTCTCGTTGGTGCTGCATCTCGACTGCTGCTTATCGCTAGACTCTCACCCAAGTCCCAAACGTGGGATCAGGCCCTTCAAACCAACGCTGCGATTTCAAGAGACGAAAAGGACAACCTCTGGGCGGCACTACCAGATATTCACATCTCTGCTCTACAACTTGTTGAAGTTTTGTTCCAACGCCTGGGACAAGAGTCAGTGGCTATTGCCCCTGAGGTCCTTGACCATCTCGTCCGCGTGTTCAAATCTGGCATCAACCTTCCCACAGTCCGAACAACCGGCTATACCGTCCTAAAAGAGATCCTGACCATCTCCGGCCCGACATTGTCCAAGTCTTCTGTTGCCAGCCTTGATCCTATCCTCGGTGCTTGCTGCCGTGACCTGCAGCAAGATGCTGGTCATCTCAAGGAGATCGCAAAGCCCGCGGCATCTGGCACCGACAGCAAGAAGAACAGCATCGCTGCCAATGCTGATCTTTTCCTCAAGCCCCAATCCGCCGAGGTTGTTTCAAACACATCTCTAGAGCCTAAGCACAAGGCTGCTGCCACCAGTCTCTTGCCGGTCATCCTATCAAACCTACCACAAAGGCATCTCAAGGCTGCTCTACGAGGTCTTGTTGACCAGACGGCTATTGTGACAAGCAACCGCGATGCCATGCTCGCAAGCGTTCTCAACCCCTACAAAGATCAGCGAGGTCGAGTCTATCCCAGCATCCTTCCTCACCTTACTCAGCAATTCCCTGACGACAAGGGTCTCGAGATTCTGCGTACCAACATTCGCGCAGGTGTTCAGATTTTGGCAGAGGCAGAAGGTGAGGAGCCGCTAGAGGCTCTCCCTATTGAGGAAGAGGAGGAGGAGGAGGAGGAGGAGGAAGATGAGGAGATGAAGGATGGCGATGAGGACGAGATCATTCCTGAAAAGAAGGGTGACCTATTCAAGCCTGGAACACTTCCCACAGCTCCCCACGCCGAGAAGAACCTGCCTATCCAAAGTAACCCCTTTGCCCCTATCGAGAAGGCCAACACGTCAGAGAACCACAACGCCTTTGCGCGAGCATCCTCGCCGCCCAAGCGAAAGCACGAGGGTCCACCAGACTCTGCGCCGAAGAGGCAAGTCCTGGAGAAGTCTTCGTCCCCTGATCGTGTGCTTCCCGCACCTATCCCTATCCAAAGCGCCCCTGTCGCGGAAGTTGAAGAGGAGGACTCTGGGGACGAAAGTGTTCATCTGAATATGGAATTAGAAGATTCTGATGACGACGAGGAATAGGCTTAGGCTACAAAAATAAAGTAGTCCAAATGCTAGCATAAGCTAGCATAATGTAACGAAATTATTTCGTCTCTTGTGCTTTTCGCAGTAACAGAAGAATCGTCCCCTAAAGCTTAGGCTACAGAAATAAGCAGCCTAAATGCTAGCCTAAGCTAGCATAAGGTGACCGAATTATTTCCTCTTATGCTCTCGACGGCCAATTCTTCTGACACCCTGACGAATATATGGATATAGCAAAGTAATTGTTAAGAGAATTTATTGGGTATATAATTTATAGGATCTGATCCCTCATCCTCTAGCCTTCGTAGGCCTATTCAATGCGCGAGGGCCTATGTGCATCCAAAGTCATGATCTAGCACTACGTATCGAAGCCAACCCTCTCCTAGCCAAATCCAGAAACCGCCAACCAACTCCTACCAGTAAAAGAACGCCTCCCAGAGGTGCTGCCACCTTGTATGCGAAGATAAGAAAATGATGTTTCCCACATCAGTCCCGCAGCCAAGCGCGACGCTTCTCCTCCTTGCGAGCTCGTCTTTTTTCCTTGAACTGCTTGAGTTCCGCCTTGGAAGGCTTCTTCCCCGAACGCTCAGCCTTCAAGCTGCGGCCGTCGTGGGCATTGGCGGCGGCCTCAACGTCGAAGAAGGCGTTCATCTGGCGCTTCGACTTGGCTTCGTCACTGTGGCGCTCGGGTCCTTCACCAGCTGCTTGAAACTGTCCGGTAAAGCGATTAAAAGTAGCTGTTGAGGCGTATATCTCGGCGGGATCGATGATACCAGAGGCTGTGGTTGCGTTCTGATCATCTTCGTTGCCCCCTTTGGCATACCAAGCGTTCGGGTCGTAGTCGCCGTGGATGGCTGGGTTGTAACCTCCAGCTGCAGGTTTCTCTGATGCTGGAGGTTGAGGAATGCCTGGAGCAGTCGGTACGGCAGCAGGTACGGCTGCGCTTGTGGCGACTCGGGGGTTGTCCCACTGAGACTGACCAGTGAAGCGATTTACGAAGAACCAAGCCTGGGTGTTGGGATCCCACTGACAATCCCAACCATCATCCTCCTGTTGCGGCGCAGGCTCGTTAGGCAGTGGTGGTCCAGAAGGCAAGGGTTCGCTAGGCAAAGGTGGTCCATCCGGAGTCGGCTCGTTGGGTAGAGGCGGCGCATCCTTATCGGCTTCATTGTTGTGGTCAGTTGGCGACTCAGAAGCCTCCCCAGATTCGCGACCAGAACTCTCCTCCCCAGATTCGGACGCGCCGTCGCGTTGAGGTGACTCTGGCTTCGGCGACTTGGTGACCGGTTCCTCTACGCCGGCGGAAGGCTTGGGCGATGACATGGCGATTGTTGCGTTGGTGGTTGCGATGTTGAAAGGTCTATCATCCCAAAAATGAGTTTACGAAAATCGACAGTGTCATCATGATACTTATGCACCTGAGGTTTAGATTTAGCAAAGCAAAGCAGAGCAGAGCGAATGATGTCTTCAGTATCCAGTTGATTGGATTTACTGGCAGGTATTCATTGGATAGCAAATATATGCTTCGCAATTTATCGAGAAATCGATAATCGTAACCTGACGATGATGGTTGGTTGAATAAAAAGAATTGCGACTGGATAACTCGAAATGATGAATCAGCTGCGCCTCTGACGCTGGTTGCATAATTTAGGTGACACTGCGCCGGACGAGTGGATGAAGCTAGTCACGTGAGGCTGCATGAAGCCGTCTTGCATGAACGACTGAGGACGAGAACATTCACTTCACTTCTATTGAAGAGAGTCAAACAGGCATTTACAATTACAGGGTAAAGTTAAGGCTTTCTGCTGAACTCTGAGATCATACAGTTAAAGAGTCCAAGTGAATTACCAAGTCCCAACTATCGAACTTCTAGGATCCAATGTCATCTCACTTGAAGGCCTCCTATTGAGGCTAAGCAAGGCCTCGACCATTCTCTTTACGCATAGACCTAACTAAGGAGCTCATAAGTTATATTGGCAGCTCATCATCCTAATCAGTGAAAATGCTGCTCTTGTTGTCATGTTTCTCAATTCTATTGCTCTATGATTAACTCGCAGTCATGTCTTGGTCACTTCACTCTCTTTGTCTAGGGCTCGTCGTGTTAGCGACTACCAGTCGTGTCTCATCAACATCAACAGCTGACGATAACTGTGAATGTTATCTCACCAATGGCTCCAATTCTGCCTACTATTCACGACACAACTTCTATGACTTCCGAGACCTTGCAGAATATGCCAAAGTCCCAAGTCCTGTTAAGAATGCTTCAAGAAAAGCAAGCGTAACGAGCGACTACTTCAAGAGTGATGCATGGGATAACACATGGAGTATCCAAGACTGGAACAATCGTGGGAGCGGTGGTGTCAGTCTCTCTGGCGATGCAACTGTCTTCATGGTCAACTCTCCAAACAATATCTACATCCAAGAAAACGACGATGACGGTGCAACTTCAGATACATTCCTCACCATGCAGACGATGCGAATGCCCGGTTTCCAGAGCGCTGCCGAGTTCGAATCCGTGTCAACGTATCACTACGTCTCCGTGCGGATGCTTGCTCGTGTCACCGGCAGCGCGGGTGCATGCATGGCTCTATTCACTTACCTAGAGGGTGATGAGCTAGCAGACGTGCAAGAGGCGGATATAGAGATCATGACGCGCGATGCGAAGAACCGTATTCAGTACACGAACCAGCCCTCATTCACAGAGGACGGTGATGAGGTTCCCAAGGCTACCCGCAACGCTACTTTACCAAATGGTATTGAGTGGGATGACTGGGTTGTGCATCGACTAGATTGGACACCTGAACGATCTGTGTGGTATGTACAAGGGCAAGAAGTCGCCAGCATCGAGTTTCAGACGCCCAAAGATCCGGCACAGATCATTCTCAATGCGTGGAGTGACGGTGGTTCGTGGAGCGGTAATATGAGTCTTGGTGATGCAGCGTACATGCAGATCCAGTGGATTGAGATGGTGTACAATACTACCAAGGGCAATGAAGACAAGAGGAGTCTTGACAAGGAGGTATTGGAAAGTGATGTTGGACAAAGGGGTTCTCTCTTTCGTCGAGAGGATAGTGATGATGGGTGCAAGGTCGTCTGTAGTATTGACGACGCAGGCAAGGCTGGTGAGACTAAAGTGCTTTGGAAAAGTGCAGCGTCTCACATATTGGGGACGGGACGTTGGACCAGCGCAGCTGTTGTCCTTGTGGTCATGATGGCTTTCTGGTAACAACTTAGTAGTAGTGTATATATATGTGTGTGTGATTTCACCAGTTCGTTACGCTTAACAGTGCACGTAATTACATATACCAAAAGCATGAGCCGAATACAACTAGAAGGTGTATTCAAAGCAAAGAAACCTCACGTCATTCCCGGGCTTATCCCCATGAACCTCTTTGGTCAAGGTCAACCTCCGCAGCTACCAATAACTGAACCCAAAGGACATAACCGTTTTCACCCGCAATTCCCCAAACTTTCTCTCAAACTTATTAAAACAAACTCACGCCGTCCGTCGATCTTGATCCATATCAGATCCCGAGCTAGTCCCACTGATTCTCTCGCATCCGCACTGACCCGCCCAATCTCACATCTATGCTCTAGCCCCAACACTCGACCGCAACCGTGAAGAAGCTATTGATAAAACTTACATAACGCATACTAGAAGTCGTGGAAAGCCGGAATTGCGCCAAGGTTCGGGGGAAGTCTGGGCAGAAATAATGGGGTTTAATGGAACCTGTTCACTGTTGCCTCAGTCGAAAATGAACCGGTCTTTTATGTCACCTGTGGAACAACCTCGCTATCACATATCGTGACTCGCTTCTCCGGGGTATGTGTCAAGCTTCCTTGCTTTCGAGAATCCTTACGGGGAACCGTGCAAAGGTCCGTGTCCATATTCTCGGGGTAAAACTTGGTTCGATGTCTGACTCGCAAGAAGGGTCGGCAAAGGGAATGGTCAAATGGCTCGCGAACGATGTATGTTGTAAATATGGTATTCGATGCGTGCTATGTACGAAGCCACATCACAATGTGTCTTTAATTCCGTCAACAGCTGCGTTCGCTATACTGAATTCCTTCAAGAAACCAACATCGCTTTCAACAGACTCTGGGTCTGATCACTAAACTTTTAGTAAATCCTTAAACCAATATTTCTTAGTTTTGAAGCAAAGCAAAAACCACCATCATATAACATTCCTATTTTTTAAATTCCTTGTACTCCATTGCCCCTGATATCTGTTTGAAACGAGCAGGCATATATCGGTTCTCGAATGACATGTCGCTGACTTTCGTAAGAAGCAATGATTAAGTGCTTTTATATAGTATTGCTGAAACTCCTCAACATAAGGAGCTCTATATCGAATATCTCTGTCCTGAATTATAGTCGTAAAGTCCGTCGACAGGTCTTGCCTTCGGAAGGGTATCATGATTTTTGACCATTTGCAACGTGTCTCCACGCCGCATAATGATGTGCTGAAGTTCGGCCTAAGGGGGGGGGCCTGTTGTCCAAGTCGGTTGCGGTGGGATATATCTATCACACATCCCGCAGAAGAACCAACAAGTCAGTCGCGGCGAGATTGCCTTTCAATCAAGTGCGAGCGTTAAGTGTTTTTGTCTTCTTGTAGCATGCCTATGGTGTGCCGATTTTTGAAAAACGTGGAATCTTTCAATCCCACGAGAATCCGGGCCAACCATGGATCTCTTGACTTGGACGAGAGCTGGTAGGAGGACCGGACCTCCTACCTCGTCAGCTCTGCAGGCGCCTGTCGATGAATGGACCCTCTGGAGGACTAGTTCCAGAGGTTGTTTTCGAGTTACAATTTCACCTCATGTTGGCTTGTTCAAACTGAAATTGCTGTCCGTTGGGGAACGCCATACTAGCACTCAATCCAAAAGGGTCCCAATCCAGGCCGTTCTGGTCCAGCAACTGGGTCATCGACGGATACTGTGAGTGTGTAGTCTGGGGCTGCTGTTGCTGCTGCTGCTGAACGGGCTCGTGGGATGGTGTCATTTGATGACCAGGACCGCTGGAGGCAGGCGACATCATCATAGGCTGTTGATTCTCGCCGTTGTAGCCAGATGGATATCCTCCATGGCCAGCGGGGGTTTCCATTTCGGGCTCATCAATCATATCTGCTTGAGCATCGTATTCTTGCTCTGTAGGTAAAGGGTTAGAATATACTGCGAATAAAAGTATGGGCATAATAACTTACCAAGCTGCTCAATATGGTTCTGAAAAGCAGGGGTAGGGTAGTAGGAAGCTCCGGATCCACCTTGTCCCCGGCCACCATTCTGCATCATTGACGGTCGAGGGGCCTGTGTATTCTGAGGCATTTGCTGCTGCTGTGGTTGCTGCGGCTGCTGAGGCATCTGCTGTCGTGACATGCTTGTCATCGAGCCACGCATCGACATGTTATCTGAGGCGGCAGGAGAGAAGGCAGAACCTGTGTTGCTAGGAGAATTCGAGTGAGACGATGGTGTAGGACGGTTCTTAGGTGAGGTAGCACTCGAATGAGGTTGAAGCGGAGGTGGCAGCACAGGGACAGGCTCAGCCTTGGGGGCGATGTTCGAGTTCGATCGACGAGACTGGTGGTGTCGGTTCATAATAGCACGCTGGATTGGGGGCGGCTGAACGATGTTCTGGGGCATGTGAGTTGGACCCAGGTTGGGGCTGCCAGTCTTTGCACGAAGTTCGGCCTGAACATCGATTCCCTTCTCGAGAAGAATACGCTCCAGCAGCGAGTTCTTGTATCGAAGCATCAAGCACTCGTCGGCGGCGGTGCGGTGAGCCGCCTGGAGGTTATGGAGGTTGGACTCATGGACGCGGATCGTCTCTTCGAGCTGCTTTATGTACTCAGTTCGACGTTCACGGAAGGCAGCTTGAGCCTGTCGGTTCCTTTGCTTTCGCTCTTCGGAAGTCGCATAGATCTTGACATTGCCTGTTAGTAGCTATTCTAAATGATCTTGTATATAGAGATTATGATGTCTCAGTTGTCAAGAGATGAGTGAGATTCGAGGGAGCGGGGAAGACGCAACGTCAAGGTGATCTGCCTTGGCGCCATCGTGCTGTGTTATTGTTCCTGATAGGAAACCTTGCTCGCGGATGATAGAAGCATGATATGGTAGACGGTGTAAGTGAGATATGAAACCGAGTCAAGACTTACAGGCTTGCGGCCGCCCTTCCTCTTGGGCTGCTGAGGCTCTTGGGTGGCATTGGCAGCAGAGGGTATCGCAGGGTGATGATCGCCTTCAGGACTTGAGCCAACGAGAGAGTCGGTCTCGTCCCGAGGATGACCGTTTAGGCCATTGAGATGATTGTTGTTGTTTTGGTGTTGCGCAGGATCCGCCTTATCGATTGACATCTTGTCTGCCATTACCCAGACCGGGCTACTAGACGATTTGCCGCGCAGCGGCAAACGCCCCAGAAACGCAAAACGGGAATTCTGTTACGTGACGAAGACGGGTGGAACGTCGAGTCGACGGGCGTAAAGAATCAAGACAGGCAAGTGTGCGCCCGTTGGGTTTTTTCTTTGCGGTTGCGGGCGTAATGACAGCGGGCGCAAGAGATAGCAAATGCAGCCCGGATTGGGGGTCGTACGGGGGTCAGCACTGCTGAGGTGCTGAGAAGAGCCAGAGACAACGCTTGGCTATCAAAGATAGTATGGATGTGATGTGATGTGAAAGGACACTGATACGCGTCTAACAAGCGGCTATCCTATCAGTGTCGCAGGGTCTTTGCAAAACAAACGTAAGAAATTCTACGAAGAGATAAAAGACGGGCTGTAATTCGCGTCGATTTCTTGGGGGGGACGGTTGCGATAACAGAGAAGGGGATCACTCACGCCGCAAGGGAATACGGTTTTATGTAATGTAAATTGGCAGGAGGGGGCTGCCCAGGACGCTCCTTCTTTTCTGCAAAGACTCGAGGGCCAAAACCCTCGAGCCAATTAAAACCTCGTATCCGGGACAGAAGTGGGTATCATACGGGCTGTGGAGCACAGGAGACAGCGGCACCACCCACTAAAAAAAACCAGTCCACCACCGGACTCCTCCATCTTTGACCTTAATTCTTCATCGTTGGATTCGACAAGCCAAAAACGAATGCACGGGCCTTGATGTGATTTCTTTTAATCTTCCAAATGAGGGATAAAACGAAGCGGCAATCGATCAATCAATCTTCGACGAGCATCGTTTTGGTTGCCTTCTAGGTAATGTAGGGGAGGGAAGGGCTTACAATAGCACGACACCATTCAGCCCACTCACTCTCACTTCAGTTTGGTCTGCCTGCACTCTTGCACTTGCAGCCATGCATGCCCTGGTCTGGCACTTTCACATCCCACTCGCTCAACCTTGGAACTAGGCTCTTTTCTCACCCATCCTTCCGCTCATCACACTCCAGCTGAGCCCACGCAAGATAAGACCCAGTCCGAGCCAAAGTGAGACAGTGGGATTCCAGAGGATATTCAACTGATAAGCAGTCTATGACCTCGCTGATATTCGAGATCTACCGATAAACATACAAAACCATGGTCTTCTGTCGCTATCATATCAGCAAAAACGCACTGACTGAACGATCATTTTCATCGTGTGGCTCCTTCATCACTCGGCCGCCGGGCCACTCTCTTTTCTGTTGGTTGAACTGATCGGCAGCTGTAACATCGGAGCCCCCGCTTTCGCTCCCCTCTCACTCTCACTCTCTCACCGGAAATACTTCAATTGTCAACAAGAGACAAGGGCGGTTTGGTGGTTGAACGGTGCGCCTTGGTGGCGTAGGGCGCCAGGAAGCGTTGCTCGTCTACTTTGACAGACAGCCCTCGAGTCCTGCATCTGTTATCGCGCCAATCATGATGTTTTGTTGAAATTTTCAACGCTTGCCGGAATCTCTCAAAGTTCTCTTTGCCGATGAAATCTGCAAAGTCTGAATTTTAGAGCTTAACGGTACCGTTACGTCTGATTGTGCCAGGCTGTCAGAGCACGCACTTGGCTTCGTCATTTCGCGGTTGATCACCCTTTCATGCTTAATTACTACGTAGTACACCGGTTCTTCTGACTCTCACCCTGGCGGTTCTAGAAAACTCAGAGAACGACCCATGCGAGTTCCGGCGACCGGGGTTTATCTACGAGTCCCGCTATTGACCCCAACCTCTCCAGTCTTCTCTTACAACTGTCTGTTGATGGAGGATTGTGAGGCTGCTGTGAATTTTTCAGCTCCTTGGTCACCTGGTCCAAGTCGTCCTCACATCTGTAACGCCGCTGGCTTCATCGCACATAAATCCGAGCCCCGTAGAGCCCGGTTGGCAGGCTTCTCGTGATGAAGTTGGCTTACGACAGCAGGTCACCCAAGCACCTGTGGAGCAGCCAATACATGTGAATGTCCAATAGTGTACGTTTTCTGCTTAGCGCCTGTAGGATTCAAGATGTTTTGATCCTTGTTTTCTTCAGTCCTCCGAAACCTCCGTTTATTAGAGAGGATTATCCGCAGGCTTTAATCATCCTTGCAACAGCATGTGTTTCTACAACATGAATGGGCAGTACGTAGATTTGTGCAACGATGCCTACTTGTCCTACAGTTTGAAGACCATGTGGTCAAACAAGTCACCGGGTTGCACTGAATTGAAGTTTGTGCCAAAGAATCAGGGCTGTCAAAGTATTCCGGATGTCTGGGTTTCGTCTCTTAGACCAGACTAAGATACTGACTTGTGCAATCCAAACACAAACCATACACTCGACTAACGAAGGTATAGTCACTGGACACTCTTGTGCCATGGTACTTCTTATTCCCTATTCAGATAAGCGAGACAACCTTCCATTGTATATCAATCCGATAATTTGAGTACTCATCACTCTGACAGAGCAGGCTACTCATTACTTAGCGTATGGGAATGGAATGACGGCATATGGCGCATCCCAGCATTAAATCTCAGTACAAAGTTGATCAACCGGGTTGCATTTCAAGAATCTACTGTGTTTTGTTGTGTTATTGACGATGATCACTCTTTCGAATTGCCGGTGGTAATTAGGCAGTCGGCAAGTAAACTTAATATTCAACGTCCTGTTTCATGTAAGTTACCGACGGTTCCAGAAACGACGAAGCTGAGGCCACAACCAATGTCTGCTATCCATCTTGGGAAGCTCAATAGTCCTAGACAATAATAGCTCAAGCCCATAATGTGTTACGATTATGATGATGATGCATCACAGCTCTTCCTAGGTCTTATTAGACGCCATGAGTCGCAACTATGGATAACGATCCTAGTCCACCGTCCCTTTAGGATCAGACGTGCATACGGTAGCCCCAGCCGTGCAACAGTGGAGTCCTCACATGATGGAAAGCATTGGCTTCCATGTGTGATTCCAGAAACATGCTTTGAAAACTCTGCTGGTGGTTCTCATTTCCTTGCCTGCATGCATAGCTTGTTTGATCGGAGCCACAGATCTAGGGGATCCGTCAGCCGTCTCCAGTCTGAATATCCTCTTTTGGGGTAGGCGAGCAAATATTAGCTTTGACGGTGGGTTCAGGAGGTCAAGATTTTGATTGCTGCCATTACCCCAGATCTCCCGCTTTTTGTGGGATTGTCAGTTGATGGCAATATGGTTAGGTTGATCTTGATTTGATCTCGAGAGTTGATGCTTTGGACTGATGTTTCCGGCTGATGCTTTGGTTACTGGCATCTACAGCTTTCTTGGCTTCCCAGCGCAATATAAACCACTCTTTCAAGCAGGAGTACCTAGCGAGGAAGAATACGCGTATCATAAGCATAATCTCAACATCCTTGATCGCAAGCACGCACCATTCGTTAATATTGAAAGAGTGTCAACTACGCCCTATCGCTTTTGATGGACCGTTTAAGATTTCATGGCCAGGCACACAAAAAGCATCCCTGCTTTCACCAACGAGCGAGGATCTGCCAAGTAGGGCCAAAGGAAGGCGGTTCGTCTCGCTTGGCCTAGCGAACCCGCTTGACCTGCATCTCCCGAACTGCGCTGGTCTCCTGTTGTAACTTGGTTGGGCCTTAGCTTCCGCCCTTGGTCAACAACTTGAGGGTCATGTTTGTGACGTTGATTTCAAGGTAATGATGGCCTTCAGGGTTGGTATGTAAAACAATTCGTCAATTACCGGCATCAAGACTTGTTTCATTGACAGCTCATCTTCACGATGGTAGGCCTATTGCGTGAGAACAGGCATCTTCTGGAGCACTGTATGTGTTGTCGTGCTAACGTGATCTCATGCCCAGATGCCCAGGGCAATCACCGTAGCCAAGCCACCCTAGCATCGGTTGAATCTGCCGAAACTTTGGTTCACCTTCTTCACCGAAAGAGACGGAAAACCCTATACCCTCAGCTGACGACCATTGAATTGACTAGGCTTGCGCCTTGGGTAGCTTATGACACCAAGATAGAAGTGGTTGCGCCATGGTTGCTATTGTAGGGCCTCGGAGCTCAGGCTGTTGTTATCAGACTGGGGTTTGTTTCTAGAAATTTTCTAGCGTGTCTTGGGTCGGAGGCTTCAGCAGTAACCTGACCTTGTCCTGTAAGGTCCCCGAAGGGATCCTCAGCCCATATCGACATTCTTACCACGGCATGATCTGAGTCCATTCGGTCTCGGTCTTGCGTCGATCATATCGGGTAAGTAGCCGGAAGTGGTTTATGGTATAGTAAGTGCTGGAATCCTCAGGATGCAGCCAACGTACTACGTACTCATGGGCTTCCTCTATGGGAATCAGGTACGCAAGCACGAGATTGAAAGTCACGTATTCGGTGGTGAGATGCCGCTGTTGAATGGAGCTTTTCGATCATGACACCTTACTTCCTGTCGATTTGCCTCATTACTGGAGGCTTGAGCTTTCTCTCGTTCCCCAATCCGGCACAGAAAATTGGACGTGGAATGTTGTGAAGTCCTCGCCATTCTCTCTGCTCGTGACAAGACTCCAACATCTGACCATAACTCTATGCGTCAGACGTTCATGATTCAGTATTGTCAGTTCTATGATGTTACCATCAAATACTCCATGGGCGCTCATAGCGGCCCAGCGCATTAAGTTTGATATTCGTTTGTCTCATTTAAACTTACAACCAACGGGTTTGAATAAACGTATCTGCCAACGCTTTCTTCAAGTTGGGAAACGGGAGGAGTTGCCTTATGTTTAACCAAACATGACCATTCAAAGCACTCAAGATGGACATCTTATGACAAGTACAGTATCTATCAATGAAATGGGTAGAATAATCGCTGATTAAACTGACGAGATGGATAAATTGATATCTGGTCGACACTCTTTAATGCCACAGGGTAGGCAACGACGAGACACAGTGCTCAGAACCGCGCACCGTACTCAACACTGTAGCCTCAGCCTCACCCGCTGGTTGTTATGGAGCTTGGACCATGTAAACAAAGCAATTGAGCCCCACCAGTAACAATGTTGGATTCTACGCGCCAGAACAGGATTTGACATCATACCAGAGACATCAACTTACGAGGATCGCAACCCTTAATCGTTGAAATTAATTGCTCAAAGCTTGCATAACTTCATCGAGTCTCGATCACATACCTTCATTATTAAACACAATGTCACCCCCGCGCCGTAGGTCGGCCCGGCTGGCATCATCTACCAAGGTAAGCCTCACGATGGCATCACTCCTGTTTGAGGAAAACCATCTGACACTTTTTTTTGTAGACTAAACCGGCAGCGCCTACTTTGGCGGCCGTCACCGAAGATGTCGAATCGCCTCAACGACTTCCACAACTCAAGAACAAAAAGAATGCTGTTCCATCTTCGCCGGCCCCTGCGCCTTCCACACCAGCTTCATCGGCGATGAAGCCTCCTCACGAGGAAATGCACCCAAGCAAGGCTCATCACACCATGGGTGAACCCTCTTCTGCCATGAGACTCGGATTCACAGATATCAAGGACACCAAGGGTCCTGGCGCCCAACCCGACACGCCATCAAAGATAGGGGTACCCGCATCCGATTTCACGTTCCGATTTACGCGCGATACTACAGACACTGGTCTCAGCGGCGATGCGCAGCGAATGATGGTAGAACTTCGAGAGCAGGCGGCCAAGATAAAGGTGGACCTCATGGCTCAGCGCGAGGCGGATGGACCTGATGGGGATGGTCGCAAGATCGCCAAACCCAAGGGCAAATCGGATCGCTACAGCGCGGCGCATATGGCTGAGTTCAAGAAGATGGACTCTATCGAGAATCATCCTTCTGCCTGGAGAGCTCAGAACGGACGATTCAAGCCTGTTGTCCAGTCGCTCAAGCGAACACCATCAAAGGCTAACCTGGATGCCACACCAATTTCATCTCCTGACAAGTCAGGGCTGAAGCGTTCACCCTCAAAGGCTGAACTGGATGTTCCTACTCCTGCGACACCTCGCGTCACACAAAGCCTCAAGCGCAAATCCTCTCGAGCCAATCTTGATGAGTACCAACAATCGCCCTCTCCGAAGAAGTCTACTATGCCTCCTTCTGGTATTCCCATGGCTCTTCCCACATCTGCCAAGAAGACACAGCTGTTCCCTAACACACAGCAACGCGTGACTTCAAAGCGAGTTAAGCAGCGAGAGGACGACGACGCGTCAACAAACCGACCCGTCTCACGTGATGATAGCTCGATCCCTCGGCCCAAGTCCAGCGGAGATGGTGCAACCAAGTTGCCTGCCTCAAAACCAAGCTTCTCACGGCTCATGAGCCCCACGAAGGCCTCTCTTGCTCATTCGGGCAAGCCAACCATTTCTCTGGTCAAATCTCCCTCGAAGCCTGACTTGAAGAGCGGTTTGCCCAAATCCACCAGCACCTCAAGCCTGCTTCCCCCCAGCAAACCAGCCACACCCAGAGCCCGTGTTCTTAGCTCAGGGCGTTTTGATAAGGTCAAATCGATCTTGCGAGGACACCGAACACCTTCTGGCAATGTCCAGACTGCTATTCCCCAGCCCACGACCTCTCAAACACCCGTCCCACCCAAGGCTGATAAAGACAAGGCTTTGCCTCCTGTTCCGTTGACTACTCCTCGACGAAAGGTAACCAAGCATGTCGCGTTTACTCCTGAGGTCACCCGTGTCGCTTTCCAGCAGAACTCACCTTCTCCTTTGAAATCTTGCCTCAAGGCTCAACCGACACGGAGCTTGGAAGACGAACAGTTCCAAGGTATTGATGCAGCGCTTGCAGATACGGACTCAGGAGATGTGGTGTACCCCGATCTTAGTGGTTTCAGACCTCTCCCGGAACTCCCTGTCAAGCACAAGGAGACTCTACCTGTGGCACCTGCTTCTGTTCCTGGCAAATTCACGTTCCGCAGTGATCACACTATCGAGTTTGGAGATGCTCCTGTGCTAGGCTTCGGAGGTTCTCCCGGCCAGTCCAGCATTCGTCAAGTACGACAGTCACTCAAGCCTGATGCGAAGATGCCCGGTAGCTTCCCTGGCCCTACCTCTCCTATCGGTCCCAACAAGGAGAACAGCCAGCCTGATACCGCGAAGACTATTTTCGGCGCACCTCACGGTATGTCTAATAAGAAGCGACACAGGACTAGCTGGGACGAGGAAGAAGCAGAGGAGAAGAAAGCAGAGCGCTCTGCCAAAAAGCGCAAGGCTGAGCACGTTCCTGAAGGCGAGGCTCTTCTTGCCCCTCGACTTGTTGGTGGTACCCCCAGTGCAAAGAAGGCGAAGATCGGTGGGCTCCCGCGTACCCCTGCTACCGCTAGCCCCATGAAAAAGCGTTCAGTTCTCAGTATGAGCCGGCTCAACATGCTTGCTCGACCCAAGAACCGAGCATAGCTTTCCAATAATATTGGTGTACTGTAAGAGTTCGAGTTTAATTCTCGAAGTCCCACTCTTTTTAACAACGAATGCATAATACGACCTTTGCGTGTCTGTTGTATTCTGGAGATTGGTTGGAACAGGATGTGTGAGCGTTACTAGTTCTGACTATTAACATGTTGGTCACCCAAGTCTGTTTACAGCTGCCCAGAGATGGACACAAGAAGCGAATGACGAAACACGCTTTGCTTTATGGAGTTTTGAGATTGTTTTTTTTTTAATGTGGCTTTGCTTTCTTGATCATTTTTGCAGAGCTGCTGGTATGCTGTTTTCACAGAAGGCAATGGATCCGGGTCAACTCATGGTTAGGGGGTTCAGGGGCGTAAAGGCAAAACAGACCATGTTATGAGAATCAAACATCAGATGAGGACAGTTCATCTTGCATTTGTATTTGTTTGTATTGTTTATAAATATAGACACATATTCATGTCTAAACACATGACGTACTGTTGGCTCTTTGTGACACCGTGAATGCACCTTCCTCCCTACCTAGGTAGGTAGACCACACTTGTACTTGCCATCTTACAACGATGGTTTCCTTTTCCCCATGGATGTTAATATGTTTTCCCTCTTTCCTCACTTTACCTAGGACACGTCTTGAACGTTCAAGATCTTATTAGAGATAGGCAAACGCCGGCGTCCGTTTGCCGAGGCTTCCCATCATTTACGCTCCTTTCTTAACCGTCCCTAACATGATAATCAAAAGAACACCCTTTTCTTCATGCTTGAAACATGCCAAATCCTAACGAAACAAACATCTTCACATGCACATTCTGCTTTCACGTTTCCCAGGGCCCGCCCCAAATCATCGGGCGCTCTGTACGCCTTGCCTGCACAGCCTGTCACGCCGCGCTTCTTAATCTCGCCATTTGCTGGGTCTGCGGCGAACTCATCTTCCGAGGTGACGAGTGTGTCAGCTTTAGCTGGTGCTTTTGGCACCGGGCGTGCTATGGATGTTTGCTATATGGGAGCAGAGCTATCTACCAGGGGGTGCGAGTAAAGGAGCTCTTCCAGGATGAGGAGCCAGGAGAGAGCGGAAGAGACGGATGTGGAGGCAAGGAAGTGAACGAAGTACCGCTTTGCGCTCCTTGTGTGGTCGAGGTCGAAATCGATGGAGTGAAGGAAGAAAGTGTGGCAGTAAGAAGAGGCCTAAGGCGGGTTGAGAAAGTGGACGGTGGACTGACGAGGAAGAGATGGGAGGCCAACCACGATAAGAGCAACTCAAAGGTAAAACGCGTTGTCGTTCAACACAGAGCTTGGCTTACAGGTCCCAGTATCCATCCGCGTGGCAACCGTCTGTTCAACATACTGGAGATGGAGTCGCAGGTGATGAAGGTATGGCCAGCGTCTCTAGCAACTTCCGAGATACTTCGAAATCAGTCATTTGGGTCGACATTTTCGATCCCATCAATGGACCATCTTTCAAACCAAGCCCTCTGAAGCCGATACCTCTCTTCATGCAACGATCGGCCAGTCCTACACACGAACCGCGCCGCAGAGTACCTACCATCGACACACATCTACAAGCTCTCCCACCCCTGCGAAAGCCTCGTTCAATTCCTGGATCGGCCTGCCCCTCGAGATCACATTCAGAGAGCCCGATATCGAACCCTCAAAGTGCGCGACAATCCTCACCATCTCCATCTGTACTTACAGCCTCTCGATCCCCAATGCCGCCTCGTGATTACGACATGAGGCCGGCTCTCGAATCCCCAAAGAACTACAGCAAAGACAGTGAGCTTTCCGAATTGTTACACAAACAAGCGGTCAGCTGGGTCAGAGAGGAGCCCCTGAAACGGCCTTCATCTCGACTTGCCCCGACCCGTCGCTCAGACATTAACCGTTCGGAAGCCAACACTTCAGTGTATCGAACGCCCCCTGAGTACCCGGACCAGGCACTGCGAACACCCTACCCGCTTCCATTATTAACAACTAGAACAGTCAGCCCTCTATCCTCGCAACGGGTGGTTCATGCCGCACCGCGGTCGTCAGAGTATCTGGATCGCTACCAGCCTGTTATGACAGGACCAACACAGAACCACGAGGTAAGAAAGCTGAGAAGGGTGGCAGGGAGTGTGAGCGAGGAAAGCCTTGCAAAGACGAGACCTGGAGAATCTGAGGGTAGTGATTGGGGTAAAGTTGGAACTGAGCTGAGACGGCTCTTTAAGGGAAGGTAGATGGATGTTAGACGGCAGTATGTTATTAACGACCCCTGATACCTACTATGCAGGCATGCTGCTGATGTGCTTGTAAAACGAGGAGTGGTGTTCTTGTGATAGCTTCAAATTTAGGTTTACTACACAGAAATTGGACTAGTGGCTCATGGGTAAACAATACGAACATCGTGTGAGCTTCCCTTCTCCCTGTTCGATCGAGTACAGCGAAGAGAGCGAATTTTAGTTGGATGAGCCAATGAGAAGGTCGAAACCATCATCATGATCATCAGGACAGTCCTTGAGAGGTACGTAGTTATGAGAGCATGCAAATCGGTTCGGTACCGGAAGCGGACGTCCGAGGCACGTAGCCAAGCGAGGTCTGAGCCGGTACAGAGCAATGGAGCTTGTGTACGTAGAGGAGATTCACGGAATGCAATTGAGCTTGGTATTTAGACGTCGCTTTAAGCAGTGATATACGTTTTGAACGAGGTTCAACTGTCAACTGCCAACGAGTTCGGTAAATTGACTCTGGTGACGACGGCACGATGATCGTCGAAGCCCAAGATGGTGACGTTGGAGGGGAATGAGATGGAGAATTCCACCAGCCAAACGTACCCTAGCTAAGCTCTGGCGGGGTAAACGATAAATGGATGGCAGGTAAGTTGAGGGATACGATGAGGCATTGAACTCTCGTGAGCCAAGGTACATTTGCTGTTATCCTGTTTTTGAGTTTGCGGCAGCTATTTACTGGTAATTCTAATGGCTGGTGACTCTTGTCTATTACGATCTGATTTGCACGTCTAGGTAGAGGTACAGTAGTAGTAGCTGTATTAGCTGATTTCGTCATGAGGTTTGGACTGGAGCTCTCTAAAACATGGATGGAACCGCGGGGTCAATTTGTCTCTGCTAGGTCTAGTCTCTCAGCTCCATCCCATGCCCTAACTAAGAGATTCCACTCACAAAATTGAAGGAAAATACCAAAATTCAATTATATCGGCTGCAAGCAAATGGCTTAAGCGAGGACTGGGCTCCCAATTCTAGCGTCAGCTGCGTCAGAGTTTCTTGAGTGTCCCACAGCGGCCAGTAGCAGTTGGTTGTGCGCTGTAAACGCCCAGCACAGTACCTTGTAAAATAAGTACCTACCCGTTTTGAAGCAATTGAGTTGGTGAGAGAAGCAGTAAAAGAGACAAGAATCAAGACAAATAATTCATGTGATTGGAAATGTATTCCATCATCATTGGGCGTGGGCAAGAATTAGGTCTACAAGTCACACCAAACCGGAAAAAAATACCACCCTCAGATCAGAACCTTCGTCCAGTGACTTTGACTCCAGTTCAGCCAGGAAATACCTAATACCTCCTCTCCACTCGGACCTGACCTGACCTAGTCCTAACCTAACGTAACAATTTACCTTACCTTTCCCTTCTGCTTCCGTTCCGTTCTGCCCTCTCCCGTCTCCCCTCTACCAGGCAGAAAAACCACCCAAAGCTCTTCCTCTTACAAGGTCATGCGACCGTAGACCACTCTTCGTCGCCCTCAATTTGAATTAACGCCCCGGACGGAAGGCGATTAGCCCAAGGCGACGACCCAAGATGTCGGTTGTCACAAAGGTACGAAACACCATTTCATTAGCTATCGAGACTCGATTCGACTCGACTTTGTGCTTGGTCTTTTTTTGTACTTGCTTCTGCGCTGCGGTTCAGTGCAGGTCCCAAGTGGAATTGGTGTTTGGGCTGCGCAGAGTTGGGAGTGGGAATGGGAATTTTGCTTCACAACGCCGTTAAACAGAGTCAAGTCTATTGAGACACTCGCTCTTAACGGCTTCAGCGATCGCATTACTCTTCTCATCCTTATACGCTTCTGTTCCCTGCCGTCACTTCCCTCTGCCAGACCTCTTCCCTCTTGTCCGCGATCACAAAACCAGCCCCTCATTCCTGTTACTCGTCATCGCCCAGGTTGCTTGCCCTAACCTACCACGACAACATCCCCTCACGACAAAAACAAGCACAATGTTTTAATCGCCAGCTACGCATACAGCAATGCTAACTTTACTACCAGAACCCTTTTGCCTACCTCGGTACGATTCCTCACATCCCCGCTTTCCCCGCGAGAAAAAGAAGAAAAAATCAATCAGCTAGATCGACTACTCGATGCTGCCCAACTTTGATTCAAACTCAATTACGATCACTCGTGCTGACATAGCGACTACCGTACAGGCAACGACAGTGACGGCGAGGAGAAGCCCGTCGTTCCTGTCAAGACCGTTGACAAGAACACTGCTCGCACTACTAAGCGCAATGTCGAGCCCCAAGCTCCCGTAAGGGCCGCCGGTGCTGGAGGAAACCGCCGTGGTCCCGGTGGTAACGAGGGTGGTGAGTTTTGTGCCTTGGATATCGGTTCAAGATCTAAATGCTGATTCCTGGATAGCTTTCCAGGACCGTGGTGCTGGTGCCCGACGCAACCAGGGCCGATCCACTGAGGAGACTCCCCGTGATGGTGCCCGAGGCGGTGCTGGTGCCCGTGTCCGTGGCGGACGTGGTGCTAGACGCGCCCACGAGCGCGACGACCGACACCCCTCCAAGTTCGGTGGCCACGGGTATGCTTTACTCCAACCTTGCTGTGTCTTCCCATATACTGACTGAACTCTAGTGGCTCCGACAAGCAGGCTGCCCAGTCCTGGGGTGCTAACGAAGGCCAGGCTGAGCTTAAGGACGAGCAGGCCGGCGAGGCTATCGCTAAGGACGAGCAGAAGGACGCCGCTGCTGAGGAGGCTGCTGCCGCTGAGGCCGCCGCTGAGGAGGAGGCCGAGAAGCAAGTCTCCTACGAAGACTACCTCGCCCAGCAGGCTGAGAAGAAGGCCGCTCTTGAGTCTGGCCCCAAGGTCCGTGAGGCCAACGAAGGCAGCAAGCTCGACAAGAAGTGGGCCAACGCCAAGCCCCTCGAGAACGAGGAGGAGGAGTACTTTGCCGCCACCGGAGGCAAGGCCCAGCGCCAGCGAGAGCGCAAGGTCAAGCAGACCATCGACTTCGACCCCCGCTTCGTCGAGCCCGAGCGCACCCGTGGTGGTGCTCGCGGAGGCCGTGGCGGCCGTGGTGGTCGTGGCGGAGAGCGCGGTGGTGACCGTGGCCGTGGTGGTAACCGCGGTGGTCGCGGCGGCGCTCCTCAAGGAGCTGCTAAGGGCAACGCTGCTATCAACACCAACGACCAGTCTGCTTTCCCCAGCCTCGGCGGCAACTAGATTGCCCGGCCCATCGCCTGCCCGTCTCTCACCAGAGCGCGCCTATAAAGCCCCTTGTTTGCAACGTCTCATCGCATTCACGGGTCAACGTCATGTCCACAGCCTCCCTTTTTCCTTTTTTCCTCGTCACGATATAAGAAGGGGGGAGATGTCATATTCGTTGTTTTCGACAGGTTGAAATGAAAAAAATTAGTTGACCATTGGTTTTTGCCCTGTGCTGGATTCATCATGTCCCCGCTCAGGGAAAGTGCTGCGTGATATAGGGAGGATTTGAGCTCATTTCTCACTAGCTCTGCTGCACTCAGAAGTATTTCTGTCCTATAGGTCTTCTCAAAGGTTTCCGTACAAAATTCAATTGAAATGCTCTTATATCTTTGTTGTCTCTTGTGTGATGTCAGTCGAGATGAATGCCATGAACTGAGACTCGCTTTTGCCAATATCGAAACGCAAACAAACTTGCGGCATCTAACCGTTATTACCACTAGTATTCTAATTTGATTTATCGTGTCAGGCTGTATGTATATATAAAATAACTTGGGCTGTCGTCGTCGTGCTGCTTGCCTGTCCCTCCCACCAGCCCCCTTCACTCAATCATTTTATCGCGAATGAACCTGAGGACTTCCTGTCAACTTTCAAATCTCTTTGTTCTAGTGTTCTAGTTGCTCAAACGCTCAAAGTTCAATCTCCCAGGCCAAAATATGCTAGGGAAATATTATATGTGACGAAACAGCCAATTTACCAGGGTTACACAACTACAGAATTATGAGCCACAAGTACACTCTATAATCCCAGAAAACACTTCCGTTACATCTATGAGCTCGTGATATTGTTCTGAAGTCCAAATACTGTATTCGTGGTGTACGTATGGATGGTGGAAGGGATACCCCTGAATCGCCCTTTCAGCAAAAGCAGTCTTTGCAGTCCTTTAACGAAACACAACCCGATGAACCTCCAACAACATGCATGTTCTTTAGAATCTTCCAAAGAATGCACTGAGTAGTCTGGATTGTTCCCCCCCTGGTTGCTGTGGCTCGTAGCTGGGCGATATCCTGCACCTTGTGGCTCCAAGTCAGCGTGGCTGCATTATGCATCTATTCGAAGCCACAGCTGCATTGTTTTAGCCTCTAAACCTCATTTTCTACAATTTTCACGATGCAAATCATCAAAGTGAGCGTATATTCCATCTATCTCGGTCCTCCAGCGCCCAGGACTGCTGCACGAGACCTCTGGCTCCCCAACCCCTTTTCCCAACGATGGCTATCCCGTGACCTTTTTGCGACCACAGCAGTGCCAGAGCTTGTTCAGACTGAGCCTGAACAGTCAATAGATTTATCTGAACAGTCCAGAGAGAATGGCCTTCGCCGCTTTTTGGAAGAGTATAAATTCCCCCTTTACTGTTCCCCCAGAGTACTCCTTTTCCTCTCTCCATCCCACACACAGCTAAGTGCTCTTTTGGTACACTTTTGCGAGCTAAACTATCATCTCGACTTGCTTTACAACCACTTTCCATCCCCCTATGTTCTATCCATCCGTAGTCTTGCACCCACTGCAACCATCCACCATGGATGCTCAAGGTAACTCCCGACTCTCAGGCCACCCAGACCAGCCTCCTCATCCTTTGGGGGAGCTGAAGATTCTCGTAAAGAAGAACTGTCGCGATCACCTGGAGAACCTGTGCCGCGAACTGAGCCAGGACTTCAAGGACCTGGGAAAGAGTCTCAAGGACTCTTTCCGACCCGAGAAGGCTAAGCAGGAGGCTCAACAACACAGGGAGAGGAACATCAGCCAGTTCTTGAACTCTAATGGACGCGATCCCCTTGATCACACCTTCCGTGTATTACACCCCGAGCCTCAAATGGTTGTGGGTTGAGTGCCCCCCTTGGGGTGAGTAAATGTTTGGACAACCGCTGGATGAGTATCGTAGCCTATACTGTTTAGATCGCAATGAAGAACATTACACACCTCATTTTAAGTTTTCTGTGCACCGTAAGTGATATGAATATTCGTAGCATTATTAGATGTTGCAACAAAAATTCCATGGTTGGCGATTCCTGGGTCAAAGGACAATTCGAGGTCAATGTCGACATCACAATACAAGACCCGGCGGGATCAACTGTGACAATGCACCTTGTAGTAGTTTTGACATAGTCTCGATACTGTGTACGTTATGGACTTTCTTCTTCTTCTTTGACTTGAAAAGCTGCCGCAAAAAACAAAGCGAGATATACTCCTAGACAACCCGCTTTTGAGACACTCGATTAGGGAAACAGAGAATCGCTTTTTATTCATTCATTTATAGTTACAATACTAAATACACGACCAAAACTATCTTACGCATGATGCGAGTACGCACGTGAAGCATCCATTCCAAGGGAAAACGCAAGCAAGACAGCATTAAAAATGGCCATCATGTAGAAAGGGGCACCGTTGGAGAGCGTGTCAAACAGATATCCTCCAAGCTTTGTGAGTAGCAAAATGGCAAACCCACCATACAGTGAGTAGACGCCGGCGATAGAACCCTTAAGACGGATACGCGAAACTGACTCTTGGTCTGTCGTGATGCTAATAAGAGGTCGGTTCTCGTCATTTGCAGATTCGTAGTCTTCGGGTTGTAGGAGGCTTTCCGGGCGCGCTGCGCGAGGCAGCTCAACTGCAAGAACACCACGACCGAGAGATCCAAGACTGCAGACGATAGCACCGATTTGACTGATGCCGAGGAGAGAGACGACCAAGAAGATGGCAGGGCTACCACCTCGGCCGTCTACATCCTTGATCTCAGGGCTGGCGAGTTGCGGTAGGATAATGTAGCCCACGATGCCGAAAACGGTTGAGACGACGATCGGGTAGTTGATGCGGCCAGGGCGACTGGCGAGATATCCAAAAATTGGTGCGCAGATAAGACCCATAAGTTGCGCGACGCCAGTCAGGATGGAAGACAGGATATAAGCTGCTCTGCACTCCTCCTTGAGCTCAGGCGATGGGTCGTGAGGTGAGCCCTTGCAAAAACCGTTGCTGATGTAGAATGTGTTGACAAAAAGGGGGATGAAAAGCGAAATCGCGACACTGGAAGCTCGAGCGACAAACCCGCCGACGTATCCGAGACCGATTCGTGAGTCAACAAAGCCAAGGAATACTGAGTCTTTCATAAGATTCAGGTAGGGCGCCAGTTTCTGTACAACGTTAGTAACAGTATCCAATATTCATCTGTGCTTAACTTACCCGTTGTCGGCCATTTCCATCAGATCCCGAGGCAGATTCATTCTCATTCTTGAGTCCAAGAAGAACTCTAAAGCCCTTGCCTTCCTCGCCCTTGATGTTACGCAGACCGATAGCGACAAACAAAGACACAGCAAATGCGACAACAGCGACGACATAGAAACTATAAGACACAGCTTCAGCAGGTGTTGTATCCTCGTCCTCGCCAAATTTGGCGGGGAGTGGGAGAAACATCGTCAAGGCGACAAGAGCACCACATCCAGTGAAGAGTCCGACGAAGCCTGCTAGTTTTGATGGTCGTGCAGCCGCAGCATCAGATGGGCCTGTTATGCTCGGTTCAGATACAGACTGGGTGTATCGCTCCTGGGTGATGGTTGATTCGGATTCGACAGAGTAGGCGATGCTGTTTCGTGCAGTCGCATTCTGAAGCGCCTTGATTCTAGCTCGGGCTTCATCCTCCTCATCGTTACTGTCATCAGTCAAAGATGGCAGAATCGCAGTGACCATAGTAGCCCTTCCACACAGTTAGCACCACTCGTCTACAACTATTATATCTGTCTGACTTACGCTGCGGATGCGCCCACTGCGAATAACACGCGAGCCAGCAGTAGCTGAGGATAGACATTTGTCGCCTGTACAAACAGAGCCAGCGAAAGTCCGATTACTGCGTATCCAATAACAGCAACCCATCTTACACCCAGACGATCCGACACAAGACCCCATCCAGGACAAGCGACAAGCGCAACAAGCTCATCCACGAAGCCGAGCGTTCCCACAACATCGCCAACGCCTTCCTTCTGCCCAATCAAGTCGGTAATGACAAAGGAAACGGAACTGTTTAGAAAGACAAGAAATGAGATGGAGAAGAGCGATATACCGAGGAGGTACGTCAGTGCCTGGAGAGGCGTCGTTGACGGCGCAAAGGGAAGATGTCGTAGCAGCATGGTGGGGACGTTTATTTTCCGGTCGATTCGGTTCGGTCAGAGATAAGGATTGCAAAAAATGACAAGATAGTTTAGACAAGAGAAGAGTGCATTACATTGCAGAGAGTCCAGAGCGCGAAATGTTGACGTAGTGGTGCTAAGCGCGATGATGCTAAACAATAATAGCACTAAGTAAATGGGTGACCTGACCTGACCAGGGAGTGAACGGGCTAACATTAAGCTCCAGGTCCAGGTCCAGCTCAAGCTTTCCATGAAGGGAAGCTCGGATGTCGGGAATTTTAAGAAATGACGGGGCCATTACATAAGCTGGATGCATCATGTCTGCACCCGATATCGCCCTTGAAGCAATCGCAAGATTGGATGTTAATGAAATCATGGATGTCTTAGAATCACCCAAGTTTGCAGCTGGTGATGGTGTGTTGATTTAGCTTAGTTATCAAGCTTTCACAAAATGGTGTTGGAGGCGGTCACACCATGGATCACCTACGATTCGCCAACTACACAGCTACAGTATCAACTTTAATTCTCAATGAACAAGAAATATGTTTCTAGTGGCTTTTCGTCCCAGTCTAGTAACGCTTATCTACCTAAGGCTACCTTCAAAACTTGCTCCATGCTATATTTATCCATTCAGTGAAGACAGTATAAGTGAACCCAGACTCCGTGCCGTTGCCAGAACTCCATTAATCCATGACCTGTCCTAGAACAGCTCGCTTTCAGTTACCAAGCCCAGAGCACCTTGTGGTGAAGAGTCCTGGAGCCCAGTCTCTCAAACTCGAAGGGGGTGATCCATGAGTCGTTGGTAGACAGTTTAGCAAAGACGCTGGCACCCTTCCAGGTGACCACTTGCTCGTCCATGTCTCTTGCGCTTCGACTGACAAGAATTCTATCGTTGAGGTCAGGTCGGCGGGCCTTGATCTTCTCTTCCAAGACGACTGTGAAGTGAGGAATCTTGGCACCACCGCCGATAACCATGATACTTCCCAGCAAGTCTCTCAATTTCTTCTCATCGTTCTTAGCGGCGTTCTGAATACTTGTGAGGATAGCAATATCGAGAGGGGCAACTGGTAGGACGGCATCTTGTTCGATAGCGATCGATTTGGCGGTGCGGGCAGCGGCATCGACAAACATGCCTGCTGGTGGTTGCGTTGTTCCTGGAGCTGGAGGTCCCCCGTTAGGTGCTGGACTACCTCCATTGACGCCGTCCTTGTCCTTTGCACCGAAAATAAATGGGGGAGCCGGCGTGTTAGCACCCTCTGGAGCGGGAGATCCAGCATGCGAGCCCATGGGGGTTCCGTTCGCGGGACCCTCCTTTCCAAACAAGAATGGGCCCTTCTCCTTCATAGGCGTTGAGACATCAGCCTGCGACTGCGCAAATCCGTTGACGTTGGATGTTATCGATGGCTGGACGAGGGCGAGGATAGCTAGTTGAGCCGCAGAGGTAGGGTCATCGGGAATATCAACATCATAGGCGTTGTAAGATCGCTCAACCAGTTTGCGTCGTCCCCTCAATTTGGTGCTGTTGTCGAAGATGGCGGGATCGTACACCCCCATCGGCGCAAGGATAACTTCATCATATGTCTTAAACTGGTATTTCCGTGTTGGCTCATTAGGCGCACGAACGTGGAACTGGTAAAGCTGGACAGAGATGTCTGCTTGTGACATGGTGCAGTGTTTAATCTTGAGCTCTTCGGCAAGAAGGAAATCGTATCGTCGTCGCAAGTTCATGTCCTGGTAGGGAAAGTTGTCGTAAAGCATCATCTTGAGGAAGGTGTCAGTAATATCGTAACCTCCATATTTGAGGTTGATTCTTGAATCCTCCATGACAAGGCCATCTTCAACGCAGGTGACGGATGTTTTCTGGGCTCCCACATCAACAACGCAGGCTTGCGTATATCCGGCGCCAAATGTCGCGGCCATACCCTCCTGGACAAAGCAGACTTTAGAGAATTCGAACCATGTCATACAAGATCGTAGAATTTGCTCAACATATTTCTTGTCGTATAGATCTGGAATGACGAAGACACAGCTGTATTGCTGCCATTCACTGTTCTTCTTCAAGCCAAGATCCTGTCTCAATGCCCTGTCGAGCAAGGTCTCGAAGTCGTCAAACATGTGTTCCTGACTTGTGTATCCATCCTCGTTCCATTGCCCAAGCTGCATCGGCCACCAGAGCTTGAATTTCGGGTTGGAGTCGTCGGGGACACGCTCGGCCTGGTGTCCGATGAAGCACGAAGCTAACGATTCGGGGTCTTCAAGTGTTTCGATATCGGTCCATTCAATCTCAAGCGGGTCGTTGTGCTTCTGGATGACCTCCGGCTCTGTACGGCGATTGAAGGTCTGAACAAGCTCTTTCGAGTTAGGCAAGACCTTGCGCTTGTTGGCTCGCATCTCGACTTTGAGGTCATTGCACATCTTATTGTACTTCTTTGACCACTCTTCGCCATATTGCTGATCTACGGTCTTGGCCTCGAACTGTCGTCGTGGTAGGGCCTCGTACATTTCGGATTCGGTCTGGGGGAACTTTGTCGCTAGGGTCATTGGGATCGTTTTGGGGAGCGCATCGCTCGCAAAACCTATGCGAAGGTTCTGGCTACCAGGGTGAATCACAATGATTTTGGAGGGGTCTATGCCGGCCGATGGTGTCGCAGCGCCATCTTCGTCGGGTAGATCTGCGACAGGAAGCGGAAGTTCACCATTGGCAGTCTTGGATAGAACGCGGTCTCGGTCGCGGGCATTCTGTACTAGTCGATCGCGTGTCGCATCGCTTTGAAGACGAAGGGCAAGAACTTGGTCATCACGCTTCATGTAATCTCTGTCGCAGCATCAGTAGGGGTCGATCGCGTGTGGGAAGGGGTAGTTGTACGTATAGTAGTTCTTCTGATTGATAGGAGTTACGTCGGGCCATGTTGACAGCTTCATGCCATTGTCGGTCCTCTCAAGACCTAGAATAATCTTGTTAGCAATCTGTCATGAGCAACAGCCCAGTTGCTTCAGGGACAAGCAATGATGAACCATACCTTCCCGGAGGAGGACCCTTTCGCTGACTTTTCCAACCATATTGATGGATTGGCCTTGAGTTTTGTGATGATGCGGGGTGGATAAGGCTCAGCAAGCTCACATCGATGGTGAAGTTGTGAAGAAGCTTGCAGCGCGCTCAAGCTCAACCTTCAAAAACACCTGGAGCGCATCCGATCCGTTGATTGTCTTGATCGCGGCAGTGAATTAGGCTTAGTGCGATATCATCGGACTTTTGATAACCCGACATCACCCTGGGATCAACATGCATCTGCTTTCTCCATAGGCTATTCAACTGCGGATACGGATACACAGAAGCGACACCCAGCACCCTGGTACTGGAATGGAGGCCAAGAAAGCATGTGCATCCACTGAAAGAGGCTTCTTTCTTGAATACTGCTTGTTATTACGAGTCGGTGAAAAGCATCTTCACGATATTAGCACGACCCATTGCACTGGTCATAGCAACAGTCTAAAAGCTTACATACAAAGTTCAAAGTCATCACTAAAATAGTCACCTACTACTGTAAGCTCTCTATAATTAAAAATGTCTAATATTCGGCCAACTCTAGAGAGGTATCTATCCCCATTATTCGGTTCATTACCATTGGATAGTCAACGAGTAAAGTAGCCTACCTTCTTCGCTTGTGCTTAAACGTCAAGGACCCTGTGTCCAGCAATTATGAGTGGAATTACCTATCTGTACGTGAGTGAGATTTTTCGTATTTTGTTCTATACATGCTCGTTGTCAGCATAGAATTCCGCTGCCATAAGCGGCCAATGAAAGCTGTAAGACGCCGTCGACAACACTAATACAGTATCCACGATATCAGTTGTCGAGATGCACTTTTTGTACGACGATGATCATTGCCAACGCCTGTCACTGGATAGGCCTGGTGGAGGCGCGTCATCACCTAGTGGTATTAGTGGCACGTTCAAGACATGCCCGACTTGGGTTGAACGCTGTGCATGTAGCAGTGGCCTTTGCTATCTTTACAAGGGTGTTCCATAAATATGGTAGCACATTCCGATCCTTTGCTGTAGACAATCCTACCTCACTTTTGCTCGTCAAGTTGTTTTCCCCTCATCCAGAGAGCGACTGGTAGAGTTATCGCCACTATGGATGCTCATATGTCTGTTTCTGAGCCTGGCTTGAATAACTCAACGTCAGAGAGCTTTAACTCAGACTTATTCACCAGCTTTGCGCCAACCTCTATCTCGGGCCCTGTTCTCTTGGGCATATTCCTCGGCTATGTTGCCCTTTGCTCTCTTGTGCGATTCTCTCGCGTGAACTCGCTTCGTTCCAAGTTTGGGTTCCATGATCGTGCTTCTTTGAGTCGAATGACAAACCAGGATGCTTTCGAAATTGTCAAGGTTATGGCAAACCTCGAATTTCCGCTCTTCTACGATCTTGGTACCCGTCTTGCTCTATTCGAAGTATGCCAAGTCAACTAACGCCGAGTTTATACAAGTTCCGTGTTAACAAAACTGAATAGACTTATGCTGTGCAAAATGTTGGCCATGTTCTTTATGGTGGTAGCGATCTGGCCAACCGTATCAAAGCACCCAAGAGGTACAGTTGTCCATCTTCTGTCTTATATATCTGCATACTCATATACTTCACAGATATGCAGACACTGAGGTAGTCTATCTCTGGTAAGCTCACCCGGTTCTGATTCATTGCTGCGGTAAACTGACTACTTTTTACAGCTTCGCAAACTTTGCGCCTACATCATCAGTTCTTCACAAGGCAGTTGCTCGCACAAACTTTCTGCACGCACCATACATCAAGGCCGGCAAGATCAAGCAAGAGGATCTCCTCTACGTTCTGTATGCCTCTTTTGCCGAGCCCGTTAGATTCTTCACCCAGTATGAGTGGCGTGCTCCCACCGATATGGAAGTGGCTGCCATCTCAACTCTGTGGAAGTACGTCGCCGATTTGATGGACATCGACTACAAGACTATCCTCCAGAAGAGCGAGTGGACGGATGGCATTGAATTCTTCCAGGATGTGTCGCGATTCGGAGAAGACTATGAGGACAAGTACCTGCGCCCTACGAAAGAGGTTCAGAAGCTCGGTGACGTCCTGATGGAGTTGTTGTTGGACTCATACCCTAGGTTTGCCGCTCCAATCGGATATCCAGCAGCTTGCGTACTCATGGGACCTCGGTTGAGACGTGCATTTGGGTAGGTTCCCACCTTTAGCTCTCTCCTGACTCGAGCGTACTGACATGTGAATAGCTTCCCGGAACCAGGTTTGGCCATCACCGTCTTGACATACGGTCTCCTACTTATTCGTAAACTTGTCGTCCGGTTCCTCTGCCTCCCTCGTGTCAGTGGCGTGGAGCACCTCTCCCAACCAGATGAACAGACAGGTCGCATCACTACTCGCCATTACATGAAGGAGCCTTACTACGTTCCTGCTACATTCTGGCAGCGTTGGAACCCTGAGGCTTGCATTACATGGCTCGCTGGTGGTCTCCTTCCTGGTGACGGTGGCCCTAAGATGAAGTCTGAAGGATTTCTCTTTGAGGACATTGGTCCCGAGAAGGTCGTTGGTAGGGGCATTGAAGAGACCAATGACTTTGAGAAGGGTGTGAAGGCAAGGGCATCTGCGGGCTGTCCGTATAAATCAGCAACATCTTAGAAAGTTTGGGTGCTTGGTTATGGAGTAGAGCTTGGCCGGAGGAGGAGACGGGTATGGACATCAATTCCTGGATGTGACGTTCCTCTCTACAGTTTATGTAATGTATGTAGACTCGTAGCGATTCAATGACATCTTTGATATGGTATGTGGTAACTCTGAATCATCTTATACCAGAGAATGTCCAGTACAGACGATTTAATCTGGAATGGCCTTGTACCCCATTAGTCAAATGTCAATCTCTATATTCAAAGAGTCTTCTGCGCTAATGAATGGGTATGATGAACGTAACAGGTATCTTCACTTTACATACCCAACCAGGAAGCTGGTATTATAGAGTTCAAGGGTTCAACTCTATTCAATAACAAGCCTCCTTAGCGTTGCCCTTCAAGTTCAGATTCTCACACAATTGTCCTATCTACAGACTTCCAATCACTGCCATAAACACACACATATATATATGGATTTCTTGCTCCAAGGACAAAAGACATTGTTGGTTGTATGCATTAAGATCTTCAGCAACGGAACTTCAGGGTAGTTATCATACCTGGTAGCTTCTTACGTCACTTACGGTGTACCTGAATCAAGAGCATGCCTTTTGATCAAGAAATAATTCTCGCACTCCGCATTTGGAAATAATCAGTTGAAAGAGCTGGAGCTGTTGGCGGAATCTGATCGACAGTTCCCCGCAGACTGCAGGTAACCGCGTGCTAATGTAGGCACCGAAACAACTGAGATCACATGACGTAGTTGGCAGCCATCGCCACGCTCTTTGTTCAAACAACACCTCATCACATTCAGAGTTTCAGTTTAGTTTTGTCCTTTAAACACCGATAGCTCAGAGGAAACTCACTCACTAGAAACACACAACTTCCCAAAGCACAAAACCCTTCAATACATATCATATCACTACTCGCGCACGACAGCTCTAGATACCGCTGACATGCCTCCCATTACCATTCATGCGGCAAGCCCAATTGTGGCAGCAAAGCCATCAGGAGTCACTCCAAAGACAGCTTCGTCAGGCGATGATGGAGTACCTTCTGATCTGCCAGCGAGCAACGAAGTGCCTACTACAACTGCCACTGCCACTTCCACTTACCCGGCAGCTCAACCAGGAGCCCGCCCGTCCATGCCAGCTCCAACCGGAGCACCGCAAGCTTCCGCACCCATCCAGCCGACACCGACTCGGACCGCACTAGACTCTAGCCCTCCAGCTCCGCAGCCGGGAGCAGTGCCGGAACCACCAAACGGATCTTACCTTCCACCGCCTCCCAAGACTGGAGAGACGTTACGTGATGTTCACACGCAGCCTACGGAAATGCCTCCTCAGATGTCCTATGCTCCCGTATCTAGCGGTTCGGAGTTCACCGCACCTCGTTCTTCAACGGTAACAGCGCCTGGCCCGTCACCGATGGCTGGTCCGGGCCCAACGGCCGTGCTGGGCGGCACCGGCGGTAGCGACTTTTCTCATCCACCAGGTTATCACCAGAACGTGCACGCATCTGAGTTTACCAGCTCCCAGCGCGCTGCACATGAGGCTTCAGTAGCACAGGAACGCAGGCCATCATTGATAGGCGATGATGAGGGGGAGGGAGTCTGGTCGGCCGCCAAGAAGTGGGCTTCAGCCGCTGGCGAGAGCCTTGCTGCAGCTGAGAATGAAGTGTGGAAGCGAATCAACAAGGACTAGTGACTTGGTAAAAGTTAAAGAGCGCAAGCCAGGGTAGGGAAGAACGGCTCGGCATGATAAGGCTACGACTGGGATAGGATCATATGTTCACGTTTCTATGAGAGTTGCGTTAAATACATTAATGTTTTAAGGGGATCAGACCCATTAGAGCAACGTTTCTGCTGTTCTATTTCCAGAAGCACCGGGGAGAGTACGGAAACAGATGCGGCAGATATCGACATGCAGATAAAACAGCTTTGAGAAGTCGTCAAGGATACCCGGAGAACAATGTTTACGCAGGGAAGTACGAGTAACGTAGCAAAAGAATGAAAACTGATAAAGAAAGTTCATTGCGGGGGAAATGTGGCGTCATCATTGGTTCGTGACGTTCATTTTGAGTGGAAGAGACAAGGCCTGATTCATGCTCTCACCCAAAAAGGCGGTGGTTTAATTTCCCATTCTAGCAGTGCTTCAGGAACGGACGTCTTAGACCCTGGCCGCCATACGGCCTTACCGGGCGCTGGCGGCCCATCGAAGGACCGTAGAAGGCACGTAGAAGATTATCCCAGGTCCCTGCAACTTCCTGTCCAGTTTCGAACCGGACGGGCTTTTCCTATCTCGAAGTGGAAATGCACGAGCGTAATACTAGCCGTCCTGGGCGTGATCAAGGCCGCACGCAGGTCAGGTTGCAGCACGCAAATCAGCCAAGATAATCAAGGAAGATCACGATCTTCAACAATCTTTGAGCATTGGCACCTCTTTAAGTCTTCATGCGAAACGAATTTTATCCTCTAGTCTGCTATAGTAGCTGCTGGATAGTGATCCGACAGCCTCAATTTTCATCCCAACGTACCAAGCTGTTGGGCTCAACCCAGCTGACTGGCAGTAATTCACCGTGCTCAAAGGTGGAGAGGGCGAGCACATACATAGATAGCATGGATAGAAACGAAAAAATACGGACAGCTTTAGCGTCAGGCACAGGCACAGAGAGAAAGAGTGAGAGACAGACACACACAGAGACAGGGAACCTAGAGGAAACTCGTCGTCATGGAAGACGCTATCAGATGACGCGTTGTACTTTAATAATGAATTACACATCTACGGAGTATATCCGTACTTATACACGCACAACATGAGCGAATTAGGCGAACGGGGCTGTATGGAGACGAGACGAGGTGGAATGATGAGAGAAGAAGAAGCCAATACAATACCCTCAGTATGTAGATTGCCCACACAAGCGATGTAACAGTGTCAACTGGGCTCTTCCCTGACCCCTAAGGGGGATCCGGCACTTGCACTTGCTCAGTGTTGGAGAGATGAATATGGATATGAACAATAAATGGAGGATTCTTAATCGAAGTTGAAGGTGTTAAAGTGGAGGAATCGCCATGATGTTCTGTGTTCAGGTGTAGCAAATTAGTTAGTTGGCGATGGAAGCTGAGCTGCGGATAGACTAAAACGGATGAAAAAAGCACTGAAGATCGAGATCTGACGATTTAGCGATTTGTAAAGTTGGGAAGGACCGGTTGTTAGAGAATGTGTTGTGCCAGACCAGTCTGTGCAAAACAAGCTGCCATCTGCTATTCATAGACTCAGATGATCCACAACAATTAATAACACCCACCGCTTAACTTCACCTACATATTACCTACAGATGTGCTTGGACCTTGATCGTGCGCTGACGTGGTCATGTCTTCGCCGAATTCAGCTGCTAACTGAGTAATTTGTTTAGCTGTGGCTTTCATTAGCTACGGGCTGGGGAAGCTCGGGCAATTAATTACTGAGCTTCTTCCAGCGCTCTCTCAGTTGAGCCACGCTGCCACGAAATAGGTGGTTCAGTGGAAATCAGTGGGTGGGCACCTTCCGACGTATCAGTGGGCCTCGTCTAATAACCCCTGGTCTTGCGACAGATCTGAGACACGCCGGTCTCCCTGCTTAGAGCTGAGACGTGGCTAAGTCTTCCAATCATAAGCTCAGAATAGCGGCCTCTACGCCAAAACGGTAGGAACAAGAGACTCGTCCCGCTTTATAATTTAGACCCCTGTTCCTTCCTTCGCAAATCATATGCTCTTTCCTGACCCACCTCTTACAACTTCAAACACACGCTTGTCGTAGTCTTCTCACGCTTGCAACATCTGGCTTCCAGCGCATCTCGAACCAGATTACAGCAGCAAACAGCAGCCAACAGATCAGAAACTAGCAGATGGACCGCTATACTTTCAGCATTGTCTCAGCCGGATATACCCTCCAAGAGCGCTCCAAGACCAGACGGAAGCAAGAGCCTCAAAATTGGATAGCTCATATCTCAGTCTATATCAGCGCCAGACATTACTTCTGCTATAGGTCATGTATGCTTCCGATTCGTCTGTTGCCACTAGAATGTCACACCTATTTGCTCAATCGACTGGCCGAAGCCTAGATTTCAGGGCGCATCGCCTGCCGCCGCGATGCAAAATGGCGTTGCTTCGTCTTCATCTTGAGCCACAAGTCTTCTGATGACCTATCACCCACAGAATACACACAGACATTGTTGCCTCGAGTTTTCGCCGCTTCGCTTACACGGTTCGCCGCCGACTCGATACAACAATCAAAGACTCTGTTAAGCTCCCTGCCGGATTCACCGCCGTACGATTGAGACTAAAGCAATGTATCTCGTCATATCGGCACCTCATGCGGGGGATCAGAGGATGGGGTCGTTGACGTATGTACGATATGATCAAGCCATGTCGTCGTTATTCGAAAAGATCTTGAAAGACTTGCACTTGGTTTGGTGTGGACTAGGCGATCCCGTAGCTATTCGGGTCGGTTCCTGAAATCTTTCGATCATGGCACCCGTCAAGCAATTAGCCTACGCATCAGCCACCACACCCGAGCTTTAGCGGTTTCAACTGTTGTGAAAAATAGCACACGCATCTACATCATCCTGGCCTGTCTCGACTCTGGTGCACATTGTCCCTCTTCCGGGTCTTTAGAGGGGCGTGCCGGCCGACCCTCATGGGCGTGTCAAATCGAACGGCTGAGGGTGAGGCACCAAGTTATAGCAGTGTCGAGAAACAGCTGTGGTGTGTCTGCAACCATAACCCATGGTCTTCGGAAGTTTTGTCAACCCCAGACTGGTCTAACGTGGCTCAGTTTGAGTCGACATAATGAGAGGCTCGATCTTGTCGACTCACTAGCCCGCCCGTCCTTCCACACATCCCCCGTCAACTCTTGTTTCTTCAGCATAGGATGAGACAAGCCACCTCCATCGAGTCGCTGTTGTGCAGCCCGACTGGATGGTCCAATGGCCCGATCGAGCCCCCTGACGATACACTCTTGAAGCCTGCGCCACTCTTGGTTGTCTTGGTCTCTGTTTGGGATATCGACAACACTATACAGGATTTTTATTCCACCACTTGTTATTCTCTCGGATACCTCTCATCCTCATTTCAGCTCTCTACACCCACCTCAACAACTAAAATCTACTAGCAGATGCACGCCAGCCTTGTCGACTGAAAGCTGTGGCCTTATTATCCTTAGTCCGGGGTCATGTACATCCCTGTCAATGCCCCTGTCTTGCCGCCCCACAGGCTTCTCAACTTCCTTGACTCTATTGACGAACATACTACTGTAGTTGCAACCTGCGAGGGCCCATCCCATCCCAGCAGCGCTGCGACTCTGTTTTGCACCGGATAACCCCCTCCTTCCTCTGCTGCTATGTATCCGCTTTCACTTGTACCAGTTCATAGATCGGTCTGTGTTGTGTCTTGGAATCCACTCGGTCCAGCCCCTCCCGTCTATCCAAACCTCTCCCCTGGTGACCGTCCCTGACTTGCGGAGCTACCTTGTCTCCATGGATGATGCCTCTTACCCTTCATACACGTCTACTCTTATACCTCCAGGTTCCGGCTCCGCCCTTTCGACCTATCCTCTCTTGCACACGCTTCTTCTGCAAATCTGCTCCTCTCTTCTAGTCTTTCCTTAATACAAACACTTGCAAATCATCAAATCGTATAATATCACGATTCTGCCCACCGCTATCCAAAATCAGGTCTAGACATCCTCTCCTTAAGAACAAGGCTCACCAACTATACCACTTTCATTTACAACACCAACCAACCGATACATTCTCTGCACGTCTCCGCTACCAGCAGCTCAAGGGATCCTGTTTCTCTCGATAGCACTACCGATATACCCTAACCGCCTTGCTTCCGAATCAACTCGTTCCTTACAACACATTCCTTACAGCGCATGTTGCCAAACCGGAAATTACTCCCACATTCGACTTGGCCATTGCTTTCTTAGTTACCCAGGTAAGCCAGAGATGTTCCGCGGCACTCCCGAAGATCCAGAGATGATGTGGACCTTGCACCCTGAACCCGTTTAACATGATCGTCCATCACGGATTCATGCTGACACTACCTAGCCCTTGTCAGATAGACTCTACATATTAGCTTAACGGTTCGCTCTTTGACAGGGCTCTTCTGTTCTGCTTTTGTCACACCTTACTGTATGCTTCATGATTCTTGTCATTCCTTTCAACCATTCACACGATACTTACAATCGATGCTCACAGCAACATCAACGTTGAGACTTCACTCCCTTTCACTACTATCTGCGATAGTCTTCACAATTATAGTCATCCAGGCCAACGCCTACAACCAAGATGAACCACAACGACTTCACCGAGAACGAGTCCATGATGGGCTCGGAAGAGATGTGGTCGACACCAGTGACTCAGTCTAAGCCCCGACCTATGCCAATCTACCAAGGACTTTCTTTCTGCGGCGCCGAGGACTTCTCATCAGTGCCATCCTGGGACACATCGTCTGTTTCATTCCAGCAAACTCCCAGCGAGACTATGTCACGACCTGTTTCCATGCACCAAGACTTTTATCCTCCCACTATGGACAACTGTAAGTATATCCCCATTCATCTCATGTCACTCAGCTGATTTCAAATAGCATCGTGGATGGATAAGCCACACGAAGATCACTTTGATCTTCACGGGATGGAATATGATATGACCATGCAAATGGGTAACTCCTTCACTGCTGATGAGGCAATTCCTGTTCTTGACCTCAAGCACGGAGCTCTCATGGAGGAGGACCTGATGGCTATCGACGATGGTTCAAAACAGCGTCGCATGTCCGGTTCCTCGTTCTCCATGTCCACCTCTGGTGCATTCTCTGATATGCCTCACGATGACTTCTCCGCAGCTCTGTCTGAGGCACCCTCCTTCAGCTCAGACTACCCTCCTCCTTCCAACCGCACTTCCATGATGTCTTCAACTCAGCTTTCGCCTGTCGCCTCGCCACGAATGACTCCTCAGTCAAGAACCGATCTTGTCCGAACTCAGAGCCGTGGTCGTGGCGCTTCTCCTTCTCCCCGACCTGTCAACGTCCGATCTGCTCCTTACAGTGTCGAAGGCCCAAGAGTCAAGCGATGGTCTACAGGCACCTACGGGACTGCTGCGAGCCGCAAGCCCGCTCAATACGCCTACCACCCTTGCCAGGATATTTACAACAACCATCAGCAGATGTTCTCCGGCCACTCTTCTCCCGCCATGGGCGCCTCTCCTCTGCCTCTCAACTACGGCAATCTCCAAGCGATGCAGCAGACCCCATTCGTTGTCCCCAGTACTCCTGTCTACCAGCGAAACAGCATGTTGCTTCCCACTCAGCTTCCGTCGCAGATGGCTCAGCAGCAACAATGGCAAACCGACGTCAACCATTTCCACCCGCCTCAGCCTCTTCTGTCTCACGGTCTCTTCAGGATGCTCCAGAGCAACGGTGACGCGAGCTGTCTTAGTGGTCACTACACTGACCTGTCTGACCCTCCGGATCTGTACGCTGCTCTCCAGGAGGAGCAGATCCCTCCTCCTCCTGAGGACATGAACCCTGAGGACCCCGACATGATTCCCCGCGAGCAGGAGCTACGATTTGAAGGCGACCTTTACACCCCTAGATGGGTACGAGGACACGGTAACAAGCGAGAGGGATGGTGTGGAATCTGCAAGCCTGGAAGGTGGCTCGTTCTGAAGAACTCTGCCTTCTGGTACGACAAGTCCTTCTCTCACGGTATCAGCGCCGCCACTGGAAGCTCGTTCCAGGAGCCCCAGCAGAAGCGCCGCATGGACGGAAACCCTGATGTTTGGGAAGGCCTCTGCGGCAGTTGCAATGAGTGGATCGCACTCGTCAGCAGCAAGAAGAAGGGAACCACCTGGTTCAGGCATGCTTATAAGGTAACCCTTGTCTCTTCCTATTAGAAGATCCTTGACTAACAATCACTAGTGCCACACACACCTCAAGGTCAAGGATACGCCTAAACGTCGCCGCGAGAGCAGCAACGCCAGGGCGCTTGCCATGTCGAGCATGGCAAAGCCCAAGACCGATGCTCAACGACCTATCACGCCCCAGATGCCAGGCTCCTCGATGGAGACTGCCA
Source organism: Fusarium sp. NRRL 66335 (assembly GCA_004367055.1). NCBI lineage: Eukaryota > Fungi > Ascomycota > Sordariomycetes > Hypocreales > Nectriaceae > Fusarium > Fusarium sp. NRRL 66335. Next base: position 42,439 of record QHHG01000096.1, on the reverse strand, counting down.
CTACGCCCCGACCTTCCACCATGTCACAGATTACGTCTCATCCTCATCCTCAGTCTCACCCTCACCATCATCTTCTTACTCCTCAGGAGCCCTACACCATTGACCCGATGTCTGGAAACGTCCTCGTCACGACTGAACCCTTTCCGAACATGATTTAACTCGCTACGACCATTGCAATTAGACTTTTCCTTTTTGATTTCCGTCTTCCCGCGACAGCAGACCCAGTCGCGGACGACACCACACTCGCTACGTTATGAAAAGATTTGGGATGACATTTGATACCAGTTGGAGCTCAGGATGATATTTGTCGATCCTGGAAGCTTTAGTTTTTTGTTTAATCTCCGTTTCTCGTCTATCTTTGATTGCTTTTTTATTTCTTCTCTTGGAGGTTTCTCTTTTTTTTTTTTTTTTTTTGGAAACATGGAATGCCTGGCTTCGAGGCCGGATCAGGACAAGGGCATTCAAACATTCAAAGCTGGGCTTGGAAAAAGTACATGTCAGGATGGGAGAGAAGCTGAGAAAAAAAGTGGAGGATTCATATCAACAATTCTTTTTTTACTTCTTCTTATTTCCTTTTTGTACATCTGCTCACATTCGAGAGATACCCCCAGGAGTTTTGCTTTTACTGCACTAGATAGAATGGATGGTTTAGGATTGGGAGCCTTCCTTTAGGAAAGAGTCTGATGATTGAAACGAGCAAGAGGGACAATGCTGCTGGCCAGTCGAAGTCAACGGCATGCTTTACAATAGATAGATAGCTACTACGGTCGCCCAATACCACTTTCAGTTTGATTTACACTTGAGCTTGCTTTGCTTGTACGAATTACGTGGCGTGTGACTTGTCTCGATCGTTGAAGACGACGGACCTTTCCGTGAAACGCCTTATGAGAAGGATCATCGGCTACGTTTGTTTCGAGGACAAGTAGGCGCGATGTTACGGCAATTTAAAACCTAAGGCTGGTTCGTGAGCCCGTTGCAACGATACAATGCTGCTTTGCAGACAGAAAAGTGGCGCCACGGGGGTTTAATGAAGCTTTTAGGACCTATGAAAGGCTGGCATGATGCTCGGCGGTTCTAGAATAGGAAGACCTAGTCGCTCTGGCAGAAGACCAAGGCATGTGGCGCGTATTAAGATCAGGGATATAGAGGGGATCAACCAGCACGCCAGGGAGTATTGCAACGTTGGGGATGATGTTTGATGTTTGCCGTTATTAGACAAGGTGGCAGACAAGATCTAAGTCCATACAGACTCCAGGGCTGACAAGGACAAGACAGGTCGGCAAGCGGGAGATGAAGATCCCTTGTTGATCGTCGAGCCGAACGAAGTACGATTAAAGTTCCTGAAAGGGAACCCATCTACGTAGCGAGTTTCCAGAAACTGATACTGTTTATAAGCAAGTAATTACAGCACGTATTATGATATTAACGTGACTTAGGCGAAACGCTGCTCGCTACGTATAGGGAGGTATAGAGATACGGTACGTATTACCTTAGCATTTGATTGTATGCCTAAGCGAGAAGCACGTTAAGTTAGACACTGACAGTTAAGAGTCGGTTACAAGTTGTTTCCGTTGACGTGACATGTTCCGGATCTCGACTTGGCAGGTTCAGAATCTGACGCAGGTACCGATGAGGTGAGCCATGGAACCAGGATTTTGTCACGTCAAACTCAAGTCAGATCAGATCAGGTCAAGTCAAACCAACCGAACCAAGTCTTTGTAACAAAAACCTGCTATGGTTGTGGGTTCTAACTGTTAATTACGGAAGATTTGGTAAGGAAGCCGACACAGCCTGTGGACCACGAGACAATTTTTCCACTACAAGGAAATTCGTAACGGCAATTTAGGCTGGGGGAGAACCCTCCGGTTGGGTTTCTGCACCTGTCTGTACTCGGCACTCAGTCTCCTGGCTCTGTGGGGAGAAGAAAGTGACGAGGCTGGATGACAACGCATCGTTGAAGCAAGCAAGGCCTGGCCTGGAACTGGAATCAAGAACTCTAACAAGCATCTCATCCCTGGTATTAACAAAAGGCTCTTATCAAAGGAGATCGTTGCCGAGAGGGAGTCGGAGTTGTCAAGATCTTTGGGGGTGTGAGCAGAAGAGGAGAAGACAAGACAGGACAAGTTCCCTGCAGTAGAAACATTCACTCACCTTAATCTCCCAAAATTCATGCGTCACGGAGGCCATGCCGGATGGGGCCGGCCGGGGAGCAGGGTCCGGAGGAGGAAGAAACGTTGAGTGGGGCCGAAGGTTGATCACTGAATACTGTAACCGGCAGTACAGTACGTACATAGAATAACTTAGTCATTAACTTATTATTTAAAACAGGGCGCACGTTTGTTCGGATGTACTTGACCGTTTCGGCCTTCGGTAGATACTCGCGGCAGTCACCTTTTTCGTGATAGCTTCGCCAAAGAGGGATATCAATTAAACAAGAAATACTCCACCAGCCAATGCATCTGTGGGGTTGACACAAGCTCACGATGGGACTTCAAATCAATATACATATGCATCTGATAACACAATCCACAGTAACAGCATGACATAAATTGCTGCATAATATCTTAGACTGACTTATGTACTCTAGGAATGTTAATCCTCATCAGTGGAATGAGAGAATGCAAGCACTTAAAACCCCGGTCCAGAAGGGTCTATTTACAGAAGACTCCCACACTCGTCAATTGCAAACGGCCAATCATGAATCAGCGTGGTGCTTTACTTTATCTTGTTCTCTTTCACATGTTATGGTCTTTTAGAATGAGCTGAATGTATTCATAGTGTATTTGTCGTTGCTTATGGAAGCATCTGTAAGATATAGTGCTGTCCTCAGCTTCAGTCTTGGTGTATACGATGAGACTATTAAAAGGAGCTGAAGAGCTTGTGAAACCTCTGAAACTATTGCTGTTTCAGCGGCGAGTGGTCTGTGTCTATGTCCGTGTCTGTTGGTTATCGAGTTACTATTCTTAACCGCCGTTCGACCCGTCCCGTTGAAACCTTATCTTGGACCAACTCCTGACGATAGCTTCATTGGCGAGTTATCAATGTGAGATGCACCTTACAAGATTACTATTAAAGTTAATGCTCCCCATACTTGATATTGACCTCAAATGAGAGGCAAAACTGTGCTGTCTCCTGCACTCAGCTATGACCAACATTGCTTCTCACCTGTGATGGCTCAGAAACAGCTTCAAATCCTATAGGTTAAGAGGATGACAAACTATCAAATCAGAAACCACCAGGGATTACCATATTCCATCATCACGTTATTGGAGGAATCACATCATGAGTGAGGCGAGCACTAATCCTCTCGAAAAAGCAAGTACAAAAAAACAACCTCATTATGATTTACTCTAAAACCACCGGCTCCCCGACTAGCAAGATAGAGCCCGGACAACCACCCAACCCAAATACCTCGATGACGAGTGCAAAGCCCACCATACTCCTGCCCCTCGTTTCTTTGTTGACTGACGGAGCGTAATATTTATGTGGCGTGATGCATCATCTGTTTCTCGAGCAACGTCTGCATCCAAGTCTTCATAGTTGGAGACAATAAGGCTGAACCAGTCTGCGTCTGTACAGTATGGCTGAGATGAGACAAGAGACAATAGCCGATAATGACAAGTTGGTGAGCTGATTGTGGTCTCCGAGACTTGTTGGTTGGCTGTCAGCAGTCGGTGAGAGATGCATATGCAGGGGATGAAGTCCTAGTTGAGGTGGAAAGCTGCAGCTGTTATCCGTATACCTTTTTTTAAAAAGGGAAACTTGTCCTTGTCATGATCACGGTCGTCAAATCAAACTCTTCTGCAAGGCTTCCTCATGAAGCATTTTGAGACTGATCATGTTAGTTATGAGGAAGTTATTCTATAGGTAGATATCTATGACGGGAGTCATAGCGGGCAACCATCATGAGATAGTTCTATCAAATACGGTCCAGCCGCTCATAACTCTTCAGCGTCCAGTCACAGCCGCTCGTTGAGAGAGTAACCCGAGCTCAAGTTAACTCAGGTAAATCAACGGCTATCATGATGAACAGCCAAATAGTTAGTTGTGGTGTTATCTCCTCAGCGGTTGGCTTTTGGGCGGTGCCTCTTCTAGTCTAGATCTGTTCCAGCGGTTGGCTAATGGAAAGTTAGCAGATGTTTGTAGGCCGTAGCGCACTGAGGCCCCTGAGGAGCTCCTTTCTCGGCGGTTGCCCAACAACGGCTAAGTTCCATCCATGATGAAGTTAGTGATGTGCTACCAAGCTTGCGATCTAAACTACGAGATCTATATCAGATGTTTATAGCCTGTATTATTTTGTTTACTTCCTGACTGTCCTCTGCTTTGTACTCTCTATTTTTTGTTTCGAATTAACCGTATCGTCATCTAACCGAGTACATAGCTCCTGCAAACAGCCGAGCCCGTTCAGCTCAACCAATTCAGTGCAGGTGTTGTAAATAGGAAGGTCGGGCACGGCACATACTGTACCTCTCCTCCCGTCTGTATCCACTGCATCCGTCCAGTTTCTTATCCTTATCCAACCTGAACCTACGGATATTCATTCTCTTCAAGAATTTACCGACTCGAAGCGAAGCGAACAGACCCTCTTCTGCCTAAAAAGATAACTCGACGTCGGCACCCGCAACATCACAGCATCACCGTTCATAAGACGAGACGATAACGGGACGAAGAAGAAAAAGAAGGGACGAGACCCGAGGACTCGACAAACCGAAGAACCGACAGAACAATAGGTGACAACTGGATGTCAAGGTACATATATTCTCTCTTGATCTCTGTTTGCTTTCGCTTCGCTATATCAGCTTTGGCCTCGGTATCGCTATCATTTCTGTATCCCCATCAACATGCAGCAGAGCAGCCGGACCATCAAATCATCCCACTAAACAACCTCCGTTTATCACCATTGACAACGAGACAAGTCCCAGGCCAGGTCTCAATATCAACACTTTAAACATTAAATTTCTCTACTTATCTTGCACATTCGGGCGTCATCTGGCGGGGTCTTCTCTTCTCCCTGCTTTTGCTCGTCTTCTCCCTTTCTTTTTAACCTTCTCAACACTGCCTGTAGCCTGTAGCCTGGCCTCGCTTCCCTGCCTGCCCCTCCTCTTTTTTTAATCGGGGCTTACTTACTTTGGGATCCATCCCGTATTCCATCCCGACTCCCGTCAACTTCATTCCTCCCTTTGCACCATATTTCATCTTTTTATCATCAGCGGCTGATCAACATGCTTGCCCGAGCAAAACAGTCTTAGACCTTAATGCTTTTCTTCCGTTCTTCTATGATCCTTTACGACTTTCCGTAATGACAGACGACCACCGACCGACCTGCGACTTCACATCTAAATAGACTTTCGATCTCTACATAAACGAACGCAACTCAATTCAGCCTCTGCCCAAGCCGAGCTCGACTTTCACCGACCGAACCCCGTTCCGCCATCTGCAATCTTTAAACATCTCTACTCGTTCCAAATATTTATCAAAAGCCATTTCTCAATCTTTTGCATGGACTTCAGCCCTTGCTAGTGCTTTTCAAAAGCCAAACGTGACCTCACCGGCCGTGCACATCATCAATCTCGAATTCGATACTTCGCTCGGCCTGTATCAGAACTGGCCTTTTATGACAAGATATTGGAGTTGCTATGAGTAGGGATCAACTGGCTACAAGGCAAGCACATCTGCAGCACTGTTTTTCTTTTTCCTTCAACACCAATGACCACATTGTCAGCATCCTCTCCATGTCACAATCACTGACCTCTTCGCCGAGCAGTTTTGTCAATTCGAACCACCGCCCGCCAACATCCGAAGCAACATCAACATCTGCCGCCTTTTCCAGTTCCGAATTCAATACTCCCAAGCCCGGGCAAGGTGCATTTACCGACGCCGGGGGCTGGACGCCGCATTACGCTGAAGACTACTCCGTATTCAACTCGACCCCTGGAAATCTTCGTGGTTCTCAAAACTCTTTCGTCGACATCGCTCCAGCCACAATTACAAGCAACCACAAAAGATTGCTGTCTGCTGAAACCTTTGCCGCCCAAATCGCAACGCATGTAAATCACTTCTCTACCAACAACAGCCTACCTCTGCCGCCGGTCGAGCCTTCACGCCGCTTGGCCTCATCCCCGAACTCAGTAACCGTACCCCAGGAATATATAACCGATTCGACACCTTTGCCCAGTCCTGATCCGTCCACGTACCCTCAATTCTCCAAGAAGGCTAGGAAAGCCGGAGTCAAGGGTGAAGAGCCTTCACAGACGGCAACGCCCCCACCCACCGGACATAGGGAAGAACACAAGCTTGCCGACAAGCTCAACATGCAAAATGATCAGGTTTTCGGTCAGCCCGACTTCGCCGGCAGCTCCCAACAACAGCAGCATGAGCTCGCTGCCTTGATGGCTTCATCTGGTGATATGTTTGGATATCCTATGACAGCTCCTGCTGCCACACCCACAGCATTCTGGGACCCTTCAATGAGTATGGACTTTGACTTTAGTGCATCACCTTCCAATGTCTTCCAGACAACACCTGTTCAGCGTGGAGGTGGCCATCGCCACACAGGATCCTTTGACTGGAACAGCGAGGTGCCACTCTTCCAGGATCCTACCGCACCTTTTGCTCCTGTAGGTGCAGACCCTATGCAATCGATGCAACGTGACCGTGCTCTTGCCCCGAACCCTATGGGCTCGGCATCTGCTACAACTGCAGCAAGTGCCGCTATGTCTGCGGCCCTCTCTGCTCCTTTAGATGAGTCTTTCGGATTTGGGCAACCTATGCAAGGAGTTAATCCTGGTCTGCTTTTTGAACCCCCTCACACTTCTGTTATGGATAACCCTGCTCTCATTCCAGTGACACAAGCCGGCTCAGCTGAAGGCGCAATCTTCCAAACGAGATCTAGAACTCCTCTAGGAGATAACATTCGGCAATCAACTAGCATGAAGGACTTGAGAGCCACCAAGGCTCCAGATCGTGCTCTTGCACCATCGCCTGTCAAGTCAAATTCTCGCCCTGGAATGGGTCGAAGTTTTAGCGAGAATCGTGGAAAGAGAGCTCAAACACAGAACAGACCAGTACTTCCCAAGCTTGCCCCAGCCCGACCTGTATCACAGGCTAGCAACGGTTCCAACAGTGATAGTGCACCTGTCGGCCGACCTATGGCCAAACCAACAGGAAGGCTGTCTCCCATGAAAAACCCGCATCGTCTGTCGAGCCTGGCCTCTATACCCGAGGGCCCGTCGCTTCAACACCCGCCGACTCGAACATCCGTGAAATTCACTATCGACTCCAGAGGAAGGGCCCGTGCTGAGACGACCATTGTACCGAATGAATGGGAATGGGAACCAAACATGGGCCAGAGAAAGGTGTCTCGGGATAGAAGCCGGACACGCGAGCTGGGACCCTCGGACGACGATGAATCTTCCTCTGACGATGAACCTATCATCATTCCTAGCCGAACCAACTCGTTCAATACTTCCTTTGCCCTGCCGGATCCCGTGAGACCAGTGGGATCCATCTTCCACTCTTCGAGGCGTAGCGTCAGCGATAGAAGCATCAGTAGTAATCACGACACAATGGCAGGATCGCCTCATGACGGAGAGAGCGAGACTGAGACTGTTATGTATGAGCGCAAGGACAAGATCGGAGATGCTACAAGCGAACTTCGCAAAGTAATGGAAGACCGCAAGAAGCGGTCTAATCCTATGGGTCAGGGCGGACAACATCGCCCTTTCCAAGGCAGTAGCCTGGGACCTTATCGAGGTGATAGCAACTCGCCGTCGTCCCTCACTGAGTCTAGCCTTATTACAGACAGACAAGTCAAGTGTGTCTGTGGCCGAAAGGGGGCTGACGGGGGAGACGGCTTCATGATCCAATGGTAAGTTGCTCTGTTCAGCGACAAGTGATGACCCTTAACTAACATCCGACATAGCGAGTCCTGTGAAATGTGGCTCCATGGAAAGTGTATTAACATCAACCTCAGAGCTCAGCCGAGGGTGTATATCTGCGCATTCTGTGCCAACACGCCAAACATGCGAGGAGGCCGGCTGCGAGACACGGGACGAACAAACTTGGCTGGCGGTGTGCCAGTGGCATCTCCGTTGGCGAGCAAATCATTTAGGGCGTTTCGATAATGAATAGGTTGGATAAGCATTTCTGAAGGAGTAGACTGGATGGACGGAGTACTGGATGACAACATGCTTTTGATCAGGTACATATACAAATATTGTCGTTTTAGACAACACAAGACACATGCATTATTCCGATGATCCCGCCGCAGTGTTGAGGTTGATGTTAAGCAAAATCACAAGCCATCAAGGTTGTGTTATCAAGGTCGCGAAGGGTTATGTACTAGGCCGTGTACCTGTCTGTCTGTACTTCAACCACAGTAGCAGTAGAGGCGCAAACAAGGTGTTGCAGAGAGGTATAGCTCTAGAACATCCGATACTACCCAAAATGATCTTCATCTCGTCTCTCGTTGGCCAATGCCGTAGTCGCCCACTCTAGCTCTGCCGTAGGGCCCGAGTGGGCCAGTGAATGAAGAGCCGGCTTGCGGAGCTCCAAACCCTCCGATCTCGGAATGGCGGGGAAGAATGTTGATGATGCGGGGCGGCAACGGAAGCTCAGAAAACCAATTCCAAACGCCGACTCTCTTCTTTCCTTCTTCTACTTCTCTCTATACCGATTAAACCAATCAATTAACATATAATCAAGATGGCCGAACACAACATTGTCGTCCTGGCTGGTGACCACTGCGGTCCTGAGGTATGTAGCTCTGGAGGGAGTGTTTGTTTGAGCATGTGCTAACTTGTGGACAGGTCGTTGCTGAGGGTATTCGTGTAAGGAAGACATTGTGTAACGAGTTCAAAGAATGAAAACTGATTGTTTGGCTAGGTCCTCAAGACCCTCGAGGAGAACAAGCCCAGTGTTGGCAAGTTCAACCTCAAGGACCATCTCATGGGTGGTGTAAGTCATCGACACGTTCCCTACGTGGTCTCCAGCTGACCTTATTTCTAGTGCTCGATCGACGCAAACGGTTCCCCTCTGACCGACGAGACCCTCTCTGCCGCCAAGGGAGCCGACGCCGTCCTCCTCGGTGCCATTGGAGGCCCCAAATGGGGTACCGGCGCTGTCCGCCCCGAGCAGGGTCTTCTGAAGCTGCGCAAGGAGATGGGTACATACGGAAACCTGCGACCTTGCTTCTTCGCCTCCGACTCCCTCGTCGACTCCTCTCCTCTCAAGGCTGAGGTCTGCCGCGGTACCGACATTGTCATCGTGCGCGAGCTCACAGGTGGTATCTACTTTGGCGAGCGCAAGGAGGATGACGGTTCTGGTTCAGCCTGGGACACTGAGCCTTACTCACGAGAGGAGATCGAGCGCATTGCTCGTTTGGCTGGATTCCTCGCCCGAGGCCGTGGTGACAAGAAGGTGTGGTCTCTCGACAAGGCTAATGTGTTGGCAACCAGCCGTCTGTGGCGAAAGGTCATGAACGAGACCTTCGAGAAGGAGTTCCCTGACCTTAAGGTCGAGCACCAGCTTATTGACAGTGCTGCTATGATTCTGGTCAAGAACCCTACTGGTCTCAACGGTGTTGTTGTGACTAGCAACCTGTTTGGCGACATCATCAGCGACGAGGCTAGTGTTATCCCTGGTAGCATTGGTCTGCTGCCCAGTGCCAGTCTGAGCGGTATTCCTGATGGCAATGGCAAGTGCAACGGTATCTACGAGCCCATCCACGGTAAGTCATACAAACCTTCTTAATTAAATTTACGACAGCGCAAACTAATCATACTGTTAGGCTCCGCTCCTGATATCTCTGGCAAGGGTATTGTCAACCCCGTCGGTACGATCTTGTCGGTCGCCATGATGCTCCGATACTCTCTCAACCTGCCCGAGGAGGCCAAGGCTGTCGAGGCTGCTGTCCGCAATGCTCTGGACGGTGGTCTCCGCACCAAGGATCTGGGCGGAAACGCTGGTACTAAGGAGGTTGGCGATGCTGTCGTTGAGGAGCTCAAGAAGATCCTCAAGGCTTAGAGGAGTTGTGATTGACTAGCAAGGGGGCTACTTTACGATTGGCGGTTATGAATCAAAAAGCGATCTGTTTGTGGTTGGGGGTGCTCAAAATTGCATCTGTCATGATATGGCTACAAGAAATAGTAAAATGATAAATCTTATGATCAAAAAAAGAGATCGACCGTTATACTGGTGTACGTTCACGATGAGAAGGCTTACCCAGCAACATGTCTTGAGCAATATGAACACAATAGACAGCCACCCAAAGCCGCCCGAAACACAAACAAACAATGGAAAGTACAATTGCAACGTTGAAACCTTGCATCTAATGGCAACTTCCGAGAAAGAAGGAAGCAAGCAGAGTGAGGCATAGAAGTCCTACAGGGTAATACCCGAGTCATGGATGCGAACAATCGCTCTTCAACCGGGCGAATTGTATGTAACAAGTACAGTATCCCCGGCAGTGTAAGCTTATGTATGATTGGAAGTAATGCGAGAATCACGAGTTTTCCTTACACCGCACAATTGGAGGCCTTCAAATATGCATGCCGTGGTAGGAAAATCAGGGCATTTACAACAATCACGATGACTCTACCCTGGAGGATTCACGTTAAGAGCCTAGCTCTTATGACCATGTGGTTATGCAGCAGCACGTTTTCCACGTGCAGTGACCTACCATGCTTTAATCCTTGTTCTTAAGTCTACCACACACGTACAATACAGTTACACGATAACATAGGACAGGGTTTGTTTTGCTTGCTTTTCTTTTCTGCCTTGGGGTCTGAAAGTATAGTCTAGCTTAAATGAAAAAATGCATCTACTTCTCGGAATGGAAACAGCCGAGTCAGGCAGAAAGGAATAAGAGCCTTGGTCTTACGAGAGACATGCATGGCGGTCTACTTGACTTTTTCTCTGCTTACACACGGTTGGTTGGGGCATTCGCATTTACCCTTAACAGCGAACGGCAAAGGGCGAAGGCGAGGGTGATGCATAGCCGACAAAGTAAAAAGAAAAGTCATGACGACAAGATTGGAGGAAAAGAATAGGCTTGATAAAAGGCTCGTGCACAACTATAACTCTAAAAACCAATATCAAATCTGATTTGTTTCGTCTCAATTATTGGGTCAATAACAGAGTCAGAAAGTGAGGAGGTTGACCGGGGGTTGAATATGGAGACTGGGGATTGGTGGAGCTTAGAGTAAGATAGAGCTGTAAGCTCCATTGGCTTGCATGAGGAGGAGAGAGGAGTCATGATATGGCTGGGTCTTTTTGTCTTTTTGTCTTGGGGCGGTAACTCTATTGTTTGGGGGTGTCTCTCCCTATACTAAGGGATGTGAATCACAATCACCCTAGAGCTTCGAATTGTCTCCAATTCTTTCCCTGAGTCTTGAATAATGAGACATGATTGTCTATCACAGCACAGCAACGACTCATACTCAGTTTGTCTGTGCTCTCCCTCTGCTGTAAGGTACAACACAACGCAGCTGTGCCTGATTTGCTAGTATGCATAGAGGGAGGGGAAATTGAAGCATGGCATAAGACATGGACCAATAATTTACATCAAGAGTGCAGAAACACTGCCTTAGCTCTATCTACTACTGTAGTCTACTGCACACCCACTCTCAAGCAGCCAAGTTACTAGGCCATGTCATCAAAGATTAAACAAAAGGCCAAAGAGTTGGAAACAAGTGATTGACAAACTTGATAATACTATTCTTGGCCATCTTTAGTTATGCTTGGCTTGAGTGATTTTCTCGGAAGCAACGGGATACCTTTCCAATCGCCTGTATGGGAATTGATAGACTAGACCATCAATCATCAAGAGAACCTTAGGGTATCTAGGTATGTACAAGACAAGATGTGGCTGGAGGGAACTACAGCAGTCACCACACCACTATGAAGCGATACGAACAGCGCCAATCTAGGTACCATTCAGAATAGCTTGCACCTTGATTGCTGCACGTACAACCTGTCATGTCACTCTATGCCATGGCCTCTTTCGTATTCTGAATCAATTTTCGTTGATCTTTTCAGGCTTAAAGATTATAGAGTCTCTTGGCCTAGAAGCTGAAACTCCAGCTCTCGATGGATATCACTCTTGTCTGATGTCATGGCGTTCTCACTCCTCGTGGCAACCATTCCTATATAGGACTTCTTACTATCTATCATCCCCAGCCTGCGCACTTTTTCAAACACTCCCACTGTTAGCGTCGTGCGACTCTAATCACATTCGAAGAAATAAACAGAGAAAAACTAGAAGCTGCAGATAATAGCAGAGTATAATTCAATTCTGACCCATTGAATATCGGGGGCTGGTTCGTCAATGTTGGATCATGGCTGGATTGGCGTCATGCAGCTACGGGTTGAGAAGCTGCGAAATGCCGAGATTGTGGCTTATATGGCGTCTATATTGCAGCTATGAATTGTAGTGAGTGTTTTTATGCATTTGTGCAGTTGATATGGATGCAATTGAATGAAGAAAGAGCAATTAATATTGAATAAATCACTTACATGATGTTCAATTCTATAGCAGGCACACGATCAGGTAGCTCTTACCAATTGAAAGTGGTGGTGTTGGTTCCTCAGGCTTCCACAACCGTTTCGTTACCCAAAAAGTCAATCCCTTGTCCACTGGAGCTTCAGGGAAGCATTCTCTCGTATTCAACGCCCTATTGCTACACACCATCACAGCCCAACCAAGACAACAAAGTCGGTATCTTAACCGCGCTTTAGCTTGGCATTGGCTGTTTCGTCTCCCCTCTAGACTACTGCGCTAACGAGACGGGACCGATACGCTAGGGATGCCGGGGTTACCATCCTGATCCTCCCTTGTTGACTTGACTTTGTTTCCTTCTCCAGAGAATCACAGGCTTCAAACTCCCTTTACCTCTTTGCTCCCTGACGTACCACATCAGACCAGAGGATCGCATTGGCTTTGCTTCTCTCTGATCTGACCCCGGTTCAGTACCGACTGGCCAAAGCAGGCTTTCACAGCCAAACACAAGGCGTGGTGGCTGCAGGTCTGAGTGCATACATGCTGTGCTATCAAAGTGGTGCTTGTCCTTGGCTAATGCTCCGACTTCTGTCAGACGTCGATTGGTTCCGCTCTGAAGTTCTCTCGTACCGTAGTCCACTGGTCTCAGTCTAATCGACGAGAATGCTGTGCTCGTCTGCAACGACGCCCGCGGCCGATACCCTCGCCGTCCTCTGGGTCTCTGAACCACATGGCCGCATAGGTCGGCTACAGCGAGACCAGTTCTAACTAACCATTTTGCAGTATTTCTCAAGTGACAGTATACGGTATATCGAAAACCCAACCCTTCGAGAAAGACCAGCCATGAATTTGTTTATCAACGTGAGCTCCCGACCTCCGGAAGCCTCGATCGATATGGCAGCGCCATACACCAGAGCAACCATGCATGGCTTACATCAACACGGTTATTGATGGACAACATACTTAAAGTTTATGCCCGGTGCTGTCCGTCAATTCCCATATTGGTAAAGAAGGCCCATGCAGCCCAGCCATATCCCGCCCGTCTCTTTGCTCGGCCCATTGATCCGGCTGCCAAGTCTGGGCTGCCAGGCCATGATGAACAAAAACATGGTTAGCAAACAAGCATACAACAGTACAACGGGAATTGTTCACATCAGCAAGCAAATCCCCCGAGACTTCTAGCATTGACTCTCTCGTTCTGGGGTGGCTCCACTCCCCCGAAACCATACAATAGCGCACCTTGGCGTTGTCTATCACGAGCAAATCGTCGATTGGCGACATGATATGGGGAGAAGATCCTTACTAGCCGTCTCAAGAAAAGCGCCTCTTCTAAGTTAAGCGAAAAGCCGCCTTGAGAGGCTTACTGTCCAGCACCTAACCTCGCGTTTATCTCTACGGTTACAATGCTAATCGCAACCACCTCTTTTTCTCTGCTTTGTTAGAGTATCATGACAAGCAGGTTTCTGCGTCTTTGTTGTGTCATGCCTGGGCCGGGATGGCGCCAAGTCTCTCGGTCCACGTAGCGCTGCTGGGTTCCTGGACTCTCACGCCGTCAGCTTGCCTAGTTCCAAGAGGCTCGAGAGTTTGTTGGCTGCTCGGGCACTAAACATCTGCGATGTTGATGCTGCTGCATCTCACGTTCCAGCGGAGTGACCGGGCCTGTATCCTGCATCAACAGCAAAACCGCTCATACCATGGAGTGGGTATACTTCAGCCTCGGTTACAGTATACTTTGACTAGGTGCATGTTAGCAGAAGAAGTCAACTGAATCGTCAGAGCTGGCTGATGCTGTCATCAAGCCCGAGTTGCATTGTTTCCGCCTCTTGTGTTTACGAGTTGTGGTCCATGTTGACCAGCCCGTTGCCTGCCGTCACAGGTTACCAATGGCTATGCGGTTCTGTTGAGACGTGGGCACAGTTCCCGTTCTTTGCTGGTTTCTACGCAGAGAGATTGCATGTTTCCTCGTATCCAAGCCTACTTGTAGCTGCTCATGCCGTCTCCCGTCTTACTAGGTTCCCCAGACTGGATGCGAGTTGATCCAGTGATCAACTGATTAATTGAATGTCCAACCAAACGGGTCAGCAAGGACTGGCCTTACACAACCTGAGTACCTGGCAGCCTTGTCCTCTTAGAAGGGCAGGATCTTTTGTTGGGGTTGGAGGGAGGCCGATATCTTGGCCCTTCTGTTGCGGGTTTCCCTAGCTAGGGCGAACACTTAGAAGCATTAGGCAAAGGAGCTCCGATTGTCTTGGCCGTTGGCTAACAGAATCTTCGCTGACCTCCGTGCATGATATTGACATCACGCCTTGGTACTGAGGCTCACTTTCTCAGTCGATTGCTAGCTACCTAGTCGTCTCGATATGCATCCCTCGTGCATCGCGGTTGCTCCAGTGAGCTCCAGCCACATCCTTTGAGCTCGTTGATGGTTGGACTCACGATGCCCGTATCACATCTTGCCAATATTCACACCCCTCCCTCTTGATGATTATCGTCTCCTCGCAGTAAGAATTAGTCTAATGCAACTTATGGTGGGGTTGGGACAAGCGAAGCCAGTTGGACGATCTTGCACGAAGGTTTGAAGTTGTCAAGGCCAACTTCGCCAACCTCCCTCATGTGAGGCTGGATTGGTTCATGGACTTACAGATATAAGGCTGCAACCCTTCCTTGCTTTTACATTCATCTCATCCATCTCATCACAGCCTCTCTCACCTTCCAATCGCTCCGATCTGGTTTTGTAACTGCCCAAGTATCCAACTCGTTCAGGTTACTTGATACCTTCGCTCAACCACCACTGTCGCTTGCTCACTGCTCGCACTCGCTCACAACACCTTCGTTCATATCACGAAACCACCTTCACCACTTTCATCATGAAGTTCGGTGCTGCTCTTCTTGTCATGGCCACCTCGGCCTTGGCCAACAACCTTCGACGAGGAGACTATGAAGACTCCGGAGACTACGACAACGGTGGTGATTACGAGGCTCCCGAGAACAACTACGGACATGAAGACTATGGCAACAAGCACGAGGTCACCGAGGTTGCTGTCACTTACACGACTACAACCGTCTGCCCTGTCACCTACACCCACCACGAGGAGGGACAGTAAGTTATTCAGCCTCAATCGGAATCTTCCAGAACACTAACATGAAACAGCACCTACTACGAGACTAAGCTCACAACTTCTACACTTGTCATCGCTGAGACCAAGACTGTTGATGTGACAGTCAAGCAGCCTGATGTTACCAAGCACTACACTGATGTCGAATATGTCACCCACACAACTCTGTGCCCTGTGACCAGGACCAAGACCATTGCTGGAGAGGTCATCACTGAGGTTTACACGACCACTAGCTACATCTACGATGTTGTCAAGACCACCGACTACGAGCACGTCAAGCAGCCTGATGTGACCAAGCACGAGACCGATGTTGTCTACAAGACCCGAACCACAGTCTGCCCTGTCACTGTCACCAAGACCATTGCTGGCGAGGTTGTCACCGAGACCTACACTACTACCAGCGTGATCGAGGAGGTCGTCCAGTCTACCGACTATGAGCACGTCAAGCAACCCGATGTCACCAAGCACGAGACAGATGTTGTCTACACCACTCGAACCACTGTCTGCCCCGTCACTGTTACTAAGACTATCGCCGGTGAGGTCGTCACTCAGACATACACCACCACCAGTGTCATTGAGGAGGTCGTCAAGACTACCGACTACGAGCATGTCAAGCAGCCCGACGTTACCAAGTATGAGACCGATGTTGTCTACAAGACCAAGACCAATGTTCACCCCGTCACCGTCACCAAGACTATTGCCGGCGAGGTCATCACCAGCGTCTACACCTCCACCGACTACGAGGTCGTCAAGGTCCACAGCACCGTCTACGACCATGTCAAGCAGCCCGATGTCACCAAGCACGAGACAGACATTGTCTACCAGACCAAGTACGAGGTTTATCCTGTGACTGTCACCAAGACTGTTGAGGGCGAGGTCGTGACCAACGTCTACACCTCCACTTCCGTCATTGTCGAGAAGGTTGCCACCACCATCCCCGCCTACGAGACCATCGTCAAGACCATGGGCAAGGGCGTCGTCGTTACCCAGTACTCCAAGATCATCCACACCGTCGGTGGTGGCACCATCTACCAGACCGTCGCTCCTGAGCCCACCACTGTTCAGCTTCCTGAGACCGAGGTTGTCACTCAGCCCGAGGTCACCGTCCCTGCCACTCCTACTGCTGAGCCCGAGCCTGTTGTTAACGGCGCTGCTGTCGCCGCCAACAAGGCTCCCGTCTTCGCCTTCGTGGCTGGTATCCTTGGTGCCTTCGCTCTCCTCTAAGCAAATCGATTTGTTTAGACACCAATCCAACAGCACCACCGGATGGGTTATTTCTCTGTTTATTCTTCTTTACGTCCTTCAATTCATCTCTTGGTAAAAAGCAGGTTGTGTCCCTGGGAAAGGGCACTCTATTTTTAATTCATGGCGGGCATCGGTATCGCATTACATACACTCCTTTCAGGCAGCGAAACAAGACGCATGGTAGAAATGGGAGGATGGTTCTTGCTTTTGTTGATTGGCACTTAATGTCGTGGAAGAGGGTGTTTGTCATTTCTTTCTATTCTTTTAATGTATATATTAATCTCACGGTATTGGGGTATAGGATATTATGGAAGGATTTGGAATGGTTTACGATAGTATGAGTATGAGTAGGTAGTTAATCTGACGATGTGTTGTTGGGATATCTTTGACTGCTTCCCCTATGACAAATAACTGAGATGGCTGGTGAAGTATAAGTTTAGACTTAAGAAGCTTTAAGTTCATGGCCAAGCTTTGGTAGCTCGTGTTGGATAAAGTGGCTGGTCGGAGGCGTGAAGGCGTGTGACCTATTAATGGCTCTCTAGTGGAGTGATCAGAAGACCCTTAGGGATCCTTTGAACTTTCTGAGCTTGTTGACGAACTTTGTTTACTTTTGTATTAGCTGCCTTGTTTACTTGGCCACCGGTAGCTATCTTCCAGAAGTAAATCGTTGAAAGGTAAACGCCAGTCCAGCCTTGTCTTTTGGTTGAAGATACCAGTCCACGATCTATCCAAGATGACTCACCTTCTTCAGGTAGTACAAAACGACATCCATGGTTTTGTCTCTACTAACTAACCTATTAAACTCTAGTGTTAATAAGCTACTATCTGGGTATTGATTTGTCGTTAACGAAAGAGCTTACGTTGAAGCTTGGGTCTAAGTGGCGTCAACTGTGTAACGGGACAAGCTTGAGCTAATAGGCCAGATCCATATGTAACGGTTCATTACAAAAAGCAAATGTATGTAATGAGGCTATCTTTCCTATTCGCTTGAAGCATGGAAAAGCGGTAAGAATGTGAAGCTCTTTCTTTGTTGTTAAAGGGGTGATGGCTGGACTCTTGCAGGCTCTAGAACGGCAGACTATGGATATGTAGATTCAGTCGAGCTCATGGATCAAGCTCTTATGTTTAAAGAGAATCGATGGTAGCTTCTGATATGTTGTCGCAGGATCTATATCAACTTCTTTGCTGTAAAGGTAGTTCAGTATATTCTGTAGATGCGAGTTACTGCCAGCACATACATGAGTCTTTGAACTTCCACCAACTGTACTGTCCATGTAGAAGCCCGCATTTGGTGTATGTGTATCCCTGAACGATATTTCTAGAAGAAATTTTCTTTCTTTGTAGTGGAAAGAGACTACTGCAGTTCCTATCAATACTGGGCGGTTCTGCACATATCGCATATAGATTGTTGGCCTTTAGAACGAATTGTCTCATCATATATCACTTTCAAGGAGACGCCGAGCTTGAGCAAACAGTTGTCCGTCTTTGCTCAATCCACTTGACTGACAACAAGGCTTCAAAGAGAAGTGTGCAGGTGGAGTCTTTCATCCATGGAAATGTATTGGATATTGTAACTTAGGAGAACTGTCAAAGAGTCTGATGGAGGTCAACCAACTTCAGAAGAAGGGTATAAAGAGGACCATTCTATCACGTCGAACTTGCGTTTCCTCTCGACTTCTTACCATCTGATCGACATCTTACTATTTATTCATCTTTCCATCTTTCTACCTACTCTGCGCCTTACTATCGTCGCACCCAATCTCTTACAAGATGCCTCCTTCTACTTCTTCTTCCCTAGACCCGAAGGTTGTCTTTGCGCCATGCTATCGGGAAGGACCGAGCTGTATACCTAAGTGTATAGGATACGTAAAGGATAAGTCAAGGCGTTGTAATAATCCTATTGGCCAAGAAAAGATGGAGGAGCACGTTGCTCAAATGGTAAGGCTAAACAGCCTCCCCCTTGGGGAACGGGCTGCAAGTCCGATCCTTGAGGAGGCTGCTAGCCTTTTGCTCTGTCATCACCATGTCACGAGCGATTTATCGCGTGAACTTGAGAGAGCAAAAGAAAAGTTCCAAGACGCGGTTATCGAGGAGGGTAAGAAGGACAAAGATAAGGTATGTGGTAGTGTTATGCAACTGGCTATAGTTGAAGTACTAATATGGAATAGTCCATTAAGGAACAGCGAGAGGCTGGCAATAATGAGGATGGAGTAATTCGATCCCCTCCTCCTACTACTCGGGCTGCTCGGACTCCTCAGACCTCTTACGCTCCTCAAACCATTCTCGCTTCTCCCGCTCCTTGCGATCCCCCCACTCCCCCCGCTACTCCCCAATCCACGGAGGAGTTTCCCTCAGGGTCAGATTCAGAGTCTGACTCTGACTCTGACTCTGAAGATAAAGGGACTGGTACGGTCGACCCCTGGGCGGCCTACCAGGCGAGGTGGCAGGCGATAATAGACAATAGAGTTAAGGAAGGTATTGTAAGTATTAACCAAAGCATACCTGATCCTGACATATAACTAACAGAATAAACAGTCTTTGGAATACCAGATTCCATGGCCGGTCGTCTCAGGCCATTTAGCAGATGTTGACCATGTACAGGTCGGAAACTTCTTTAACCAGGCTGTTCAAGATAAGGACAAACTGGGGACTGGAAAAATACTCTATTATGAGCTTGATCGGTGGCAACGCTTCAGTCTGAAGAAGCGTTTCGGCCGGTCTGTCTATGGCACGTATAAGCCCCAATTTAAGTTGATCCTTGGGATTGTAAGCAAGGGCGCAGCAGACTTTTGGCGCAAACAGGAATGACAAGGGATCGCTTTTCTTTTCTTTTCTTTTCTTTTCTATTGTCAGATTGAATCGGTATTTGTTTACGACTTACGATAATATGCGGTGGTGTTTGGACTTCGAATAGACAGGAGGGACGGGACTGGAGTTATGTCATTTTGTTATTTCTCTCTCGGATGAAAAGAGTTTACTTTTGCCTTACAACTTCTGGAATCTCTTTTTGGTATTTGAGTAAGAAGTTGAATAAAGCACCTCTCAACCCTCAGCTCATGAATCGACATATTCACATTGGATCTTCCGGTATAAAAAGTATGGTATTCGAGAAGCTCCCAGTGTAATTGATAAGATACCCCACCATCACTATCAATACCTATACCTACATCCCCCACTTCCCACCCGCCTGGACCCGGAGTAGCATTAGTCCGCTAAATTCAATCCCATTCATGAAGCTAAGACAAAGCATCGCATGTAAACATCCAACATCTCGCTATCAATACTTACGACAACGTCAAGATGGCGCCTGTTGATCGCGTAGACCACAATGCCCTTGAGCGTGAGTCTATTCCCAAATCGATATTCTGTCATGCACTAACATACCCAAAGAACAGCTCAAGGACATCATCCAGGATCTATACCAAATAATGGTCCAAGTCTCAACTTACGACTCCGTTGGCCGCTCAAGTAGAGAAGTCCTCATCAACGAAATGTACCACGCCCAACCATCGCCATAACACCTTTGGATCACATCAACTGACAAATCTCCAGCAAAACACTCTCCGAGTCCCTTCGCACACTCCACACATCAGCTTCACCACCACATAACCTCCCCTCCGTGCCCCCAGAACTCCTCGAGTATGTCGAACACGGCCGCAATCCGGACATCTACACACGAGAGTTCGTCGAGCTGGTTCGCCGTGGTAACCAGCTCATGCGCGGTAAACTCAACGCCTTTGGATCTTTCCGCGACATTCTGGCCGAGAATATGACCACTGCTATGCCTGAGCTGCGCGACGATGTGGCTCAGGTTGTTGAGGCTACAGGAGGTGTACCGCCGGGTAGAAGGAACGGAGAGCAATCGCAATCACAAGGGCAGCCGCAGCAAAACGGTGCTAGTAACCATGCGTCTTCATCAGCTGCTTGAGAGTAAGCTGAGGACGATAGACAGTTTTGATGTTTCTTTTTTTCACGCGGTAGTTATTTTTGGGCCGCGGACTTATGATACCCTAGGCGCGTATGATACCGCGCAACTTAATGCATTGTCTTTGGCGTAAACGCAGCGTACACTTATGCGGCATGATTATATTGTTCACGACTTCAGATTTGGCCAAGAGACAACTTCGGTCTCGACGAGATGCTTAGCGAATGTCAAAATACGATTAGATCAATACAGTCGTGATTAGCATTGACGGTTGGGTATCGAAATGTCATACATAAGCTCTAAGAGGACGACTATCATATCTTCAGTCATATTGGTGTTGTATGCATAAACACAAATTCCATGGGACCGTTCTAAAAGAATTCGTGATCATATCCTGGTCCCTTTGACCTTGTATAAGCAATCCATTATCCTTGTGCATTGCCATGCCTATCATTGATGTCTATGCCTGAAATAAACGCCGAACAATGGTATGTTGTGTAGCATATACAAAGTTCCCTTGTATGCAGTCGGAACGTTCTACGACCTCGACGGAGTTTTTCTCCCAAAGACCGGAATGTGTTTCATGCAAATGTATGCGGATCCAACAAGCGCCAGAACGAGAATCACCACTTGCCATGGAAGCAAGACAGCTGCCGCCATAAAGAAAGTGCCATATCGTCGCACAGAATCGACCAACCGATCATGGGCTTCTTGGTGTTGTCCCTGACCTTGGTGTTTGCTTTCCGTGGTCTGTGGGTAGAAACCATCTCCACTGAGGGGTATTGTGTAGTCGTCGTCCTCTCCATCTTCCTCTTCATCCTCATCATCCTCGTAATAATAAAACGAGTCCTCATCCTCACTATCTTCGAGGTCGTCATCGTCATCATCAGCGCCATGTGGTGGTCATGAGAAGTTGAAACCACCGGGATATCCACCACCACGCTGTCTAGGATCACCGCCAAAGTTGAAGTGGGCGCCACCACCGCCGGGGAAGCCTCCAGCTGATCGGAAACCGCCGCCGCCGCCACCGAAACCTTGCTGGCCCATCATACTGAAGAGAATCTCGGGGTCGATGCCACCCATGCCTCCGCCCATACCGCCACCGCCGAACATATCGTTAGGGTCCATAAGATCATCACCATTGTCATAAGCGGCACGTTTCCTAAAAGTCGGGTCAGTAATGTGTTCACTTCGATGCGTGTAAGGGGTCTCTTACTGAGGGTCGCTCAAGGTCTCGTAAGCTTCCTGCAAGTCCTTGAACTTCTCTTCGGCGTGGGCATCGCCGGGGTTCTTGTCAGGGTGAAGCTTGACGGCCATCTTACGGTATGCCTTCTTGATCTCGTTGTCTGTAGCCGTCTTTTCAACGCCAACAATCTTGTAATAATCCTTGCGCTGGGCCTTCTTGAGTTCAAGTTCTGCCCTGCGAATCTCCTTGGCGATGTTGCGGTCTTCCGGCTCGAGCTCTTGGATTTCCTTCCATTCCTTGACGGCATCATCCCACCGCTCGGCGCCACCCAAAGCATTGGCCTTGGTCTTGCGGGCCTTTGTGTAACCGGGGTCGAGGCTGATGGCTCGTTCACAGTCGGCGATGGCATCGTCGTACTGCTTGAGCTTAATCTTGCATTGTGCTCGGTTCTGCAGCAGCTTTGAGTTCATGCTCTTGTTGGAGGGATCAATTTCCAAAGCATTGGTATATTTCTCAATAGCAGGCTGTAGGCGACCAGCCTTGAAGTCGGCGTTACCCTCCTCCTTCATGCGGTCAAGTCTCTGAACAATTCTCAACCACTTAACAGCGTCGCGGAAGTCTGGGTCACAGTTAATGGCCATGCGGAAGCACTGGATAGCCTTATCGTTCTCGCCCTGGCCGTACAGAACACGTCCACGGAGGACAAGGGCCTCAGGGTCCTGGTTGTTGTGTCGGAGAAGGTTCATAGCAATGTTTTGCGCCTCTCCTAAGGAGTTTTCTCGTCCCATCAATAGATAAGCCTCTCCGCGCATAAGCTGCCACTTGCGAGGCTTGGTAACACGATAACCAAGGCCTCGCTCAGCCAGGTCAAGAGCATGAAGCACCATAGACATACCAGACCCGTTGCCCTGCTGGAGGATATCACGAGCAGACTGAATGTGGTGCAGCATTTCCTTGGCCGGGGCTACATCTTTAGCGGATGGTTGGGGATCCATGCGGTTGAAAGTTGTCATGGCCTCCTCTGGTCGGCCCAGAGCAGTATAGATACGGGCCAATCGTAGAAGAATCTTGGCGTTCTGGGGATCAGAGTCGGCAGCCCTGGAGCAATCTTCCAAAGCCTTCTCATATTGACCGTTAGACATATATGCAGCAGCTCGGTTGCCTAGATAAGTAGCGGAGAAGGGGAACAAGTCGACAGCTGCGATTGGATGTCAGCATTTGGAGATACTTTGCGTGGAGCTGAAAAGGCTATGGAAATAAGAGCCTCATGGCAAGTGGCAATACATACCTTTGCTGTACTGCTCGATAGCCTTATGATAGTTTTTGTCCTTGAAAAAGCGGTTGCCCGCATTCTTGTAAGACTCGGCATCCTCCTCGGGTGTGATGGTTGGGCTTCCAGGGTTGGACTTGTGAGGAGGAGGTGGAGGGGCGCCGTCATCATGACTTGAGCCGTTGGGGATAGGAACGGAAAAGTTGGCCTGGGCGTTGGCCTTTTGATTGGGAGGAGTCGTAGAGCGAGCGCCGTTAACAGGCTCGCTATCGACGTCCATCGAGTTACCGTTCATGGCTGCGGCGAGAGCGGATAATCGCTTGCGCTCTTCGGGAGGGAGGTTAAGAGGGTGCGTTTCAGGCTCGTACTTGGGTCGACGAGAAGAAGAATGAGAGTGGGAGTGACTAGGGTCGGTAGAATGCCTCGATAGCCTTGAAGAGCGGGTCTTGGATGGTTCGGCGAAAGATGAGGGCCGAGATGATTTCCTTGAAGACTTTGAAGGCGACTTCTCGCGGGCGGGCGATGAAGGTTCGGAGGAGTAGGGCGGTGGTTGTTCAGAAGCGTCGTGCTCACGGTCGCGCTCCTCGAAAGTGGCGGATTTCCTTGAAGAGGAAGGGGGAGGAGTGGAGGAGGAGGAATTTGGCTTCTTGCCGCTACCGAAGAAGTTCTTCATTTGAAATTGGACCAAAGAAAGTTCCGTTCCGATGCCAGAATAACTTTAGTTGGGATGGAAGAATCCCCAAGAATCCCCGTAACAAGCTTATGCCGGTTACTTGAGTCGATGCCCTAAACGGGCGTTAAGAAAAAAACCGATTTTTTTTCCGGGGCCTTGTCCCTCTCAAGTGGCTCCTTGGGACCGGGACGGGACAAAAACAGGTCGTGCGGCTCTGAGCCTAAAAGGGGTGAGGAGTGGACGAGGTATGGACTCTGTACAGTACTGGACTGGTACTTAGAAGACCGTAGAAGATAGCGGAGAGGTAAGTACTAGCGAGTCTGTTGGAGCCAAAGTTAGAATAAGAAGATGAAGAGAGAATTAAAAAAGTACACACAAAGAGTCGAAATATGACACCTAGATGATCAAGATTCAGAAGAAAGGAAAGAAAGAAGAAAACAAAATCGGGGGCAGGGAAGGAAGAGATGAGATGATGAAGGAGAAAATGATGACCCTTGTTGAGCCAATACAAGTCCTAAGTTTGGTACTCTCTAACTGACTGACTGATGTTAATGAGATGAGCGAACCGGGCTATGACAGTGACGAGTGACAAGCCAAACGACATGGAAACTCAGCCCAGCCGATTTATCAGCCCCAGGGCATTTTCCCTATCCTATCCATTTCCTCCCCAACGTCCCATGGGAGAGACATACTAAAACTAGGAACTAGGTGTGAAAATGAAAGATCAAACTGCTGGACTTCCTATCCGAGTAATCCGTCACTCTAACTTGTGACTCCCATTAGCCTGTCGGATCATTGCAAAAGACACCCATATCCATATCCATATCCATCCATCCTTTGAAGGAGAAGGCTGGGCTCTGCAGGTATCCCCAGTTACCGACGGCGGCTCACAGCGGAAGCCTACCGTAGGCACATACATACGCCAGTCTAGGCTAAGCGATTTATTGTTTTATCTCTGCCTGACCTGAGGACAACTGACTTGTATTGCCTTTCCAAATACATATTAAATGATATCTATCCTCGAATCCATTCCGGCTATCCATCTCCGAGACTTGGGCAACACACGGTAGATATGTTTGTCTGCTGTGCGAGTATCCTTCTTGTACCTCGTTCCCCAGGCTAGATATCCTTGGCCTTGTCACCACGCGCTTCAGCTTCAAAACTCCCCACTACGGACCCCCGGCTATGGAGTTTATGACAACCTACCAATTAAGCAAGGACCATGTGCAATGACAATGAAGTTTAGCGACCGAATCTGATGGGTGAGAAAAAAACATAGTTAGTTCTTGTCAATTAGTCTGCATATGCAGTGAGTTGTCCTCAGACATTGAGCCAACCAAAATAGTCCAGACAGCAGGTTGGAGGTTGGGATAGTCTGGTCTATCAAACTCGAGACCAACCTATGGCAGCACTCGGAAAACAAAAAGTCTTGAAATTACAGCATAGCCATAATGACGACAAGATCGAGTATCCATCCACTGCCAAGGCACAATACAATAGACAGATGGAGAGAAATCTGTCAACTCAGATAATTACATACAATCCCGACTCCTCTGACCCCGCGACAACTAACAACTTTTAGTGCCCGTAGCCCGTAACTCACCGTTCACCGGCCCGCATAGGCTAACCTACTATCGAGGCTTTGCACTTAACAAGACGTCATGTTTCTAGAAGGTTCAGTGGGGCCGAGTTCGGGACCCTGGAATAACACATTCTCACCAGCCATCCTCGATTCTTACAGGCTGCTCTTAGGCGCCCTCACAAGGCTTTCCTTGTCGTGTCTAAACGGCTCAACGGGTGGCGGGTTAAATCCATGCCATGCTCGTTGTCTGGTGAAATTGAAAATTTGGGATCGTCAAGGGGCTTGTGTTTCGCTTGGCTGCAAATCATTGCAGTCCACGGCTGCCCCGGATTGTTTTTCTACGCCTATCAGCATAGGCCAGAGCCATTATCCAGCCTGTTCATTAATGTCTCTGTGTATACAATCTAGGACCTGAGTTGGTGTCTTTATCAGCACATGTGTTGTTAATGGATAGATATCATAATTAAAGTTATGTCATAGCTTTAATGTCGAAACGGGTATCATAAATACCACGTGCAACAATATCCGTGCATCCATTGTATTGCTGTACCACGCTGGTAAACATCTCTACGTCGTACAGTCGGAGGAAAGGGTAATACGTGCTGCTGGTAGACATATTAGACTATACTACATGGTATATCTGGAACAAGCTAATACTAGTTGCTCAGCCGCAGCGTCTGAATAATACACATGACGAGATAGTTTCAGGCATCACAACCATCCATGTAACATTCCCCTTGCGTATCCCTAGTTGCGGGCCGCTATCGGCTTCAACTTAACACAGCAGTGATATAGGTACTACGATACGTATCTGTCCCGGATCGCTTCACGTCCAGACAGTTCTTTGAATCCATAATGACTTTAATCAAGACCAGATTTAGACATGTTGATCTACTAATGCAACACATCCTGCCGTATCAAAACAATCATTCTTCACTCGATAACAATAAGGCGACTAACCCAATATGCTCTGAGCCATTTGTCCCAATACTAAGAATTAATCGTATTCTTATCCGATAACCTATGCTGTTCCCAAGCG
The DNA here is from genome assembly GCA_004367055.1 of Fusarium sp. NRRL 66335. Classification (NCBI taxonomy): domain Eukaryota; kingdom Fungi; phylum Ascomycota; class Sordariomycetes; order Hypocreales; family Nectriaceae; genus Fusarium; species Fusarium sp. NRRL 66335. The sequence continues at coordinate 15,907 of QHHG01000096.1, read as the reverse complement.
TTACCCAACCCATGAACCATACCCAAGTGCCGGCACCCTTTACATAACAAATCGACCATAATTTGATATCAAATAAAACAAAAAGCAAGATAAGACTGGTTTTCAGTCATTTCACAAACCGTGCCGCAAGAAATGATGCCCGGCTTCGACAACCGTGTCAGTGCCAGCATGCCAATACTCCGTACCTTCCAGCCGTAGAAACAACGGATGATGCCACAAGGTCTCTTAGTCTTCGTGTTCATTAGAATTCTTATCAGAACCATTGTTAGACCCCATGATGGAGCCAACAAACTCTTGGTACTTGAATACCTCGCCTCTCTTGGCTCCCAAGTGGGCGTTCATGTTGCGATTAAAGGCTCGTCGACCCGTGAATCCATTCATGATCTTATCAATCTCACTGGCAGTCAACGCCTTCTCGCCGGGCTCGGGGTCTGTGTTTAGAAGAGCATTACGCAGCTCAACCACGTCCACCTGACCGCTGTCGTCGTTATCGAAAGCCGAAAAGGCGGAGAGCAAGTCGGCACTATCCGAAAGAGCTGCGAGTGCGTCGGCAAGCGAGTTCAGAAACACTGCTAGGCTGATGGTTTGAGGAGCTGATGGAGGAAAGAATTGGGATACATCGGCCGGGTTAGAGGGAAGACCTGTTGCGTGATGTTAGTTATCGACGTCGTATCTTCTGGGTATATGGTTCATACCGAGCTGGTTAAGCATATCCGTAACGTCTTCTCGGTTCACAACACCATCACAGTCTCGATCCATGATCTGGAACGCATCTCGGAGTGTTCGAACTTGGGTCGCTTGCAATTGCGATAGCGCATTGCCGTTACCAAGTGACTTTGATACAGGAGTTCGAGGAGCCGACAGTCGTGAGGGTGATGGAGAAGCCATTTCGTCTTTCACGGGTGTCTTGGGCTTTGGGGTCCAGCTATTTTGTGTACTTGTAGGAGTGGTAGCTCTAGCGAAGCGCGAGGTAGAGCCAAGAGGTCCGGCCTTTGTTGGGGATCCAGTCGGTGTGGTATGTCGGAGGGGAGACGGTGAAGCAGGAGATTCGGCTCGACGAAAGGGTGAACTACGAGTGGGAGAAGAGCCATAGCCTAGAGGCGAAGGCTTGTATGCCGCCGGTACAGACTGAAAAAGAAGGCGTTAGCTGGGCCGGGCGTCACTGGTCAGGGATTGTTCGTCATGGAAGGAGTACCATTGTCTTGTACGTGGGTCCGTCCGTGTTTGACGAGCGGAGATGGGAAAATAAACAGGTTTGGAAGGGACGGGGAAGAAAAAGCGAATAGTTTGAGGTTAATTGGCGGTAATAAGAGTGAGATACAGTATAAGACAGGCTATGAATTTGTGGGATGGTTATGGGCAGCCGTTGTCGTCAATTGGGGAAGAATTGAGGTTGTAATGCGGTTTAACGAGGCTCGCCAAAGTAAACAAGAAAGTGGTTCCCAGGGAGATGCATTGAACATTGGACATTGGACGCCACAGATACGCCACAACGTGAGCCACATGTGAAAAGCCAAGACCCGTGTCATGGCACTCGCATGGCGCTAAAAGGGAGCATGGATGCTCTAACCTTGGAGCCTACCACAAGCTGAAGGTAGGTTGCGATTTCAGGGGACGCAGGGGGATGAGAGCGACCCTTTTTCTTAGTGGGGAAGAGTTTTGAGTGGTCGGGTCTTTTTTTTCTTGACGATACGAGACTTGTATCTCTAAAGACGTTTAGTTGGTTGCAGTGATTCAAGATTCGGGCGGCTGATTGATTAACGAAATAGGCCCAATTGGAGACTAACAAACGGAACCGGTCTTGCAACAGGTAGAGAACCGTTTTCAGGGGTTAAGTTAATCTATTAAATGGGAATGAGGGGGGAAAGCCTGGACCCGACGTTGTGGATATGGGATCGTAAATGGTCTTTAACCCTTTATCGAGACTCTCAACTACTTGCGAATATCTTTTCGATCATTTTAACGAGATACGAGTATTCTGTCACATTGACTGTCGTTTGTTGAATCAACCTTGTCCCACCAATACATCCTCTCTATCCCCACAGGCGACGCAAGTCAAGCCTTCGCCCAGGTTCAGGTTGCGTCCACATTCATTCACCCTGTGGCGGACCATGTCTCAGCTACAAGACTGTCTTTAAATCTGTTTCTGTTGCATGTCCGATAGCAAAGCAACTGGCAGTGTCACTGTGCTGTGCTATGCTCTGCTCTAATTATACCAACCCAACCCAACTGTTTCAATTCACAGCGTTCGACTGAGGAGATTATTACAGTAGGCGACGCTCAAAGTGGAACGTACAAGCGTCGATCCCACTGCTGCATTGCATTCCAGTAACAGTACACCGCATCCTTCAACCACAGCGCAGGCCTAGTCAAGGTACCGTACACTCTTCTGTCGGACCTCCCGAGTCGAAACGCAAGAAATCACATCACCCAATCCGGTCCATGCGAGGGTGTCGTGTTTCGTGTCTCGGAACCCCGGTCTGATCCCGTCTTCGGCCTTGTCTTGTCTCCGCCTCCGCCTGCATCTCCATCTCCATCATGGCTTCCTCGTTTCAGTCGACGCTGCCATTCTTATCCAAGACGTCAAACAGCACCACAAACGCCCACGGTCATAAACACAGCATCAGTAACTTCTCCAATGCTTCATTGCCCAATCGACGAACCTCCTTGGCCTCGTTTCACTCTTCGCGCCCAGAATCGCAAATGTCACAGGCCTCGCCGCCTCCTTCGAGGTCACCCCTGCCTCCAGCACCCGAAGCTGATCGCATATCTGATCCCAATTCTCGATCAAAGACGCCCTCGACAGGACTTTCCTCTCAGCATTCTTCTCTGTCCGCCCCTCGACGAACCAACCCTCATGCTCGACCTTCCAGAAAGCTACGCTCCCAGTACCCTCGAAGCTCTACCGAGAACCATGTCGAATACATCCTTGTCGCATCATTCGATATTGATCGAGGACCTGTCATGGAGCACCAGTATCCAGTTGCGATCACAGGCGACGAGAATATGTTGGCTGAGCTCATGTTGCCGGATCAAGCCCATGCCCGTAACCAGGATTGGACAATATTCTTCCTCCACAAGGACACCAGCGAAGAGGATGAGGATAAGGAACGCAAGAATAAAGAAGGTCGAAAGAAGAGGCGTAAAAGAAGACGTGACAAGGCCGCTGGTGTAATCGGCGAGGAGGGCGAAGAAAACGAAGAGGACCTGCCAGAAGAGGAATGGGATGACGATGAAGAAGATGACGACGAATCTACCGATAGCGAACCTGAGGGCGGCGAGGGCCCTCCTTTAATTTATGTGCTGAATCTAGTCAACACAAAACACGACAAGTCGGTCAAGCGAGGGGCCATTGTCAAGGCCATGGCCATCTGCACGCGACATCCCTTCTTGCATATATACAAGGCAAGTAGCCTTCACGCACATCCTGTGCCTACGCGCATCAGCTAACCGTATCTAGCCTTTACTACTACTGGCTTTGGAAGAATACTTCAAAGCACCCGTTCCAGAGACATTAGCCATGCTATACGACTCAGTCAACGCCATGGATTTGTCCCTTATGCCCAGACTTAGTCTTTTGGAGCGCCATTTATTACAAGCCAGCGACAATAGGGATCTCTTTGTGGAGAAGTTCGAGCAGATGATTCAGATGCGGATCGCCGAAGACCAGCGCGAGGAGGCGACAGATGCCTCGCTGGATGCGACAAGGAGCCCAACAAAAATGACCGGTATTTCAAGAGCTGGTACAAAGGCCCATGTTGAAGGTGGCCAGTCGATTTACTCGGTTCCCCGCGACACACATGAGTTTGAGAGCAAGGTCATGTACAAGGGCATACCAATCCCCATCAAAGTGCCTGTTGCTGTCATGCCGGAAACCGTCGGTGACTTCTCACTCATTAAACTCATTCAAAACTTCTCAGATGTTCATCAGAAATCTCCACAACCGTTCACGCTACATCCTCATCTCACAAGCAATGGAGTGAACACACATCCGGTTATTGTGCTAGCGAATGCGCTACTGACACAAAAGAGAATCATCTTTATGGGTTATAACATGCCCTCAGGCGAGGTTGCCGAGGCTGTCTTGGCCGCGTGTGCGTTGGCCTCGGGCGGCATCCTTCGTGGGTTTACACGACATGCTTTCCCTTACACCGATCTAACAAAGATCGATGATTTGCTCAACGTACCCGGCTTTATCGCTGGTGTAACAAACCCAACATTTGAACTTCACCCCGAATGGTGGGACGTCTTGTGCGATCTGCCCACTGGGAGGGTCAAGATCAGTTCAAAGATCGACCCTGCGCCTGTGACAGAAGGCCTGCAGTATTTCCAACAGCAGAATGCAGCCTTTGCAACCATAGCAAGTGGTACGACAAACACGAGCCAGGATTACACGGGTGACAATGCCTTCATGGCCGATGTTTTGAGGAGCATTGCTGCAAGACATGGTGAGCGTGTAATTCGAGCTAAGTGGAGAGACTGGGTTGCAAAATTCACACAGATCGCGGCCAAGTTCGAGGAAAGCGTGTACGGAGCTAGTGCCTTGTACATCGGAGGCGAAGACCAAGACTTGATGCCGCAAGGGGCCAACGGGCATGGATATGTCTGGCCAGATGATACAGCTAAGCATAAGGAGCTTGCTGGTAATGTGACAAGAATCGAAGGATGGCGCAACACTCGAAGCTACTACAGCTTCATCCAGGTAAGGACTGATCCAGAAGCATGTAATTCTCAACTAACACTATACAGGACTTGGCACAGATCTATACTATTCGACCATTGAAAGGTCTTGATCTCGCCCATCTCCATGACCGTCTGCGAATGCAGCGCTTGACGCCTGCACAAAGCAGAGATATTTACCTCACGGTTTCTAAACATGTACATACATATGATGAGATTTGCTTGCTCCTTAGCGTTGCTCCAGAATCCCACGCAGGATTGTTTTATCTCGGCCTCGGCCTTTTCCACAAGGATCGTGAGGTCCGGCTTAGAACGGCGGATCTCTTAGAACGCATCGCCGACCATGAAGCAGGTCAACACTGGTGGAGAAGCCTCAGTCGGTTCGAGAAGCTAGCATATATGCGCCTCCGTCGGGAGGTGGATGCAGAGATGCAAGCGAAGCTAGAAAAGGAGGGTATAAGCCCAGAGATGGAGCGAGTGGCAAGCTAATTGTTCCAAACGGAGTTGATATGCGGGCTTAAGGACGTTATTTATGGGTTGGAGAAATGTTGAAGGGTGATTCTTCTAGAGGTGTTATGACATGGATTTGCATTAGATACCTTTCAAGACTCATCTAGGCGGCGTTTCGATCAAATATATGGGAGGGAGACGACAGTCATGGTTCACATTCATTAATGGTTACGTTTAAGTGAATCGTTACAGATTATTATCATTTTACTTGCTTTTGGCGTCCTTTGGTCGGAAGGGCCACGACCCATTCTCAGCTACCTATAATCCAGTGTCATGTATCATCATGACCAGTAAAATCGAAAGCCTTGGCTTCTCATGAGCAGATCATGCTGCTTTGTTTTTCCCAAGATGGCGCCGTAAATAAACCCAACCGAATTTTGTCAAAGAACTGTTGGCTTTTCACCTATCTTACAGCGCACTACGTGGTAGTCACAAGAGACCGAGAGCCTTGGCGGCGTGCTTGACGTGGTCCTCGCCGAAGGTGGAGATGAAGAAGTAGGAGTGGTCGTAGCCCTGCGAGTGTGTTAGTGCCGAGTGGTTTTGGGGGTTGTATAGTAGGTTACTCACGTCCTGGTAGCGGAGGTTCAGGCCGTCGATGCCGTTGTCCTTGACAACCTTCTCGAGGTTCTCGGGAAGAAGCTGGCTCTGCTTGTAGAAGTTGTCACCAGTGCCCTGATTTTGTTAGTGAGATCTTGGTCATGCGGTTTAAGGCAATGGATTTAAACTTACAACATCGATGAGAGCGGGGAAGTTGCCCTTGTAGCTCTTGAGGAGCTCAGTGGCGTCGTGCTTCTTCCACTCCTCCTTATCCTCACCAAGGTAACCCTTGAAGGCCTTCTCACCCCAGGGGCACTGAGAAGGGTTGCAGATGGGAGCCCAGGCGCTGACGCTCTTGTACTTGCTGGGGTTCTTGAGGAACAGAGTCAAAGCACCGTGGCCACCCATGGAGTGACCAGAGATGGAGACGCGCGATGAGTCAACCTCCTTGAACTCCTTGAAGATGAGGTCAGGCAGCTCGTTGGTGATGTATGTCTCCATCTTGTAGTGCTGGCTGTAGGGGTCCTTCTTGGCGTCGATGTAGAAACCAGCGCCGCTGCCAAAGTCATATGAGTCGTGCTCACCGGGCAGGTCGGTCTCGCGAGGAGAAGTGTCTGGGTAGAGAAGGGCGAGGCCGAGCTTGGAGGCGTGGGCTTGAAGGAAGCCCTTCTCTGTGACGTTATCGGGAGTGCATGTGAGACCGGAGAGGTAGATGAGGAGAGGCGCGGGCTTGGAGGATGAGGCGGAGCCGGGGAGGTAGAGGGTTGCGTTCATGGGAGTTCCAGTGACGGCGGACTTGTGAGAGAGCTTCAGGAAGCGTCCGCCGAAGCTGTTGATGGTGGCATTTGTGGTGAAGGCCATGATGGGCTGTTTGATGCGAGATGAGATGAAAGACAATTGCTGCACAAAGTCAATTGAGGGGTATCAAGTTGATGTTAGTTTCAAGAATGAAAAGAAGAAGAGTGAAAGACGTTAGGTAGTTTATTATGAAATACTTGAGCTGTCTCCAAGGAGGGGAAGCTTCCAGTTAAGGCGTGGTCCGGGGTAACCTTTAACCCCACTATCATCATCGTTACCGGGATGCCCACTACCCAAACATGACGAATGCCGAATTATCTCCCCGATTTGATCTCATTCCCCGCTCCGGAGTCCGGAACCTCCTCCGTGTCACGGGTCGGAGACAAGATACGGCCGGTATATTGGTATCTTAGATATCATTGCTATACTGCGCTCATTAGTGGTATTTCTTATTATAGTACATGACCCCCTCGCTATCTTATAAGCATGTCATAACCCATCCGTTGCTTGTATTGATTCATGACTGCTCGATCTGAATCAGAATGCTAGGATGCTAAGAAACAATCACTGTCATTGCTAACAAATCCAGAAATCTCCATCCGGCGTTTTTGTCCATTACTCCGTACCCAGTCTGGTGGATCAGCAACTCACAACAACGCTCATTCACCATTGACAGGTAGATAACAACAACATGCAGGCTGTGTTTGATGTGAAACCCGAATTCTTATTCCTATCAGCCTTCTACCAGACTAATTCCAAGCTATTTGCCAGTCAACCATATTCACTCCTAAACGCCAATCGCTTCCAACGAACTTCGAATTTTGAAATCAAGGGACAACTGCCCAGTTCATAAGAAACATCTTCCTCGCAATTATCTGACCGAAGATGCACAACCTCTCACTCATGACTTGTCTTTGCGCTTGCACCTGAAACTGCTGATAAGGGTGTTCCACTCGATAGCAGTCAAGTTGGCCTTGTTTTCATACTCGTAGTCGACTGGACCGAACGTACACCCTGTAGGGCTCTTGCAGATGCCGTCGCAATCGACCGTGCGAGGGTAGCAGAAGAAGTCCTCGCCATCTGGGGAAAACGTGCTCGTGTTATGATAGAAAGGCGCTTTGAGTTGATGGCACACATCGAACTCATATACTTCGTGGGTGCATGTGCCTGTTGAGTTGGCACCTGTACATAGCAAGACCTGGGTGACAAAATGTCAGTACGGCTTAAGGTATAGACACAAGGTACAAAAGGGAACTCTTACACCTCCAAGTTCTCTCTTATACAAAGATAATAGAGGAAAGGCTGAAATGCTGGTGGCCGAAGCAAATGCAGCGATGATCTGAGAGAACTTCATAGCTGTAGTCGTAAACTTATGTTGTCGTTAAATAGGTAGGCAGTGGAAATGGAATCACCACAGACAGTGACTATTTGAGAAAAGATCGATAGTAAGAATGTTTTGAATCAGAGAGATATTTAGCAGTGGAGAGGTTGGACTCGAATTGTTTATATATTGGCAATTGGTCGAGGTAGGCAAGTTGGTGTTAGTCGATCCTTCCTATTGTTTGTCACTGCCAACCACCTCCTTCACAACACGGCAGGTGCGACCAACCGGGTTTGCAGCAAACTTCCACCACAGACGAGTTTATCTAATTCGCCTACCTTTCTTCTGCATTGACTCGCGCGACTAAACTAGACGCAACCTTTCATCATCGCTTAATCCACGTTCTGTAGGGTCAAAGAACTCTCCGCCGACGTCATGTCGAGTGAATGCGCCGACTCTTTGGAGACGATGATCATTTGGTCATCCACAACGTCTGTACCACCCTTCGACTACACTCTTCTCGAACAAAACCAACAAGAGGGACCAAACTCAGTAGGGCTACCCTAAGGTCGTTCTAAAGTTTACTCATGATATGCGAAGCTACGGCTGTCACGGCTCTTGTTCTAGGCTTGGCCCGTTTCCAGATCAAGGTGACACAAAAGTCGGAGGCTAGGAAGAACATTCTAGACCTATGGTTGGACAATTCAATTGAAAGTAACTGAGACGCTCCTCAATGTGCAACGAGCCACGGAAGCTGCAGGGTCCAAATCCTTATTTCTTTGGCTTGATAAGACGTCTGGGCTGTGAAGTCGAAATTGAATGGTATGGGGGATTGCTCCCTTGCTTGGAGATTGGCCGTCTATCAGACCTTGTGACGTATATGAGGAGAGTGCGCATTCGCCGTCCAAGAACAGAAGATGCCGTCATGTCTCGCGCCGTTGTTTCAGTGAAACACAATTTGGCCGAGCCTATCTGGACCATGATACCCCAAACAAGTTGTCTTCGCTTGACATCATTCCCGCGTGCACTTCCGCCGAGCATATCCACGCTGGGCCAGATGTGACGTGACAACCTCCGTCAACGGTACATACTGTAGGGGCTACTGTTTCCGTCTTCGTGGACAGCTTCGGCGGAGTCAATCAACACACCCGTGCAAGGAGACACAGAAGCAATGTGATTTCCTTCTTTTTTTTTTCTAGTTCCTGTGTAAACCAATCTCAAAACGCCGCGCTTATACATCATTAATTAACCTCCTGACACACTAGGTACTCAATATGCCAAGCCAGAAGGGAGCGCACGACGTTCCAGCTCGATTGTAGTCTAAAGAAGGTCGCATGGGTATATGCGCCCCGCGGGCAATCGTTTTGTTTCGTTTCGTGCTAATTCTTATCTCGCTTACTGCAACAGTTCCTCGCAGGTCCAGTCCTCATAGCTGTACCACACGCGTTAACAAAGAACGTTCCGACCACCGTAGGAGCAATCATCACTTACTAGCCATCAGGCATGTATCGCCGCACGATCAAAGGGATCTTCTTCTCCCGCATCTCCTTGATAGCAATCTGCAGGGGATCAGTCTCACCCTCGAGATCGACTAGGACAGGCGCATTCATGCTGCAAAGAGTTAGTCTTTCAGTACTGCAGCAGTTCATTAAGACTTTGCGAACCTGATCTGCAAAGCGCGCGTGCCGAGAATACGCGCTCTCTCATACTTGGTCATATAGGGTGTTGTGGTTCGCTCGCTCTCGGGGATCTTCTTGTCTTTCAGGAGCTTGTCACCGCCCTTAAGCGCGTTGGCGGCAGCAGAAGGATCTCCAGAAACGACAACGTTATCATCGGGTCCGTCTTGTTGCTGCTCGTCACCCTCCTCGGGCTCGGGGTCGTAGTAGTCATTGATCTCCTCATCCTCGTACATAGGCTCGTCGCTGCCTAGGAGTTAGAATCGCGTGCGCCTCCACGAGGTTGCCAAGAAACTTACCCTCCAGCGCCGCCCATATCGTCATCGCCGAAGTCAGACATGATGGTAATTATTGACAGAGGATAATTGAGAGCGAAAGTGTTGTCAACAAAGGTTGTCTTTGCAATGAATGGTTTTAGAAACGACCAGTGCAACCGCGTAAAAAAGTTCTAGAGAAGAACAAAGTAAAATCCGATTCTGCCGGCGTTTATCCGGCGCAGCTTCAGACAAAGGTTACGGCGCGGAAGCTGTAGAGTGGGTCGCGCCTACTTCTAATCCCTGTTGATATAAGTCGTCCCCCACCAAAAAAATCAAGAGACACCGCCTTAAAATCATCTTGATTCTGCCACTTACAAGCTCGATTTGCCCTTCACAATCCAAGTCGCAAGTCGCCCTCGGCATGATACCATCATGAGCAAAAGAGACGCTGTCGAGGCAGCGCCTGAAGCGCCACCAGCTAAAAAGCTTCATTGTGACGGTCCTGACGATATATGTAGGAAACTGCAGCAATGGTCAATTCCAAGATTTTCGGCTAATACAAACCTAGATATAGATGATGCCGAGGACGACTTGACTAGTGCTCATACTCCATATTCTGCCCAGGGACCCGACTCGCCTCAAACTGTCAACACGGCTGCTACGACTCCACGGGCCAAGTTTCCCTCGGATTTGAAAACCCTTGCTTGTACATGGCCTGGTTGCCCGAAAACGTTCAATCGACCTGCGAGACTCCGAGATCACCTGAATTCCCACACCAACTCCCGCCCATTTAAGTGTTCCTACGATGGCTGCGACAAGGACTATATCGAAGATAAGCATCTGAAACAGCACGTCAAAGCTGTTCATACTCTGGAGCGAAAACATGTTTGTCCGAAGGAGGGATGCGGCAAGAGCTTCGTTACAGGTACTCGTCTGAAGCGTCATCAGGCTGTTCACGAAGGCGAGGAGAGATTCCGCTGCCAGGATTGTGGACAGAGCTTCAGGAAGAAGGAAACATTGAGCAAGCACGTCCGAAAGGACCACCAAGGCTTGCCTGCACTTCAATGCTCTGAGCAGGGATGCACACAAGCTTTCGACTCAAAAGCGGCTCTTAAGCGGCATCGGGAGAAAGACCACGGCGAAGCAAAGTTCTGGTGTGGTGAATGTGGCCTGCAGAAAATGCCTGATGGTACCGAACAGCGTATCGGGTTCACGACAGAAGTGCTACTTCAAGCACATATCCGCCAAGAGCATCAGAACTGCATCTTCTGCGAATTCAAGCCAGCCTCACGCTGGGATCTTGAAAGACATATCGAAATGCACCACTCTGGCCAATCTGTTGAGGATCGCAAGAACATTCCTTGCCCCTTCATTGACTGTGACAAGAAGTTCACTAAGAAGTCGAACGTGAACGCTCATATTCGCACGGCACACGAAAAGGTTCGTTTCGTTTGTGGCGAGGTCGATCTAAGCAGTTCCGGCCTACAGGGCTGGACGAATGATCAAGGATGTGGTGACAAGTTCAGCACAAAGAGTCGATTGGAAGATCACATTCGCTACAGCCTCAAGCACCTTGCCGAGGAGCGTCCGAAACTTTCTAAGCCAGAGCCGTCTCAAGAAATCAATCTCATCGACGAGCTTTCCGGCGCCGCCAACCAAGCAGACCGAACTATTTCATGCCCTCACTGTCACGAAGCCTTTATCCGCTATCACGACAGAGACACACACGTCGAGTTGTATCACCCACCAAACCCCGACCCCTCTTTGCTCTTGTCTGGGGATTACTTTGATCCATCTCAGTTCTCCTTTGACAATAGCTGTCCCAATACGCCCTTTTGGCCTGCTATGTCAGAGGATGGGATATTCGCTGCATCTATGGACTACCGTCCTCTTCAGGATGACTGGCCTGAAGATGAGGCCAACATACTTCTCTTGGCACGCGATCCAACATTTCAAGACCCTCTTGTCGATCCAGCTCTCGGCGCCATATAATGGGGAAAAGAACTATGTAAATGAAAAAGGAAACGGCGTTTTCACTTGATGATGGAACGGAAAAGCAAATAGATACCCTGCCGCAAGGCCTTGGTGGAAGTTTTCTCATGAGGACATACTAATGCCACCTGATGAATGGAATGTTTTAATCACAAAAAGTGGGATATGATTCACTGAAATAATGAAAATCCTTGTTGTATCTAGTACCTATAATGTATGCTTCCCGGATGCATGGTATCCTTCCATTCTATAATTAATCCCCAGGTCCCAAGATAATTTTTCAGTCCACGCCCAATGAATCATATAAAGGTAAGTAGAGCCAACCTAACACCGCGCAGAAAGAGTCAAGGAATGAATAAAAAAAGAAAACCCGTGTATAAGTTCGTGTAACATGAATTCTTTTGTAACCTGTGTGTACCTCATGAAGTCGAACACTCTAGTGGGAACTTACCAGAGCGTTGCTGAATCCGAGCAAAGCCATGCCGAGGAAGCCAAAGAAGATACACAAGTTGCGACTGTGGTTAAGGCTCAGACTCTCCACGAACAACTGCAACGCTACACTAACCATGATGCCAGATGTAACAGCAAAGAGGCAGGCGTAAGCAACCGCACTGGGCTGCATGTTTGTTCTGTCAGCAACCTTGAACCAGAGTGCAGCAATGCCTGCACCTATAGGCTGAGAGAGGCCACCGAGGAAAGCTGACCAAGCCATGGCACGCCAGCGAGAACCCAGGGCCATGTATAGTGGCAGACACATGGCAAAGCCTTCGGTAATATTATGGACGAAAAGAGCCATGAAAACATTGAAGCCTAGAGAGGGGTTCACATGGTTGGTTGCATATGTGATGAAACCTTCGGGGAACTTATGCAAAGCAATAGCTATAGAAGTCTGAAGACCAATGGACAAGAAAGCGTTGGTTGGGACATGGTGATGGTGCTGGGCCTCAACATCCTCATCACCCGATACAGACGAGCATGAGGAATCGTGTTCGGGGTCTTCTTCCGGGACGATCGGGTCCAAAGGCTCGCGGGACTTGGCTCGGCTGGTGCGGTATGTTGGTCTGACAAAAGGCTCGATGGATTCCTCGCATTCGTGGTCATGGTGATGATCGTGGTGGGGGGCATGTGAGTTCTCGTGCCCGCGACCTAAGAATGAGCCCGTAGTAGTGCGAAGAATCTGAGCTTGTCGTCCAGGTCTGCTAGGTAAGCTGGTACGACTGCTAAGATGCTTGAAACATTCCTGACCGCATGGATCCGAGAATCCGTAGCAAGAGTTCGACTCGTCGCAATTGCACTTTGTATCTTGAACAAAGGACATGACGCGCTTGTGGACCTCTCGCATTGACTTTCTTCTCTCGGGAAAGGCTTCTGAAAGTACTGTAGTTGTGCGGCTGCGGATTGGGCTAGCGGGTCGTCGCAGGTCGTCGCGGGCGGATGCTTGGCGCTTGAGAGGACTGGTCGGGCTATCCAGCGTCGACTCGAGCAGAGGCGTGGACTCGGTGGCGGCATTATGTGTATGTCCGTTGGCAAGTCCAGACAGCGACTTATCAACATGCGCTTGGGATGATCGAGGACGAGAAGATTGGCGACGGGTTGCTCTGGACTGTCGCCGCTCATGCTGGCATGACGTATCTTTGTTCGCGTTCGCATTGTCATCATGGGAATGATCGCATTCGACAACGTGAGTCGGCATGAACTGGTGAAGTATTCGCGAAACACCCTGGATACCGATGAAACCACCAACGAAACAGACCATCATGACGAGGCCAGCAGCTTGCTGAGACCATTTGGCCTGCTTGAAGTAGTCCTTGGATTCGGGCAGCATACTATACAATGCGGAAAAGAGCTGTGAGCGCATTAGCAGTGATGATAGGCGCATATAGTCAGGGACATTACCATAACACCGAAACTCAGGCTGAGGGAGCAAGCTAAGAAGACATTGCTATCTTGGATGCGAAAGTTCTTCTTGCCAGGAAACAAGCGTACGATCACGTCAACACATACTATGGAGGCGCCAACAACGCAGGCTGTATTTGATTGTTAGATACTATTTCTTAAAGCGCATTGAAGTAAAGAGACGAGTGCGACTTACCAATTCCGCTAACAACACACATGATCCAGCCGCGGGTATCATTGTCGAGTCCGCTCGAGGCCACCGCCGTGGCCATGATGTTAATAGTGTACCGCCTTTTGTGAAGGAGATGCGCTCTTGATGGTGATGGGACTGGAGGATGATATTGTAGACTGTGCTCTTAGCTGGCTCTCAATTTCAGATGTTGTTCTCTGCTGTATTGTACAGTGTAGTGATGGGCGCAAAGGGAGAGAGCAAAGAGCCTGTCGATCTTTTTTTGGTTGATGTCTGACGTAGCGAAGGAGCAGGGGCAAGGTCCGATGCGATTTTGTCTAGCGCAGGTGCGGTAGACTAGGTAGGGGAGCGGGGACGGAGGAGACGGAGACGAGACCTTTTTAATCGAGTAATGGCATTCAATCAATGACAGCGAGAACCTCTATGAGCTAAGCGCTGTAACTCGAAATAGAGACAAAGAGAGTCGAGGTTTCGAGGAAAGAAAGAAAGGGCAGAAGAATAGGCTTTGTCACGAAGGAAGCCAGGGTCTATTTCAAATGGATCACTATGGAAACTGCTTCGAAACTCTTGCCCTTTCTTTCAAGTCAGAAGACGAATATAGACAAACCCTAGATTATCTAGTTCTCCCCCTTGGACCCTTTCTGTCTTTTTAGAGGCATCAAGACGGGGGTCATCTTGCCCGTGCACCTCCATTCAAGTGTCCCTCAAGGTTCTCACGTCTCAGCATCCGCGCACCATTGGACGATACGGTCTTTTTGTTGGCCTTTGGCTTACGAATAGTCACGCCTTATTATGATTGTACAATAGCAGTAGTAAGACATTTAAGAGGGGAAAGTGCGGTATTAACGAGGATTCACAGCAGATGTCCGTTTCTGAATCGTGGGAGATTGGGCAGCTATTCACATACAATCCCATACTGCACCGTGTCAGATTTCCACTGTAGCTTTTGTGCATTAACTATGTAATTCCAAACTGTCTGACTTGCCCTATGACTGGTTCTTTATGCATAGCCGTTGTGTAACATGACTTGCAGATGATAAAACTCTCGGTTTTCTCATCATGACATCCCAACTCGAGTTCGATTACTTTGAAATGAATGCGATTTGATGCGACGAATCAATTTCTTGGGTTTGTCATCCCCCACCATCTTAAAACACAGGCATAGATACCGGTAGAATCGATTGTGGCCAGTCATCACCATCATGTATCCAAGTTGACGGCCAGTAGATGAACCTTGAAATTGAAACTCCAGCTACTTCAATCACCTACCTATTTTAAGCAATTCCAAGATGTAAATGCATTATGATGGATGAAACTGGAACCCGGCATGCACTCGTTGCACAACGGCTGCGCACATTCCTGTTTTTAATAAGGCGGATGTGCATCTGCCTCAGGGTCATACTCAAGCTTCAGGATAGCATTACTTTCATTGTAGTACTGTAGTTACAATGAGGCTAAACAGAGCCCCGAATCAATGATCGACTGAGACTGAATGCTTGGGTTGTCTCTTAAGATCGAATACTGACCAATGACGTCAAGTTCTACCGGGCATCGAAGACCCCTAAATCCACTGATAACGATAACCTACGGCACAACACCGGTCCCCCACGTTCCGTCCCGAGCTGCAACCCAAAAATTCTACGGGTCCGTCCATCTCCAACTCCGATCTCACTTGTGACCGACCTTAGACATCACGGGGCTCTGCAACTCAACACCATTGGGCATAGATCACGCGTGATCTTGCTACTAGCTGTTGATATCCTCATATTTAGTACAAACTTCGCTCATTAAGACCAAACTCTATTTCTCGTTCTTTTTCACCGTTCGCTTCAAGGAACAACCATGTCCAAGACTACACTCGCTACTATGGCCTGCCTGGGCGCAGGTGGTGGTGCTGCCATCACCGCTACTCTCTTTGCCCTCCGAGGTGGTAAGCGCGTCGAGGAGACCAATACTCTAGCTACACCTCCTCCATCGACATCAAACTCATTCGCCGCCCTTCCAGCTCCTACCGCCTCGCCCTCCATTCCTCCCGCCCAGGTCTTTGGCC
>QHHG01000095.1:0-19979 GCA_004367055.1 Fusarium sp. NRRL 66335 | reverse complement strand
CGGGTCTCAAGCGTGATAAGCTTGCATACTGACCACTATACTACGAAAGATAAACTGGCTGAGCCAATTGTAGTAAGGGATTTGTTGAGAATCGGTCCGTTATTCTCATCTAATACTCTAGTCCTACAAGCGCGAGCGCGTATTCACAATCTGGTTTACCAAGAAGTTGGTGACGAACGTGATTGTGAAAATAACCGCATTATTTCGTGACAGAGATCTGTTCAATTGGGAAAGTTTAATCTATTTTACAGCGAACCCAAATTTTGGATAGACTCTCCATCTGCTCGGTGATATCCTTAATTGCAGCAGGTAACCAATCTGCTGGTGTAAGTTTAATTCGGGCTTATCTCAACAAGATAATCATACCACACAGAATCAATCCCACAACAACATTGAGTTTATAGGCAGAACCACAAAGAATCATCTAGATGCAATGCAGACAAGGACGCGTCCACCTCCCAACGTGGGAAAATGTTTATAAAATACACCCCGCCCTCACCAAGCGTTCCCCCTTCCACATCTTCCTCCAAAAATTGCCCATTTGCCAAGGTGTCAGAAAGTCAGCCACAAAGAGTATAGGGACAAAAGACCTTGGTCACCTTATACTAGCCTAGAGGACAACTCTTTTGTGTCCCACCGACTCTAAACACCCAGAGTCCTGCACATCATCTACATCCATCTATCTACCCGCCTACACGGTGAAAAACCACCCACAATGCCGGCACTCCCACCCTTGAACTCCCTCGCAGAGAAAGTCCACGCCCTCGCGGGACAGCTATCACCAGCACACATCTCCGTCGCAAAGGAAATCCCCGCCCTCGTCGCAAGAGAGATCACGGACAATGAACCTTTGACTGTTACTCTTCTTTCATCTGAGTACCATTGGTATACAAGCACAAGGTTCTGGGTTATTGGTGGTATCATCGGTGGACTGCTCTTGATCGGTGGCATCTGCGCCTGCGCGGCTGGACATGGTGATCTCGGCGCAAAGATCGCCCAAGCAGACGAGGACGGCGTGCTAGCTGCATATCGGCAGGCGGAGAGAGATGCTGTAGAAGCTGCTGCAAAAGAGAGGGTGGCTAGGGCGAACAAGGCCGATCAAGAGGACTATTGGCGCCGAGCGCGTTGCAACTACTAACGCCAGCGAAAAGTCACAAGAAAACTCCTTTACTTCTAAGACCAACAGTTCCTTAGTCAAGTATCGCTTGCTTGACCTGCGTGGGATTTCTTCTATCGTGGTTAACCGGGTTTTCTTTTTGTTGTTTTGGAGGATCTGGAGAGAGAACGTTGCGGGGACTGGCTGGATGGGAGAGATATAGACAGGAGAGCGTCAAGGCCTATACTCACGTCGTCTTCAAATGTTGTCGTCATCGAATGGGGCGAATAGTTTGAGATGGATCATGCTTCACAGAGTTGAAGGGGCTACAAAGCTACTATCAACAGCCCTTGAAACTAGCCCCTGTACGCAAGACTTATCCAGAAGACATCACTAGGATATATACACAATTCACTCAGCCTTTCCACATATTTTATTATCTACCTCGTCAACTTGGGGTGACGGTTAACATCCTTGTAAAGCAAATACCTAAACTTTCCAGGTCCACCCGCATAACAAGCCTGAGGACAGAAAGCACGCAACCACATGAAATCTCCCGCTTCAACCTCGACCCAATCCTGGTTCAATCTGTAAACCGCCTTGCCCTCCAAGACGTAAAGACCGTGCTCCATAACGTGCGTTTCAGCAAAGGGAATAATGCCGCCAGGTTGGAATGTCACGATGTTGACGTGCATGTCGTGTCGTACATCGGTGGGGTCGACGAATCGGGTTGTCGCCCATGCACCGTTTGTGTCAGGCATTTCTCTAGGCTCAATTTCCTTTTCGTTGGCGAAGAAGGCCTCTGGTGCGTCTAACCCGGGAACAGCCTCGTAGGCTTTGCGCACCCAGTGGAAACGAGCAGGTTGGGCAGAGTTGTTGCGCAGAGTCCAGCCACACTTAGGTGGCAAAAAAGCATAGCCACCTTCAGGAAGGGTATGCGCCTCACCAGCAAGCGTAACCGTGACTTCACCCTCGACGACAAACAAGACACCCTCAGCGGTATCATCCATCTCAGCGCGGTCACTACCACCACCGGGCGCAACCTCCATAATATACTGAGAAAAGGTCTCGGCGAAGCCAGATAGGGGACGGGCGATGACCCATAGACGGGTTTGTTCCCAGAAGGGTAGGAAGCTGGTGACGATATCGCTGAAGCAGCCCTTTGGAATGACGGCGTATGATTCGGTGAACATTGCTCTGTCGGTGAGGATTTGAGTTTGGGGGGGTAGGCCGCCCTTGGGGGCGTAGTAGGCCCCGACCTTTTGGTTGTTGCTCATGATGAAGTTTGATAGTGGCTGTTAAGATACAAAAATATCTGAGACATGAGAGTAGAAATGTCTGGGATATTTATGATAAGTAGTTGAAAACCCCGCAGCCAAACCTCCGAAACGGAGTAGCATTCGGGCGAATTGTCCGAGCATTCTTGATGAGGAACCAATCAGTCTTGGCACATTTGTCCATCGCTTGAATCGGTGCCACTTGTGCTAGTCCGTATATAGCTAGCGTCGGACCCTGACTGTATCATGAAGCCGATGTCGTGTGCTCGAGACTTTCATGCTTGTGACGTTGTGGAGGAGTCTGCGTCGGCAGTTGAGATGACCTGTTAGAGGTTTGCAAGGGTTAGGAGACATATATGGTATGGCTAGAGGGTGCAGTCAGTTGCTCATTTGTGGAGTGGTGGATCGCACGCGACAAGTTTCAGTCTTCCAGATATGAGATGAATAAGTATGCCATTGTTGATAATATCTATTCGAGGCAGAAATACTGTGGTTTTCTTTCACAGCTGCTAGAGGGACTGTTCGGACCTTTCAATGGCCACAGTATGTGGGGTGCAATTCCCTTTAAGCATCATGGCCACTAGTGTTACATCACCAACAAAGCCGTAACACAGCAGCTTTCTTCCCATTCCACGTTAAAAGTCTGATTCCAGTAATGTTAGTTCAGCAATTCGCAGATTTCCATTGTACCCACAGTGGATGCCAGAGCCTGTCTGCTGGGCTGATATAGGGTTTGGTGAGTATGTTCCCCCGCCAATGGAACGGCAGCTCTGAGTAGGTAAACTTCCATGCACAACCTAAACCAGCACACATTGCAAGACATATATACTTCATTAAGCAAACCTTTATCTAAATCCAATAAATTAGCCTCTATAGCTCAGTGGTAGAGCGACTCACTATTAACGAGAAGGTCCATAGTTCAATCCTATGTGGAGGCCATCATTTTTGATGTTCTGCCAGACAATATCAAAAGCCATGCTCGCCCAAATACTCCAACAAAGCGGTATCAACGCTGCTCAATCAACTATCTGCCGAAGAGCTCGACTCTGCAGCCTAGCGTCGGTGAGGATATTGCCTTGTAGCTCTGATTAGATACACTTTTCATTTGAGAAACGTAAACCAGCACACATGGAAGATATAGACTTCTTTAACTGAATCTTTGTTTAAATCTTATTATTTAGCCTCTATAGCTCAGTGGCAGAGCGTCTCACTCGTAATGAGAAGGTCCATAGTTCAATCCTGTGTCGAGGCTTTCATTTTTGACCTTTTGTCAGATACACCGAAAATTATGTACGTCCAAGGGGTATTATCGCTGCCAAGTATCAACCATGTACGCCTGAGATGCTCCACCTATAGCCTAGAATCTATTCTTCTCATGTTCAGTCCCAATATTCAACGCGTCAATCCCTCATGTCTTCTCTTACGTGCTCCCATTCGTCTCGCCTGTTCCGCCAAAGTAACATCAGGATCCGCATTCGCCACAGCCGCCCTTTTCGCTTCCTCAAATCCCCTTAAAAATATTCCGTGGAGGAACTGGATGTCTCCCAGCTTCTTCTTTTCATCTTCGTAGTGCTTGCGGCCGTCTTCATCGGGTGGGTGCGTTCTATGCATGTGTTCCAAAAACGCGACGTACTTGGACTGTTCTGACAAAGCTTTTCTATTCTCTTGGATGTTTGTATGGGCGTTGACGACGCGGGCTGCTTTTGTGTCCCAGTCTGCTATTAGACTATCATAATCTGGAAGGTCTTCGGGATTTTCCCCAGTCGGCTGTTGTGTGTTAGAGAGGTTCGATCGGGTTTGTTGGGGTTCTTACTTGTGTGGTATCGACATCGGACGATGTACTTATTGCTCCCGTATCACCAATCTTCTGTCGTTTGGCGGGAGGACTCAGAGTCGTTGGCGGAGTGTTCGACTGTGTTGGGATTGATGACTCGCCGTCTCGTCCCAAGGTCGCTGGCGATGGGGATTCAGAGCTAACGCTTTCCATGGGAACTTGGAGTAAGGAAGCGATCGACATACGAGAGGTCGTACTTTTCTCTCTTCGCAAAGGCAAATTGGGTAGGGCAGCAGTGTTTTGAATAAACACCGCCTGTGTCGAGATAACAGGGACAGGGCTGTTTCTGGCGAGACATCCCATTGGAAAGGCTGAGTTCTCCTCAGTATCTGGCGATGACGCAAGCGACATTGGATGCTCGCGCATCTCCAAAGTCGGCTCTCGAGGTCGTTTGGGTGACTTCTCGACATGAGCCACGGCGCTTTGAGGCTGCGAATGAGCGATTCGGGACGGCAGTTGAATATTCCGTCGAGGACGACCAGGCGCTGATGTCGAATCGGTAGTTGTTGAGCTAGGTTTATCGTTCAACGATAGAGTGAGAGCGTGATTTGTTGCGGGGGCAACTATGGAGGATTTGATTGAAGGCGGTGCTGCAGTGGCAGAAGCTGTCACGGGTGTAGTCGAAGGAGCCGATTGTTCATTCTCGTCGCAGTTGCTTGGCACTGAAGCAGGCGAGGCAGAAGCGGTATCTCGAGAACTTTCATCGGATCCAGCAGCGGAATCGGGTATCGTGGCGGCAGATTCGCGTCGAAGATGGCTCTCGAGTTGACCAGGGCGATTGGATAATGAAACGTTCCCAGCGCGCGTACGCAGTCTCTTTGGAAAGGGCTCGTCTGGGCTGGCGGGAGGTTCGGATAGAGAAGAGCTGCCAGATGCCCTATCGCCGCCTTTGTTGTTTGGTGGTACTGGATCACCCGAAGCAGGAGGCGTAATCAGTAGCTGTGGTTTTGCGTGTGGTTGACGCTTCCCCGCCATGGCTGCTCTTCGAACAGCCCTTCGATAGTGCTCGTCCAGTCCTTCAAAAAGTCGTTTGCGGGCAGCTTCAGGACTCAGTGATGGAGTTGGTAGATGCTGATTGTTTTGCACGCCGGTAAGCTGGCGGTTTGGGGGTCTGTCCTTGGTAGCTGGAGGGCTCTGTTCGTCCATCTCCATCTCGTCGTCATCGCTTGAGCTATCACTTGTGTTGTCTTCACTGTTACAGACGTAGATCTCAGGCAAAGGCTCAGAATCCGAGCCTGATTCCTCCTCAGACTCAGATCCCCACTCAGACTCGTCGTCACTGTCCTCCTGTCGAGATCTTTTCTTCCTCTTCCCCCTCGTCGCATCGATTCCCTTCTCAACACGCAACCATTCTCGAGCCTCGAGAATGATAGGTCGAGTAAGACGGTTGTGCGGGTCCTTACCCTTCGCAACGTTCGTCTTGAGTCTCGCTAATACATCTTTGATCTCAACGTTTTTCGCATCGCTAGCAATACCGATGAGCGTTGCAAACTCTCCGATAAACGTTTCAGCCCAGGACGCGGGCGCGAAGCCCTTGACGAGTTCGTGCGGCCATTGGCCTGTGTATTCGTAGACGCGCTGCGCGGAGTGGGCTGACCGGCCTCGACTGTAAATTCTGTGGTCGACGCGGGGTGGTGCCATTTTTGGCAGGCTGCCTGCAGCCTCAGACTGAGAAATATCAGACAAGATGAGATTGCCGATGGAGAGATAGTTTGGATGAGTAGTAAGGAAGTGAAAGGGATCAAGCGATGATGAGTGTCACGTGTCGCGTGTAACAGGACTAAATAGAGTGGAGACGAGCCGTCAGCAAAAAGCAAACAAAGGGAAAGGGCGGCTGGTAATTTGCCAAGGAATGCCACTTCCCGTTTGCCAGCAATCTCACGGGTTGTTTGGTTTTTGTTTGTTTGTGAGACAGTGATTGCTTTGGCCCTGTTCCAAGAGGAATATTGGTGGGTGAGAATTCACTTTTGACTGCCGTGTCACGGTAACCATCTCACGTACCCTACCTAGTCATGATTTATGCCAGAGATGCAAAGACAACTTTCCTTTTTCTCGACTAAACATATGGCTTATTCTTTCTATATACTCTGTTCCTTCCGTCTCTCATAAACTGTCTTCTTCAGAGCCTCCAATGCCGCCACATCCATCCCATAAGCAGCATGAGCCACGTCCCAAGGACCATTCTTACAACCCTTCATCCGCTCAAGAGTCTCCATCTGCACAAAAGGAACAGGGAAATCATCCGTTGTAAAATGTAAATAACGTCTAGATAAGTCTTCTTTGGTACCGCAGAGCTCTGCCCAGCTTGCCCGAAACTCTGTGAGTCTAGGCAGGTCATCCCTGATCTTGTCGAAGATGGTGTTCCACCTTAGGTCAAAGGTGTAGTATTCCCTGGCTTCATTACTAAGCCATGGATCTTCATTGGAGTTTTTCCAGTCATCGGTTGATATGCCCCATTCTTCTTCTTCGCCGTTGAAGTGGAGGTGAGTCACTATCTGGCAATCGTCCAGATGAAGCGTGGTAAGGGACTTTTGATCAAGAACCCAGTCCATTTGATCGTAGTACCCGATAGCATAATAGTCCAGTTTGAGCTTCTTTAGTTTCGGGAATTTGAGACCTTTACCCTTAAACCGCGCTGGCAAAAGTCCCCATTCGTACTGGGCCCCAATAGAAAGTTCCACCAGTTGCTCCGCGATGGGCGCCAGTATTGTATTGCGTAGAATACCATCGAATTGGAATTTCTCGGGCAATTTAAAGTCTTCATAGTTTAGGAAGCTATTTGTCTCCTGCAAAATGTTCAGATCAAGGCGCTCGATACCTTTGAGCAGACCATTCGAGAGTACATCAGGTGGATGAATGTTTTGAAGATGATTCACCCTCAGCTCCCGGATAGGCGATATCCTCTCACCATTCTCCTGCAGACCACGTGCTTCTCGTTGTTTGACGGCTTTGTATACAGCTTCAAGGGCGGCTTTGCGCTCACCGGGCATTTCACGATCGTCAGCGGTACCATCGTACTCATTCCAATGACTTTCCTCCCCACGACACATAGGAGAGAAATGAATTTCAAGAGCCTGTAAATGGTCAAGCTCAATGATACGATCAATAGCGGATGTGAATGCAGGCCATTCGCCGTCATGTTCCCATTTGTCCCAGTCATAATAGGAAGGACCTTCGTCCTTGCGTACATCGTCAGGCCATGTATGTATAATAACGCGCTTCGCGATGTTTCTGACGGACTCTTGTCCTAGGAGTTTGTGCCATGCCTGGAAGCCCACTGGTGTTGTGATGCAGTTGTTGTAGAGGATTATGGTGCTGAAGGTGTGCTTTGTTGCGAGTTGGTTCCATCTGCGGGCGACTAGGCGGGTCTGGTAGAGATCGTCGTTTTTTCGGTGGGATGTGAGGTGACTTAATATTAAGTCGAGAACTTCGTTGGGTACTTTCTCCATCTCTGCCAAGTAGACAGATTGTGATTGATTGGCGAGAGTGTCGTTGCTTGATGCCGTTGAGAGAAAAGATAGACAAAGAGGGGAAAAGAGGGTGACCTGTTGGTTGCACAGGGCTGTTGGCTGGGAGGGATTTATTCTAGGCAGCAGGGATGCCAAGATAGTTGAGCTCGCTTACTGACCGGTAATCAACACCTTCGAAAATCATACGCTCATCACGAACAGTTTGTTGACTGTTTATGTCGATTTCGTGACATCTGTCTGTGATGGACTATCAGTGTAAGAATTGCTATTGCTATCTACTCAGTCCCCAATTCGGACTCGACCAATAACAGCACTAGCTTGGGTGAGATGGCCGAGTTGGTTATGGCGCCAGGTTAAGGTTAACCTTAACAACTAATTTCCTGGTGGAGCAATCCTCCTGGGTTCGAGTCCCAGTCTCATCAGTTTCTTTTTTTGTTGTCATTGACAAGTCTTTGTCTTTGAAGCGATGAGAAAGGCACTTCCTTTTTTGCAGTCGTCGTGGGTAAGCCTTAACACGCGACTGAGAGTTGACAGTGTGCTCTGTGTTTCCTGATTTGCTGCATCGTTGCCAGTTAGTTCTCATCGCTTTCAGTCATACAATGACCCCCAGGTCTGCTGTTTCCGATTGAGGGTCTGTAAGGTTGGTAAAGCCATTTTGTGCTGATCGTTTCGAGAAACACGCAGCAAAGAAAACAATTGTTGGCGACGGAAACCAGTCAGATTACTGTTCTTTACAGGAAATGAAACAATTTAAGAATTTCACAATCTTCTTGGGCAACTTGAGGGGAGTCAGGCTCGTTGGGAGTCAGACAAACCGTTCCATCCTCAACACCGCACAAATCGTCTGTCCTACCCTAGGATCAACACCGCAGCCAGCAAAAGACCAAGAAATTGCGGACTGATGCAAAAAAAGAATCGAAGACTCGCGTCTTATCAGTTTGTGCGACCGAGGGGAATCGAACCCCTCTCTAACGCTTGGAAGGCGTTAATGCTAACCACTACACCACGGTCGCTTTTGGATGCGATTTAGAGAAGTAATTGGATAATATAGCCTGCACAGCATGGTGTTGAAGTGGGCTCCCCACACCCTGACCCGCCAATCTCCGTGAATCTCACTTGCTTCAAACATGACTCCAGCTCAAAACTGCACCTGGCTTTCGGTCCGAGCGACCCAGTGGAGAGCCCGTCCGACCGGCGTGATAGAGGCTAGTATCGGCACCGAAAAACATCAAGGTCGTGTGGCCCAATGGCAAGGCGTCTGACTACGAATCAGAAGATTCTGGGTTCGATCCCCAGCATGATCATGGCATTCAATCAAGACACAGCGATCCTGTGTCCCAGCTTTTTGTCTTCTCCTTCGAAAGCTTCTTCAACGTGACCTCCCGGAAGTTCCGGAGCAAAACTACGGGTCTCGCTTTCACTTTTGACAACGACATGTCGATGAACAATTTGACCTTTTCGAGAAGAAGGTCTATCAAAGCGTACAGAAACAACAAATTGACAATCACAGATGGTGACCCAATGCTAACCAAGGTTCGGATATCGATGGACAAAAGCTTACTTTGATGAAAGGGTATTACAATTAATATTCTATCTAAACAAAAGAACTCTACGCAAAATGATCAAGCCTATTCTGTGATCTCCTCGCCTCATCTTCAGAACTATGCTGCATCAAAATCGTCGTGTTGACAGTAATGCCCGGCGACTTATCTGTGCTCGGCGCAGAAACAGAGTGCGCCGTCGCAGACTCCTTGAACAATTCATCTTGCGAATCATTGCCCTGCGTACCGCCCATAACATTCGTCGTGATGCGGCTCTGGTTTGTTCGCCGCGTTTGGTTGCGGCCTGTTGAGGAGAGCTCGTAGCGGCCGGCGTAGTTGGAACCTGTTCGGGCGGAGGACATTTGGCCGAGGAAGAGGGTTCGTAGGGGAGGAAGGCAGGTTGCGATGATGGCAACGGCTGTTTCGATCATGGAGACGGTGCATGTCAACATTGTTTCGTTCTTCTTGGAGTAGTAGGCTCGGATGACTAGAAGAGTTAGCATGGTTTGTAATTGAGAGGTGGTTGGACGTACTGCTTGCGATAACTACTAAGAAACCCAGGGCAAAGATGGCAGCGACACCGAACTTTTGTTTCGTCTTCATTTGGAGCTGCATAACCATGGAGATGGGTAGACTGATGATGGCGATGTCGGTACCGATATTAAGTAGAACAGTCATCCAGTAATTCCTCTCGCCTTCTTTGGGATCGCATTGGTACGCAGGGTCTTGCGACCATCGCTTATCGTGAGGGAAACACTGGAAAATGATGTCGAAGAAGATAGCCGCCCAAAAACACAGCAGCAGTCCCAGCGTAACATTGTAGATGGTTTGTAATTTCGTTCCAGGCGCGGCGAGTCGTTTGTAAAAGAGGACGAGAGCGATCTTGATGGACCAAAGCGACGTAACGTAGAGAACCGATCCGGGGATAATCATCTATGCAAGTCAGCAATCATCCCAATTGTTAGCACCATCAAACGTACCTGCATCATTCCCTTGAACTGTTCCGGCGTAGCACCACCAATATTTGCCATACCCAAATTCCACATATGCTGCTGAATTATAAGATCACCTATCAAACAGCACGCAGAAAGAACAATGAAGCCATCATCAATCTGCAACGATCCAAGCTTTCGCACACGGATCCACAGTCTCAAAATCAGAAAAAGACATGCAACGACAGTACTGATGTACCAAGACACCTAAGAGATCAGTGTGTTAGATAGAGAGCATCATCATCAAGCATTGCACATACCACTTGACCCAGACCCTCAGCCATTGCAACGTCGATCAATCAAAAGTAAAGTTTATTTTTGCCCAGGTGGAAGGATGGGATGCACGTCAACTTAATATTATTCCCAGTGTTTTGGTAGCGGCCCCTGAAGATGCATGCATTTGGAAAAAGTAACGAGCAATCGGCTCATTGTGTGCCATGTTCACGCTTCTAACAACCAGAAGTCGTTAGACGACCGAGGAAACTAGTGGCTAGACCCAAAGTTAAAATGTATTGCCAAGTGGAACATTTCATGTCGCGCCCTCCAATCGTGTAACTGAACTGCTAGATGAAGACGGCCTAAGCTGGGGACCGAGTGTCAAGCCTCGGGTTGTGGACCACTAAGGCCGAAGCCATGCCCGGTATTATGACGGACTTGGTGTCATCACACGTTTTGTTAGTCACTAGCATCAAATTCTTCCAATATTATAAGAGGACTGTGCCCTCGCATGTCTCGGCAGCATTTTTGAGAGTCTGAGAGTGCGGAAAGTGCCGTCCGCTTACAAAATCTGTGGCGAGTCAAGGCCTGAGCTGCCACCAGCTGAAAAGCATTCCCGCGCCTCCCGTGTTCACTAGTCTCCCACTAAGCTCGTACCTGTTAAACCCTTTTCCGCCCAAAGTGCCTGACCTTCTCCTTCCAGAAACACACCATGATGATCGTCGTAAGGTATCCAATCCTAGCAGCCCGATCGATAAGTCGCTCTAAGCGAAAGCGACAGGGTTACATTCGCCGAATCTTCGGGACAGTCTTCCATGCAGGTGGATGAGTTTGCCGATCGGTACTTCTTTCGGCCAACTACCCCTGCAGATATTCTGTCTGCAGGATTTGCGATCGTGAAACGGAGGAGAATGATGCAACTGATCTGCTACAACAGGGACATGGGAACATGTAGCCAATGCCACTACAATCTCATCATTGTTTGAGATAAACAATGAAAATGATGCATTGATCATAGATGATGATGCATTGATCTGGTGGCTTGGAGATCCGTCCCGTGAAGGCTTACAAACTCCCCGACGCCAGGCACAAGGGCAATCTCAACGTCGTAAAATTCTTCAATGTCGGACCTCCGGGCACAACAATAGGTCCCCTTTTTCTCACCGTTCGAGAACTTCGCCAAACACTTTCCACGCATGACTCGGCATCAAAATCGACGGCTAAACCTTGTGGAAGTGTATTTGCCGAATCGCCGTTCCCCATCAAGTTAGACTAAAGGACCTGGCGAGACTAGTGATAGTTTGCCGGCCCGACGGCCATGAAGAAATCTGGACGACCCGATGTAACTCTCCCTCAAGAAATAGAACGTCTAGATCTACAGATGCTACGATTATTCCCAGTAAATGTTGCATTTGACGAACAGAGTACCACCTGAAGTGGCACGTGAACTGCGGTTGATCTGACTCTTCAAGGTCATGGTTTCTTAAGATCCCGGATATACAGACTCGATGCTTACCGTTGACTCCACTGCCGTGTTCCCCATCAAGTTAAGAGTTCCGCGACGCCCCCCTTTTTCGGAGATTCCAATACCTTAGCCTCTTAATGTCACCAACCTTTTAAACCACCTGCAGGACACTTCAATCTTCAATCCACCTGCAAGTTTCAGCCTTCTTCACTTATCCAAAAACATACATCACAATGGTCCTTCATAACAGTATCTTCACTCTGGCCGCGGGTTTGACCCTGGCTGCTGGTTGTGTTGCCGCTCCTCCTCCTCCTCCACCACCACCTGGCGCTTCCGGTGCACCATGCCCGCCTTTGCCACCTGCTGCTATCGGACAAGGCAAGATTGAGGGTTTTCGCGATGAGCACTGTAACGGTGTTTACCTGGGTGTGCCTTTTGCTGCATCCACAGGTGGACAGAACCGGTAAGTCTACGAGTTGATGTCCCATTGAGAATCGAATACTAATATCCTGCAGATGGAAGGCTCCTCAAGATCTTCCCAAGTCTGACCGACCTTTCAAGGCCAAGGCTTATGGTCCTACCTGTCCTCAGGCTGGTGGCGATGCCTTCACTCGTCAAGATGAGGACTGCTTGAATCTCAATGTCTGGGCCCCCAAGGATGGAAAGGATCTACCCGTCTTCGTGTACATGTACGGCGGTGCCATGGTCACTGGATCCTCCAGCAACCCTCAAATCCAGGGCACAAACTTTGCCAAGAACGGCGTTGTCTACGTCAACTTCAACACCCGAGAGAGCATCTATGCTTCTCCTCACTCTTCCGAGCTCAAGGAGTCCAATCCCGAAGACACCCAGAACTTTAGCATCCTGGATGTTGAGAAGGCTCTTGACTGGGTCCACAAGAACATCAAGGCCTTCGGTGGTAACCCCGACCACATCGTCTTCGGTGGTCACTCCTCCGGTGGTGTCCAGGTCGACCACTACCTCTGGAACCACCCTGACACCTTCCTCAAGGGCGCCGTCGAGATGAGCGCCAACGCCGTCTCAGGACCCGCCTACGCCCCCGTCGATGAAGCTCTCAACGCCGTCGCCGAGGAAGTCGGATGCCCCAAGGCCGGCAACGCTCAGCTCGAGTGTCTTCGTGACGTCAACATCAATGAGATCGCGACCAAGAACTTCAACTCTACCTTCAACACCTGGTTCACTCCCGTCATTGACGACATCACCCGCTTCTCCGATTACCCCGCCCGTCTCTCCTCGGGCGGTTACGCTTCTCAGGTTCCTCTTCTCACTGGTACTTCCAACGGCGAGGGTACCATCTTCAGCCTTGTCTACGGCGCTGAGAACAGTGACTTTAGCTCTTGGATCAACACCTTTGATGCTGATAGCGCTCATATTCCTGATGCTGATCTCATCTCTGCATACAACCCCTCTGATTTCGCCAGCGAGTCTCTCCGCAGTGGAGCTCAGTACGGTGATGCCCGCTTCAACTGCCCCGTCGATTACCTCCTCGACCTCCGCAGCGAGTCCCAAAAGACCTGGGTCTACCGCTTCTTCGGCGCCTATGACAACGTCGTCGGACCCCCCAACACCGCTCCCACCCACGGCACCGAAGTCCCCTTCTTCCACGGCGGCAACGAGTGTTTCTCCGCTCTCCAGGGCGTGACCTCAGCCCAGCAGAAGCTCGCTGACTCTATCCACAAGTGGTTCGTTGCCTGGATCAAGAACCCTGCTGCCGGTCCTGGCTGGAACACCGTTGACAACTCTGGCGAGCTGGTTAAGCTCGGAGTTCCTGGTGATGAGCTTACTCTTGAGAAGGCTACTCGTGGTGACTTTAACGGTGTTTGCCAGGCTGTGTACAAGCCTAACATGGCCAAGTACCCTGTTGTGCAATCTGTTTCTGAGATTGCTGCTGAGCTTTTGGGTTAAAAAGGTGGTTGATTATGACATGCCTCCGAGATATGAACAAAATATTTATAGAATGATAGATACGGGCGATATACGACCAGATTAGAATAATACTTAATAGCTTTGGCTCAAGAACATGTCTTTCAGAAGTGACCACGACTATTTCCATAACAACACAGGCTTAATCACCTTTCCACTTTCCATATCCGCCATAGCATTTTCGTAGTCATGGATGTCGTAATACTTGATCAGTTTCTCCAAAGGCAATGCGCCTCGTGAGTGCATACGTATAAGTTCAGGAATCAACTAATCAGGTCAGCAAGTCAAGCTTATTATGACCCGAAGGAGACTTACAACTGGTGGATGACTGTCGCCCTCAGAACATCCCACATACTCTTTTCCATACGTCAGATGACCCATAATATCAATCTTGGCCTTCGCCCTACCCCCAGGCGCACCAACAGTCGCAGCTCTCCCTCTCATGCCCAACGCCGCAACCATAGTCTCAATGATAGTTGGAACGCCAGTACAATCAACCGCGAAGTGGACACCAATGGGAGGACAGATTTCCAAGATTCCCTTGACGATATTCTTTGGGTCAGGTCCCAACACTCCATGCGTCGCGCCCAATTCTTTCGCAAGCTCAAGCCGACTCTGTTGAAGATCGATGGCAATGATGGTACCTGCCCCGCGAGCCTTCGCAGCCATGACAGCTGCCAAACCGACAGAACCTACTCCATACACAGCGACAGAACTTCCAGGCTTGACGTCAAGTGTGTTGAAAACAGCTCCTACACCAGTCTGTATGCCACATCCCAGCGGCGCAAAAAGCTCGAGTGGTGTTTCTTGGGGTACTTTGACGAGACTTGTTCTATGAACAATGGTATATCTCGCGAAAGAGCTTTGACCGAAGAACGTGCTGTACATGGGTTGTTTCTGGCCATCTTTCATAGTGAACATAGCTGCTGAGCCATCTGGGCGCTTTCCACCGAAGTTGTAGAGATTGAATTTGTAGCAGTATGCTGGATGGTCTGATGCGCAGCCGGGACATGTTCCGCATGATGAAAATGATAATAGGACTTTGTCACCTTTTGTGACATTGGTGACATTAGGTCCTGTCTCGAGAACTACTCCACCGCCTAGAAATGGAATTAGTGATGTATGGTTGTTGCTGATGAGGGAAACTTGCCTTCATGGCCGAGCACGGCATTTGGAGCACAAGGCAATTTTCCACTCGCGCAAGCAAGATCTGTATGACAAATCCCCGAGGCATGAATCTCAACGAGGGCTTCGTCAGGTTGGAGAGGGTTTAGATGGACTTCTTGGAGCTTGAAGTGACCGTCAAGGTTTGGTGCGACGAGAGCTGGTGTTGTTCGTACCATGACGATCGATCTTAAGGTGTCTTGTTCAGTGCACTTTTGAGAAAACAGTATCGAAACTTTTAATAGATCCCAAGAAGGAAATAGTGCGGGGAGATTAGCTAGGTTCCTCGGTATCAACTGCCTTTAAACGATTGGGAGGCTGGCCTGTCTTTATCCGGGGTAAATGCCGGTCGGGGTCGATGTGGGGGTGGAGTCGCCACTGCGCCGCGGATGAGGATAACCAAAAGCGGCAGGTGATCAGCGGATATGGACATTCTGAAAGCCTGTGATCAAGTCGTTGACTTGGAGCATGCTTGTCTGGTCGTATCTTGTTAGTATAGGCTCATCCGAAGAGCTCGGCAATGTTATCATTGGACTTGAAAGACGGTCGACAAGTAACTTGGCAAGCAGCCAATATTCAGGTGAATGACGCATGAAGCCGACTCTTCGCCAGAGATCATCTGGTGCGACGTCTTGTTTGTCCACCATGACGTGTGGCGGAGACAAGGAAAATTCGTCTGAGTATGTTTCCCAAACGGACTTCCAGTTACTAAGTGCATTGTAGACAGCTTGGAGTTGATCATTTCCACCGAACGAGTTTTGATGTTGGAATATCAAAGCATGGAAAGCTGGACCTCAAAATCAGTATCGCAAAGAATTACGAAGCTCTTTACACATACCTGAAACGACAGCGAAGAGATTAAGCGGCCCAAGATCAGCAAAACATTGCTGCGTCACACCAGTAATCGAACTCCTACAAAAGCTCTCGACCACCTCTCGAAAGGTAATGCTATGGATCAGAGCAGACCTTGATTGCCATGTATACAACTCTTGAAAACATTCGTCGCTTGAAATCGCTTGAAATGCTGCCTCTGGAGATGCTAGGTGCATTGTCATTTCTTTGATGACCATTCTCGGTGGAAGGTTGTTGAAGATCACGAAGGCGTGGTCCAGAAGATAAATCCAAAGGAAGATACTACACCTGGAGTTAGTAGATTGGAATTGGGTGTGAGATTGTATTTACCGAATAAGCTGTTCCCTTGCTGCAAAGCCTTTCCAATCAAAGTTCTCATGGAGACAGTCTGGGTGTCTAGCTGACATGATACCAAAGTCTCTAGCCATCTAAGACCGCATTAGCAATATCCTTCCAGGGACTTGATGGATCGGCTTGAAATACAGATATAACGGTACTGAACCGAAAGCGTCGTATTCTTCTTTTGCTCGTCTCAGTTCCCTCCCATCCTTGGTAGAGACAGACCATATAGGCTGCTTGAAGAGCCTGAATCTTGGACATATTTCCGCTTGGATCCAGTCCTGGGGAACTTTGGCCATCTAGAGAATCATTGCAGAAGTCATCATCTGTGAAAATCATCTCTTCGACGCAATTAAACCACATCTTCGCTTGTTCATTATCCGCTTCATTCGGCGAAAGGCTTGCGCCTGTGAAAGTTAGTCTCAGAGTTCCTTCTACCTTTTCTGAATTTGAATACCTATCAAAGCCATCGCAGCTACCAATATCGACTTGGCCTTGGCTGGTTCAAATGTCGGACGATGTACAAAGTTTACATTAGGATGCCATATGTGCCAGTACAACGCGAGAAACTTTCGAAGATTCCGCGGAGAAAAGAATTGCATGCATGCTTGCTCCAGAACGGTGGACCACTCCAATTCAACAACGCTGTTTCGAGGTTTGACTGTGACTACCTCTTTAATGTTGAGCAGAATCTGATGAGTTTGGATGACGAGTGGATCTGCCAATGAAGAATCGCAAGGAATGTTGGTCTCTAGAAATCTTGCGACTACTTGAACTCGCTGCTCGTATGTCCTACAGTCAAAAGAGTCGACCAGGCCACTTCGTCTTGTGAAGTTGTCCAGGAAGTGGAACTTGTAGTTATCCAGGTTGTTGTCTTCGTGTATTTGGAAATTCCCGGCTGCCAGGCTAACAAAGTCCAACCAGTCTTGATTGTTAGTAGAGCCCTCGAGCATATCTGATACCGAAGTATAATTCCCGAGATAGTCGAACAAAGTGGTATCCCCAAACACCACCGTCGCAGGTCCATCAGCAATCAGCAATGGCTGGGTATCTGAACTTCCCACAGGCTTTATGGCAAGATCAAGAGTTCCAACACTTGCTGGCGCATCCGATTCGAATGAATAGTTGCACTCAACTTCCTTCCCGCGACATCTCTCGCACGGCTGCCCAGCACTACAAGCTTTCTTCTGCCTAACACAAAGATCACACGCCCGACGATTCGTTCTGACCTTAGCCTGACAAGTCAACGAATGTCTCCGAAGAACATCGGCTCTTTGGTAGGATTGATTGCATAACCCACATCGATATGGTCGGACGGCGCTGTGGGATGCTGTGTGGCGATAAAGATGTTCGCGTCGCTTGTACTTTTTCGGACATTGGGGACATGCGTAAGAAGCAGTGTCGGACATGATGTGGATTAAGGTTGAAGATTGTAAAAAAAGGTCACGAATTGAGATGGATAGAATGCAGTTCATGCTGGTTGCGCATCCGATCCGGATCGCGGGGAAGTGGGCCATCTTGTCGGAGTGGTGGTGGGAGGCGAATCGGGATGGATGAAATCGTCACTGGAGATGGTACGTACTTTGACGAGTATTTGGAGAAGAGCTCTCATGAGATCGTCATGTTCCCCAGATCTACAATGTGTGAGAATGATTTTTAGCTTTACGCTACCATCCCACATCCTTCCGCTTGCCAAAGTATGGAGAGAAATTCTATAAAATGGCTTCAAGATGCTGCACTACTCATGGGCGAAATCAGTCATATTTCATATCCCAATCTACTCTCCAATCATGCTGACTTTACAACTATTCTGCCTGGCGCTGGTCGCTATCTTTGTTCGCCTACTGTTCACCGGCAGAAGACCCAAGAATTATCCTCCTGGTCCTCCAACATGGCCTATTCTAGGGAACATCCACTTGGTGCGTTTACCGGTCTCCATTTGCTTCTGTACTAACATCAGCAGATGCCCAAGCGCGATGCGCACCTTCAATTCCGCAAGTGGGCAGACGAGTATGGACCAGTCTACAGCCTGATCCTCGGCACCAAGCCCTTCATCGTTTTGTCCAGCGCCCAAGCTGTCAAAGACCTTCTCGACAAGAAGAGCGCTCTGTACTCTGATCGTCAAGAGATGTATGTTGGACAAATACTTGGAAGCGGTGGACTACGACTGCTCATGATGGTTAGTATTCTTCATGTTTGGTAGGAACTGCTGACTCACTCTCACCTCTACAGGGCTACGGACAAACATGGCGATCGGTAAGTCTTACGAGTCACTCCCTCAAAACTTCACTGACATGCGCCTCTAGTTCCGCAAACTCGTCCACTCCCTCCTCAACGTAACGGCAGCCAAGAGCTACGTCCCCTACCAAGACCTCGAAAACAAACAAATGCTCTACGAACTAGTCACCCAACCCGACCAATTCCTCCAAAGCATCCGCCGCTACTCCAACGCACTTACAACAACCATGGTATTCGGTTGGCGCTCACCCATTTATCACGATCCCAAACTAGAGCAACTCTTCAACGGTTTTGCCGACTTCGCAGAGATCAACCAAACCGGCATCGCCGCGCTCCTCGATTCTTTCCCTGTGCTTCGAAAGCTACCGGATTTTCTACTGCCAGTGCAAAGAAAGGCTAAGGAGCTTCATAAGAAGGAGAAGGATTTGTATCTGAGTCATTGGCTTAAGGCGAAGAAGGACATTGCTGCTGGGACTATTAAGCCGTGCTTTTGTGTTGGGTTAGCTGAGGCGCAGGAGAAGGGTGGCTTCGATGATGATCAGGCTGCTTATATCTCTGGGACGCTACTTGAGGCTGGCTCGGATACGACGTCCAGTACTCTCTACGCTTTTGTGCAGGCTATGCTTCTGTACCCTGATGTGCAGCGCAAGGCTCAAGAGGAGATTGACAAGGTCGTTGGTAGGGACCGGATGCCTACCATGGACGACGAGATGGATCTGCAGTACATTCGCTCTTGCATGAAAGAGACGCTACGATGGATGCCAACCACTATCCTCGGAGCAGTTCCCCACGCAGTCACGCAAGATGATATCTACAACGGCTATCTCATCCCCAAAGGAGCAGGAGTCCTCAACAATGTATGGGGAATCCACATGGATCCCGAACGCCATCCCAACCCCCGACAATTCAATCCAGAGCGCTACGTCGACGATTTACAAAGTCTCGCAGACGCCGCAGCAAACCCCGACGCCTCGAAGAGGGATCAATTCACTTTTGGTGCAGGTCGACGTATTTGTCCAGGGATTCACGTTGCGGAACGAAGTTTGTTCTTGGGCATGTCGCGAATACTGTGGGCGTTTAATATCGAGCCTACGGTTGATGAGCAGGGTAGGCCTGTGCTTCCTGATCCTGATAGGTTGACGCAAGGTTTTGTGTGTATGCCGGAGGAGTTTCCGGCGAAGATCGTGCCGAGGTCGATGGAGAAGAGGGATTTGGTTGTTGAGAGTTGGAAGAAGGCTAAGAAGGAGGTTCTTGATCCTGTGACGAAGCAGTGGCTGTGAGGGGAGAGCTGATGTGGCTACGGTGTTCATGTAAAATTAGTCAATTACAAATTATTTGCTTTGATATCTTCAAGTCACAACGTGTCTTGGTCATCACTTGGTATCACAAGCTGATCAGACTGTACCCTTTTGCGTGCTATGATCTATGGTGATAGATTGACTGTTAAGCTGAGTCTTAGAGAATTATGTTCTGTCCGCGTGTTATAAATGGTGGCTTCGCGAAAGTTAACAATAACGACCATTTCCCTATGGGAATTGATACCCGCGCATG
>QHHG01000094.1:0-23730 GCA_004367055.1 Fusarium sp. NRRL 66335 | reverse complement strand
TGAAGGGCCTGAAGGGCAAGAAGGATTCTAGCTTTATTTGATGATTGAGACATGCTTGGTTGTTGAGAAGTTTCTGATTAAATAGAAATGTTGTAGAATGAGGGATTTTTGGGTCACTCGCTTGTCTGGGTCACTCGCTTATCAAGCACGTTAGTCTTACTTTATTTTCTATCAGATTATAGTTTTGATCTATAGAGAAACAACAATCTTCTTAGCAGAAACACCCTTGGCCAAAGTATTGATACCCAACTGCACACTCTCCAATCCCTTTCCAACAACCTCCGCTTCCGGAACAGCCTTAAACTTGCCACTTTCAAGCGCAGCAGGGACATAATCTCCAAACACAGCCTTCGCAACAGGCGTACCGATAATGCTCGTTGACATAATTGGCTGTGCCTTGACTTCAGGTACTTGCGATTGCGGACCGCGCACGCAGATAACTTTGCGCAGACCGTCGCCGTGGGCAATTGATTGAGAGGCGCTGGTCATGGCTTCTTCGTTGCCGCTTGCTTCCAGTGCACCAGCGAGTTTCTTGCTGGTTAAGAGGGATGAAATGTCCTTTGTAACGTGGGGGGAGTTGTATTCGAAAACATGGTCTGCGCCGAGGCTCTTGACGTATTCGTGGTTTTTGGCTGAGGCGGTGCTGATGACTTCGTAACCGGCTGCTTTGGCAAGTTGGATAGCTGATCCACCGACACTGGATGAACCGCCCCAGATAAGAACTGTCTCTCCAGTAGGCTCAGGGTTCATGGTAGGGAACTTCATTCCAAGCGTCGAATCGCCGAACAAAGCCCACGCCGATGTGGCGAGTGCCAGAGGGAGAACGGCAGCCTGTTCGAAAGAAAGACCATCGGGAATCTTGGATGCGCAATCGGCACGAATGGCCGTATACTCCTGGAAAGCACTATTCGCGTTGTCCTTGCTAGCCAACGAAGTCGCGTAACCGAGAACTCTATCGCCAGCCTTGAAAGCGGTGACATCAGAGCCAACAGCCTCTACAACACCAGCGACGTCTTCGCCGAGAATAACAGGGTATTGCTCCTCAGAAAGGAAGATTCCGACATATTGATTTGCGATGTCGACGGGGTTAATCGCGACTGCTGAGTTCTTGACGAGGATGTGGCCTTCTTTGACTTCAGGGAGAGGGGCTGATTTAACTTCGAGTGGTGACGTCTTTGCGGCGACGAGCCATGCAGCGTTGTTTGAAGGCATTTTGAGATGTTATAAAATTGAATGGGATTGTTAAAAAGTAAAGATGGAAATTCAAGGTTGATAATGGGAAAGCTCGATATTTACACAATTGGAGTCAGTGACGTCGAACATTCTCGTCATTCTTGGTAAGGAACGGGGTCACCGTCCCATCACGTCAATGGTCGGACCTTCGATCCATGATGTGATTAGCGGTGTAGAGAGTTTGATAGGTACCTCGGCTCATGCCGCTGTACGTAAAGTTCCATTGGGAGGGCCTCAGAATGTCAAGTTAGTGGATACGCCGATCCCGATTAGCGGGCGGTTATCACGGTGGAACGATATGATCTTTGGTGGGGATATCGTGTTACTAGCTGCTGAGTAATGGGGATGGCCTCAAAAACATCCTCACCATTGTAGGTCCTTGACTGAATTGTTGTTAGATTTGAAATCCGCGGTAATGCGATAGGAGTATTGCTTACCTGGTGGAGGAGTTATGATTGTGTTCTGGAGACCAACATCTCCCGCCTCACATTCCTGTCCCACAATGGACAGCGACAGCTGCTTCACATAAGCCATCGCATCTTCCGAAAGGCCCTGGGGTGGCTCCATGATCTGGTCTACCGGCTTGTGTTCAATGATGGTTTCCTCTGGCTCCTCAATTTGAGCTCTGCCTCTACCAAACTTCCACATGGAAATGTTCTTTGGAAGGATGCCTGCCCAAGTCTTGCTGGCCTTCAACTTCGGTTTGTCTTCGCTGGAGTTGGATGGGGACCAGGTCTTTGCCCTTGTTTGAGTCTTCGGGTTTTTCTCCTCTTCCTTCTTCCAAGGTGATCCCTTTGACACGAGCGAAGACCGGAACGAGTCAACATTGACACTTTCTGGAAACCCATGCTCGGCAATAATCCAAGGCATGTCCTCGCTCGAAGCACCACCCTTCGAGGCTTGAATAAACGAGTAGATATGCATCGTCAAGCAAGGCCACTCTTCCAAATGCAACCCAGTCTCCTTCAGCACTGTGGCAACAGTCTTCAAATCCATTAGATTCTCGAGATCCGACATAACATTCTGGGCAGCATTCTTAAGTGCGATCAGCTCTAGGTCAACAGCAGCCGCATAAACCCGAAACGCGGTTCTGAGCTCGAGACGATTTCGTTCTTCTTCAGAGTCGACGTCGAAGGCCAGCGTTCGGTATCGCCTCGACCGTAAGAAGTGGATTACTACTGCGCCGACGTCGTGGGGGATTTCTTCGATGTTGATGCTGTCGAGGGAGTTGGAGAACAAGGATTTGGAGCCGAGGCGGGATGCGATGCTGGGGCATTTGGCGAGGGCTTTGCGGGAGATTAGGCAGGGGCCTTGACTCTGGAAGAAGATCCTGCAGACGTCATCACCGTACGAGCTTGGAGATGTCAGCGTGTGTCTTTGCGAGGGTGGGGGGATACTTACGCAGCTGTGGGGGGTTTCTTGTCATCCGGAGGCATGATGAAGATGTTTTATGCTTATTTTTGATGAAATCTATGATGGTCCCGAGGCTAGTATCGTCAGCGTTGATGGTGTAATGGGAGGAAGAGGAGTTTCTGGGACGTGAAGATGTCAAGGATTTTACGGCAAGAAACAAATGCTTCTTATGCAAATAATGAGACATAGCTGATCATGTTAAGTTTCGTTTGCTAGGAAGTATAAACATGATTAAGTTCTTCGGAAGTCCAAAAAGACGAAGCTCACGGGCAAAGGAAGGACTGAATATTCCGAGGCTTGAGTACCGATAACGACAGAGTTTACCAAAACAACAAATCATCGTAGGTCAAACTACACACGGGTAACCTTGATAGCGAATCTAATCCTCCGATCCACTCTCCAGAACATCCCAAGAACCGCCCTTTGAACTGGGCGTCATCTCCGTCACAGATACTGTCCAATCCGATGGAGTGTCGTCTGGGCTAGGAAGAAGTGAGTGGCTAGGATCAGAATCACGACCCAACCACGCCTCTACCGTATGTTTGCCCTTAGACTTGGCGACTGCCATATGATCAGTCTAACAGCCCTACCAAAGCTTAGCAACCTTCTGCATCAAAAAGGTACATTGACTTACCAGCTTCATCATCAGTAAACGATACCTCGTTGAAACTCCCTGTGGGTTTCTCCTGTAAGGCCTCAGCCATCTTTTTCACATCGAGACTTGGTGGTTCGGATGGGGGGTCCTCGGACAACTTCTGTCCTCCGCTGGGCTTGTCCAGTCCTTCGCTGCGGAGAACCTCAGCGGTGCTTTCGAGGCTGTCCAACTGGTTCTGATCTCTTCTTAGGAGCCTCCCTCCGCGAGCACGCTTCTTCTTCTTCAGAAGCTGAATTTCGATTTCCAATGCTTGCAAGGGAGATGGGTCCCCCGGTTCTGGGAAGGACTGTTGGTCAACTGGCTTGGCGTCATTTTGCTTGGCTTCTTCAAGACGTATGTTTTCTTCCTCTTCTTCCTTGCCCTGGTGCTGCAATACCATTGTCCTGAGGGCCAGTGTGCTGAGAGACCTGGCGGGGATCAGGGCGGCATGAACGTCCCCTATGGTCTCTCCTGGTGCACCAAACTTGGCACTGACCATACGAAGTTCCAGGTATGAACGGAAGTCTGGAACCTGGCCAATACTGATCTTCGAGTCTTCCATTGTTTCAAAAATGGCTCGTAGACTAATTTTGTCGGCCAGTCTCTCCACCTCCTTTCCTGCTTGCAGTCGGAGTAGAGGTAGCTGAAGAGAGTCAGCGGCAATGCAGACCCGG
This sequence comes from Fusarium sp. NRRL 66335, assembly GCA_004367055.1. Lineage (NCBI taxonomy): Eukaryota > Fungi > Ascomycota > Sordariomycetes > Hypocreales > Nectriaceae > Fusarium > Fusarium sp. NRRL 66335. Next base: position 19,776 of record QHHG01000094.1, on the reverse strand, counting down.
AGCCCTTCTGCAAGATTGTGTTGGTCCATTTCTATTTCTGTACATCCATCGGCGGCTTCGAGACACTGGTAGGTACCTGTGTATAGGTAATGAATGATGGCGTGGCCGGTGTCGTGCTCGAATTCCTTCAGGTTGACACACCGATGCAAGGGCTCATATGGGTTGCCATAGATTCGTGCGTTGAGTTCGGGGTGGCATTTGAGGACCAGGCAGTGCACCCAAGAGTATTCTCCATCTCGGAAGAATACCTTGTAGATATCGTCTCGATATACGCTGGATTACAGTCAATAGATGCATCTCATCAGCCAAGAGACAGGCCACTTACGACTTGGTATAGCTTGAACTCATTGCGCAGCTGTGTGGCAGAATGAGGATGTAGGCACGGAAGAGCAAGATTGAAAAAGGGAGAGCAGTAGAAAGGCGGCACTGGACAATTGCCAGCCCCCCTCTTCTGACTGTCATCGTTGTTTGTCGCCCAACACCACTTTTCCATGACGCGCCATGGTCGGCCTCCCACGTCGGCCACCAAGCCCAATTCATCGCCAACCACATTTCCATGTGATCAATCTCATTCTTGCAGTCATCCAATTGAATTCACAGCCCGTTTATTCTTGCGGTGAATCTGTGTGTTCTGCATGAAGGGGCATTGCATAAAGGTGTTTGGCTGCTGAGACTTCACTCTTTATAGTGGCGTTCCGGGGGGGGGTTGCCTGATTCATTGAGCGGGGTGACACAGATGTCAGGAAGGCCAGGATATAAATTAATGTATCTTTGGTTATCGCTCTGTGTTGCGCAACGCGTATGGATCTCTGCTCGGCGTGTCTTGAATTCTGGGCTCGCCGTTTTTCTCGTTTGCCTGCAGTCTTCACCGACCAGTACCACAAGGCGACCGTCACAGCCTGTCATATCCAGACCGCACGTCTCATTCTAATCAAGACATACAGGAGAGGTACTTCTAATCATTGATACTAACCCAAGGGCCACCAAGAACAACTTAGCTTTATCTTTTACTTTATCATAAACATCAATGGATTATTTCATTCATAGTAATAGATAAAGTAAATAAAGCTAGGAAGGTATAGCTGCCAGCCTTTTAGCTTACATTACACAAAAACTATCACCCTATTCCTGCTCAAGGCCTCAACTTGCGGCAATTATGATGCATCTATACCTTTTTCCAGCTGTATTGCGCATTGCCTCTTTTGAGCTGAGGCAGCTATCGGCAAGTTTGCCTGCAGTACCAACGGGCATGCTCGGATGAGACCTGAGCGTTGTTGACTAAACGGATTTTTTTATTTGTCAAGCCACATACTCTGACGTGGCATTATGGCATAGGGTCTGAGGAAGTGAGGTGATACCGTCCCCCAGTATGATAAGTCTTGGCATTGTCGATCAGACCATTGTTACTTGCTTTGATCCCAACAGCGTTTCCGCCGTGACTTTATATAAATATATATACATATTACAGTTATATATAATTGAGATAATAAAACATAAAAGTATTGTTGGTGATGGGATAATGAAGTCCTGTACTCTTAATCGTGAGTGCTAATTTGATTGGTTGGATAAAGATGCAAATGTCGTCGAGTGATAATACCACTTTCTCAATCCATGATCGGCAGATCAGGCTTACGCCGCGCCGCCTTGCAAGGCAGACTTGGTTGTTCGGCGTGATCACAACTGTCCAAGCCTTCTTGTTGCTTTTTCTTTCTGTTGTCTTGATGCTTAGTGCTAGAGGCACGAAACGCCTGCTCTTTCATATTCCGTGTCACCAACAAGTCGAGTTTTGCTCTATCCACAATCTCATGCTCTTTCGTCCGCAAAGTCTACTGTATCATGTCGATTGGAAAGCTTCAGGCTGCCCTTGCTCAAGCTACAAGCGAAGTCACTGTCGCTGCAGCTAACATCAATTTCGATTTCTGTCTGGTAAAGTATGAAGCTCCGGAAGAATACCGTCCCATAGGAGAGCTTCTCTCTGCGAGTCGCAAAGAAAATGCCGAAGCGGGCACCAGCCATGTCACCGCCCGTCGTCTGGCAGCCCTCTTTGATGGAATCTGCCCGGACACTCCCAACCTCATCAGAGCATATGGTGAAAGGGCCTCCGAAATTTCAAAGAAAGCTCACAGTCGAGAGATAGAGGAGTATTCGGCATCTATGTTTGGCTCTTACGCCGGTATCGATGCAACATCCATCTGGGCTGCTGCTACATCGTCGCGTGGAAGGCTGAACGGCGCAATCCATGTTCATCTTCTGGCATGCGTACTGGCGTTGATGTTCAATGCCACAGAGGCTATATCCATATGGATTGAGCTAGCAGATGAGCGACGAAAGGCGATTGCGAAGAGTTGGGAACAAGAAGAGGACATACCCTTTTCTACCGTCGCTGCAGCAGTTCAGCAGGGTCTTTCGAGATCTCAGATTGCCGAATGGGACTCCAGCGCCCGTGCATGGCTTCAAACAGCCGATTCTACAATGGTGAACAAACAAACACAACTTCGACTAATCTTGAAGAATGTCAACCTTACATTGGGCCCAGATACTATGGTGTACTATAGTGTCGTTAAAACATGGGAGAAAACACTGAGAACTATGGAGAGGCTTGTCTCGGGCGTTCCGCAGGAAGTTCAAGACGGTTCGGCAATTCTCGGTCTTGCTGCCTGGCATATCTATCCCGACATTCATGTTTTTGGAAGCAGGAACGTTCAGGTCTGCATGAATGACCCGCTTGTGGCTCCAGGAGGTGTCCTTTCACTTGGTTGTTCGCCATCGGCTACGACACCTCTCAGTGGTGTTACATGGTCCCTATCACTGGCACATTTGAGGTCCTACGGCCAGCCTGTCAAAAGGCATGGGACCTTCAAGTCAGATCCCAATTTGATCTCCTTTAATGATCTGCTACTGATCACCCTTGGTTGCGTCCTATCCCGGTGGGGTGTCCCAACAGATCACACTGCAACTATGGGAGCTATCAAGATCATCAGCCTTATTTCACGAGATCCCTCACAACATCTTCCAAGCCAGAAACCTGTTCCGTTGTTGGGGAGACTTAGCCAAACTGTGGAAGGCTTACGCTTATTATCTGAGGCAGCGAGAAAGCTTCCCCACGACAAGGAGACATTACTACCGTTCATTAATCTCGGGAGAAACCGGACCCAATTCATTCCTCGCCGCACCTATATCAACCAGATGACCCAAGGTTTCATTCGACCATTCTTCGGCCTCACCCAAGTTGATATCCTATTACAGTCTATTCAACATGCGGATGGGAGGATTGAGTTCCTACGGCGTATGGCCGCTAAGTCGGAAGAATTACAAAAGCACACCTGTATCATTCAATATGCCGACCAAGTTGACAGGGATCAGAAGGTTTTCAGTTTCGCCACGGTCTTCGGCCACTCTTCCGACAGCTCCATACAAAATCAGGCTCCATTGGCTAAGAAGCACAATGCCTCACATACTCGATGGATACACCCTCTCATGATTGATACGGCAATTACCAAAGACACAGTCTACGAGAATACCGACTACTTTCTGTACGCTCCTTCCCCGGCGCCACACCTCACGTGTACCCTCAACCCCGAGCGCTCTGATGAGTGCGTTCTCCAGTTGTGGTATGGAAAGCCGGAGCTGGCCGCAATCTATATCTTTCGAAACCAACAACTTCCGCATACTAAAAGCCCATCAATCACCTATGGAGATCTACTGTGGTGTCTTGAGTATGATCTGCTGACGCCTGAACAATGTCTGCTTCAAGCACATGATGGTGTTACGGAGACATTGAGAAGTCTCGCTGTGGCCCACAACGATGGTTTTCGAACAATATCCGAGCCGGTCATCCAGCTTGATACTCTCAATAAGCCATGGATAGATGCTAATTGTATGTCTGAGTTGCTCAGCAACAAGCAACCATCCCCTCACGATCCGCGATCGGGATCCCTCCGGACCATTTCGATCTTCTCGTATTTGGTAGCCGGTCACGATATTCTACCTACCAAGATTCCTGGCAACATTATTGGCATATCGATGGGCAATTCAATGTTTGTTCCTAAACAGGTACTCCACAACCTTCCATATTTGAAGGTTTCTCTTGTGCTAACTGGCCACCAAAGCTACTCTGCGACCCGCTAACGGTTGGTAATAGAAGCGCGTTTACACGCATCCTGGGTAATATAGGTAAACCGGGTTTCGTGATGTTCTTCTCTGTTGAAGAGCCTGAGCTACCTCCTCCAGACAACACATTCTGGAGGGTTGCCAAGGCGCAGAAGTTCGACGGGGCGGCTGTAGACCTCTTCCGCAACACCTCCATGCATCTCTCATTCACCAACTGGGAGCGACCCTTGGAGGGTTATAGTTACAGGGGCAGTCAGGATGTACAGATGACTCTTATGGAATGTGTTATATCGATTCGAGAAGGGGGGAAATGGATTGGCGATGTTGACGTGATTCCTGCGCTTAATAGTTCAGTGATCTATCGGATAGGGTCTCGCAGCCTGTGCGATCACTTGGAATCGGAGCCTCCAGATGCTTACATGACGTCCATAGAAAGCTGGGATGAACTCCGAGACTGCCATGCGGGTAATGTCGTGGTACGAGCAAACGGAAATTGGCTAGCTCGGCTGGCAACGACAGCGTATCTGGGTCAGTACGCAGAGAGAGTCCAAGGCAATATCACCAGAATCACGGTCTGTCCTACTTCCATCTGCTGGAAGTGTTTGAGTCAGCATGTAGAAGAGTTTCCTTCAAACGTATATATCTACTAGGTTTAGGGTATGGATTGGGGTTGGCCAAAAAGTAGATCGCGTGATGTCCCTCCTTGCTTGTTGGTTGTTCGGCCGGCTAATTAGTAGGAGTTACTGTCCGCCGCTAAGCACTTTATCTGGTGGGCGATGCAGTAAAAGCAAATGTGTTTCCGGTCGGGTCCTTTCGCTCCCAAAAAGCGTAGCTTTTGATAGTGAGTGTCCAATAAACCAAAGTAGAATAGGGCGTGTTGTTCAGGTGTATCACTTACATGTTTCTTGTTCAAAGAACCAGATTCGTCCAAAATTTCGCTCGCAGGTTTAGCAAATTGTTCTTGCCTGATATCGGTAGAGTTCGCAGCAACAGACTGGTTCCGCGGCTCCTGTTCCGCGGGTTGTTTGGGCCTGGGATGGGCGATTTGACGAGACCTCCATGCCTCCTTGTCTTGAATTGGGCCATTCTTCATCCCTGAGACTAAAGTAGCTTTCCGTCCCTCGCCTTCATATCCCTGACATCACGCAGCTCTAGGCGCCCCCAGATAACGTTCTCCTATCCTCTTTAGGGCCTTTTCTTCCTCCATCATTTTCCTAAATCGGCGGTTATCTTGCTCAATGGCTTTTTGTTGGGTGTCCTCGGCCTCGAGGATTGCATCTTCCGCCAGCTGCACACTGTTCATTGTTGTAGGTACATCGTCCATCTTCGGACCGGTGTCGTCTTCCGGCTTGGGCTCAGTGGAGAGTTTCATCAGCATGAGACTCTGTAGCAAGATCTTGCTTATGTTGCTGGGAGTCTCCACCTTAGCCAGCATGTCTTTAGCTTCGGCCTCGGTTGCCTTTTGGACAAACGACTGAACTTTGAATCGCAGGTACTCAGCGATACCAGGTTGTAAAGTACCAAAAGGTGAATTCGAACTACCCTCGACAACGGTGAGGATTAATAGGAGATTGATTTGCTCTCCCAATTTGGCGATCTGTAGTCGAGCAAGATCGCGAAGTCCAGGCAGTTTCTTGTCCACGGCGGTGGCATAAACGCGGATAGCTGTTCTGAGTTCTTCCGCGCGCCCCCATTCGAGTTCAAGACGCCAAAGGCTAAGGGTTTGGTAGTTCCCGGTCAGGAGGAAGTGGACGATAACATGCCCTATACCGGAAGGAATATCAGTCAGATCGAAGGCCTCACAGGAGGGACCGCCAGATGTTCCAGCCTCATCGTATTTCCGTTTACGGGTCAACTCCTCATAGGGTTCGACGACATCAAAGGGCACCCTAAGTTCCTTTCCTCCAGAGAAATGGAGCACGGCCTGTCGATCTGCATATCTATTTAAGGTTTTTTTGAAGGTCAGTCAATGTATTCAAGATATTCAAGTGATACTGACGATTTCTTAGGTCTGGTATCTTCTTTCCCTGCCATTTTTGATGATGAATGTTGCTGTTTGTTGAGTGCACATTCTCACTTCTACCTTGGAGGTCGCCCGGGCGGTAGTGCTGGAATCAGATGTGCGGATTAGTAATTGATCCGGTACCCGTCGATTCAACCTCCTCGGACCTTGCAGCAAGCATTTTAGTTACAGGTATCTTATAATGATGGAAACAAGTCTTGCCTTAGGCTCCTGAGTTCGAGGATCTTGAGGCAGATAACCCTCAGCCTGACAAGCCCGGGACGCATCAAGGGAGGAACACAGATATGAGGCTCTCGTGGTTGGCGCCGAGATGCTGTGAATAGGTTTCGACATCTCCTTGTCCTTTCAACTTTACAAAACGAATCGGTTTCAAGAATGGAGAACGGCCTTTCTAGATCGTAGGCTCTCATCAAAATAGTTTGCCATTTCTTATCTTATTTACATTTCGCATACATGGATTCCCCAGTACTTGGACGTAGTCAGGTCAACACGATCGTCTTGGACACTATTGTTGACTGATCCAACCATTTCCTCTAGGACTTCACAAAATATATGCTGTAGTTGGTGGTATGTTCAAGGACATACTCGATGTCGCTCAGTGACTCAGGATTACTCTCGGGTCGTGGTAGTGCAGTGATCATGCATAGCTTGCCCCTTTCTGACGTATGGTTGGAGTATCTGCATCTCGTCATCGAATCTTTTCTGAACAATAGGTCTAGCAAGAAGATCCAGGGCTATGCGTAGGCTGGCTTTGCCTTGCCTAGGATGATATCTTCCTGTCAGCATCGGTCTTGTAAAATTGAGGGAACTGCACCTCTAGTCTCAAGAATCATTTAGCGGGCTACTGTTGGAACATCTTTGTAAAAGCAGGAAACAGACTGCTATCCTCATTTAGATTCCAACATCAGATTAATCCTGTGATCTACCAGTAAAAATTACAACAATAGTAAGCACTTCCCCCAACGCCTTCGCATACTGCCAGGGTCACTTTCGTCCAGCATCCACACTAAGCTAGATCAACACAATTGCCTGAGATACCAACTCGAGTGTCTTGGCCTCATCCTCCGTTGCTTCCAGAAAGTAAGTGTTGAATCGGGTGTCGAACTCCAAGATCGCTTCGTCACGGCTGGTCTCGCGTTTCGGCGCTACATAAATAGCTGGTGAGATGCAGGCCTTGATGCTAGAGCCTTCGTCGGGTTGAAAGGAGGGATCATCGAGCTTCATGTTTCGCGCGTCCCAAAGGTCGTTTGGCTTGAAGAAAAAGAACCTCAGCCGGTTCATGTGCATCGTCAGGTCCAGCTTGAGCGCCAGAGCTTGAGAGAGAACACTTCGCAGGTGCAAGATCGTCGTATCCACATCAGATTCGGGAAAAAGCATGTCGAAATCGCCATCCGGGTCTTGTTGTTGTGCTGGCTGATCCCCTCTTGTCGATAAGAGACCCTCCAGGTTTTTCGAGATCCTGTCTGCCAGATTGTTCGCAGTAGGTTCGATCATGGCTGTTTGCTTGTCGCGCGCGAGTTCTTTCAGCACATGGTGATCGGCTTGGTGAAGATCCTCGGTTCCATCTGCAACATTATTAGCGCAGGTCATTCTGGAATCGCCTATGCTTACGTTGAGCAACAATGTACTTGCGGTAGAAGTTGGTGTCCTGCGAGTGTACGTTGAAGATGTGGGGGAAAACAGGCTCGAAGATCAGCTCGTTCACAGCCGCTGCGACAAGTCCTCTGAGCAGGCCCTCCTTCCGAAACTCTCGGTTGAAGACAGAATAAATGCATAGGCGTACATTTCTCCCAAAGGTCCTGGTTGCCCACGATTGTACTGATGGCCCAAAGTTCGATTCAAGGCCGGGCAGTTCATCGCTTATCTCCTCGTTCGTAAGACCGAAATCCCGTATAGCATTGCTCAGCGCGAGGATTCTGCGCCCAATATCTCGCAGGGACAGTTCTTCTGTCTTTCTGTACCGTGACTTGTTCTCTCCCATCATTGCTCTTGTTGCTGCGAGATGTTGTTCAAGGTTATGTCGAACATTGGCGTCGGGTTTGCATCTCTGTAGAGATTTGAGTTCCCCCTCCAGTTCAGCTATCCTTTCACGCTGGGTTCTGATCTCCTCCTCGCATAGAGATCGCTTTCGTTTCTCCTCGAGAAGATCAATGCGCAGCGATCTGGGAGAGTAATCCAAGACTGGGCCAACCATGCCGTGCTGGGCATGTGTGCTATTATCAGGGTCTTGTCGACAATTGTCCATCTGAGTCGTCTCACCGATGGGACCCGATTGATCTTTGGTCGGCGTTGCCAAGGAGAAACGCCGGGGTGCCTTGTGTAGCCAGTTTGGCTGCAAATGAAGTGCGTCGATACTCCCATCCTCTTCGCGACCCGGATCGCCTGGTGTTGGGGGGCTGGAAGAGGCCTGAGGATTGGCATCAGCCGTGACTCCCTGGGCCGTCTCAGTGTCCAAGTCCGATTCATGTCCTGTGTCGCTTGTGTCGTCCCAAGCTTCATCATTGGCAACATCGATAGTTCCGTGAGAAGAGCCAGGTGTGGCGACAGTATGGGCTGGGCTATCAGGGATTCCGGGCTCTTCGTCTTCCTGGGAATCACTAATCGTAGTATCTTCAGTGCTTCCCGCTCCGTCAAGTTTTGTCGGGCTTGGGCGGACCTTCTGATGTCTGTCAATGGTTGGAGTGCAAGTATTCTCGGTGCGATTTACTTACTATGGTCACCAGACGACGTCGTGTCGGGGTGAGTTCGGTGGGCAGAGCCGAGCTTCCTGTGGTTGGCCTAATCTCGCGGACTCGATCTCGTACACTTTGGATAACTTCCAAGTCCAAATTCAAAGACTCGATCCCCACTGTAAGGAGACACGAGTATGGCTTGTGGGAATACTTACGCCTTTTGTGTTTTACCCAGATGTCGAATGCCTTCTTCTTACTCCTCTTTATGCTGGTTCCCAGCTCTTGACTGAGCAGTAGTAATCCCTCCGTCCGAAAGTCTTTACCGCTCTCCACGCACCATTCAATGTACGCTAAAAGTACTATAACAGACTCATGGCTCCACGTGGCCGCTGCTCCTGCCCGGGGATTGACAAGAGGGCGAATCTCAAACTCATCATGAGGCGCAACTTCTTCTTCGGGTCCCGCTTCGGTTTCGCTCTTGGTTTCGTATTGAACTTCGGCATTGTTCTGAGTCTTAGGCATAAGAGTCCTGTTTGTATCGGTTTCCTCAAATTCTTCTCTGTCCATGTTTGTTGTGGTGCTCTTGTACGTGCTTCGAGCGATGGTAAGGTCACTTGAGAGCTGATGAGTTCGTTTGGGTTAAGAGGAAGTGGGCAGATGCCGATAGATAGACAGGCTGATCAGAAAAAAGGTGAATGGTAGAAGTGTGTAAGATCAAGAAGGCGTCTATCGTTTGCTTAACGCCTGTTGTGCCCTCAGTGGTCGACCAGTTGATGTTTGTTCGAATGCAATCGAGGTGACGTTTGCGCTATGCTGTACGTGAAAATCTTTTCTTGACCTGCAGAGAAGTGAAAGTAAAATGAAATATTGGATTGATAGAGTTGTATTCTTGCAGTTCAGTGTAGGTGGGTAATTCATTGAACCTGCACCTGCACCTACACTGGCAGTGCAGCCAGTGCCTGTCACTCCCTTACTACAACGCGAGTAATTAATTGCCTTAGCCAAAGCATGAACGTCTATCTTCCCTTGTTTACTTCTCCAATGCAGTGGATATCGCCTACGGCTCTGCCCTCTCCTCCAGACTCTACACTTCCTCATCTTACGATCAGTCTTTCTATCTCAACTGCATCTTGTATTCTCTCTGCATTTCTTTCTTTCATATCCGTTCCCTTTCTGCCTCCGCATCACAAGCGTCCAGCATGCCTCCTCCTTATCGAAAACGCGGGCAGCTGGTCGTCGCGGTGGACTTTGGCACTACCAGCACCGCTGTTTCATACGTCCTAGTTCCAGAGGGGACTAATCCTCAGGATGTCAGTCCTGATGCGATTGAGACGATAGATAATTGGCCGACTTGCATTCAGTTGCGCTCTTCGGAACCCATGCGGATGGAGGTGCCAACGGTCATCACGTATCCAACCGGTTGGGACTTCCAGTCCCGGACTAACCCTTCTGCTGATGATCCACCACCTATTTCCTCTTTCGATGACATGATGAGAGAGATGCGCAAGAGTCCTCGCGATTCTTTCGGTGGGTTGACCAACGATGCAGTCGCGCAGCCACGATGGGGATATCAGGTACACAGAGACTTGGGTCTTGTTTCAACACATGACGACCCCTCCAAGCGTCCCGCTGTGAACTTCAAACCTCTTTTTGGTCTTGTCGAAAGTGAAAGAGAACTTCGAAGAGATGGCACCAACTCGCTCAGAGACCTTCACTCACGAACCCCCAACCGGCACAGGATTACCCTGAATGACTTGCACCTCCACGTCACCGTCGACTTCTTCGTCTTTGTATTGCAACATACGAAGAATGAATTGGAAGCAAAGGACTTTGACATCACTACGACGGAAGTAGTTGTTTGCGTTCTCGAATCATGGAGCTCCAAGGTCCTCCGCAAGATGCAAAGTTGTGTAACTGCAGCAATGAAGCATGTTCATTTCCCAGGCATAGACCCCAACGATAACTCTATTGATAGAGTCTTCATGGTGACTGAACCAGAGGCTGCGGCGACATACATGCTCACTGGGAGAGGGGACATTAGAGTATGTTCTCTCTGCAGTTCTAAACCTTTGCTAATACGTAGGTAATTTAGGAATCCGAGACGTTTGTGCAGATTGATGCAGGTATAGTTTACTAGAATATTTCCATCCCGCTCACTGCTGATCATGCTTCAGGTGGGGGTACTGTTAATGGAAGTACTCACAAAGTTACCGCGCAAGCACCATTACGACTCGAGAAACTGGTTGTTGACCCTGACAGTACGCCTTGAAAATATCGCGCGGCTTTCAATGCTCGAGCTCACACAGTCATAGGCGATACTTGTGGTTCCACTCAGCTGAACGCAGGCTTTCGAAAGCTTTTGCACCAGCTTCTTGACGATGAAACGTACTTGGAAGACGGTCAGACTACCATTCAAGGTATCGTTGAAGGCTTTGTGTTCAAGGACTTCGAGTACGACATCAAGAGGTCCTTCAATCTCAGTGAAAGGCCGGTTGGCTATCATCGAATCCACCTCAAGGGGCTGCGAAAGGGTGGGAGGCCAGACCTCAACGATAACGAGCTCGCAATCAGCCGGTGAGTTCCATCTCTACTATCTCGGGATCATAGAAGAGTCAAATACTGATGAATGTGATCAGGGAGAGCATATATCACATTTTCATGGACGTTTTTAAACGAGCTGCGAAAGTAATGACAGATCAATTGGACAAAGCCCGCAGGAAGCGCATCTCAGTTGACGTTCGTCGCTCCAAGCCTTTGACAACCCATTCGAGCACTCCAAGTCGCATGCTAACGCTGATTCACAGAAAGTGGTTGTCATCGGTGGTCTGGCGTCCAACCCGTCATTCCTGGCATACATGCAGCAGAAACTTGCTATGTGGAACCACAAGAATCGATCCAAATGCAAAATCCAGGTGCCAGACGAGATCAAAAGGTATGGTACAATCAGCTCTGCTCAAAGTCCATGTCAATAACAAGTTTCAAGAGGGATGGTGATTAATGCTGTCGCTTCGGGTGCTGTCCTCCGTGCGTTGGACAAGCGGAATGGTCCCAGTCGCCAAGCGAGGTGCAGCTATGGTCTCCTGCGTCTGGAGCCTCAAGATCCCGAAGGACGCAAAGGCACAATGAATGCGTTCACGAAAGACAGGTGGCTGCGTACTATCTACTGGGTCGTCCAAAAGGTTTGAAATTGGACACTCCACCATATAAATCTGCTAACATGCATAGGGCTCTGAGATTGTACCATCTGATACCAAGATCTACGAAGCCATGACACCATTCCCAATCTATGACAGAAACTTTCGTAGCAGGTTCCGAGGCCCCTATATCTGCAAACAAGATATCTATCTCTCAGACACAGCCTACAAGTGCCACCTGGATGAAACACATGACCACAACCAGGGTATGTCAGAGAGACACGAAGTCGCGCACAGAGACTAATTGTTCAACAGATGCCGAACACCTTGGATGTCTCGAATTCGATGTGTCGCGATACTACGAGCAGGGTCGTTTCTTGACTAGGCAAGCGGGACAAAACCACGATGGTGTAGTGGTGACAGAGCCACATACGGAGTTCCATTGGCAGATTCACTTCGTCGTCAGTGGTCTCAATCTTGCTTGTATGTCCCATCGCCTACCCAGTTCATTACAACCCAATACTGACCAGACATAGGTTGTGCTGTCGTGGACGGCAATATTGAGGCTGTTCTCAAGGTCAACATGGCCTCTGGGTTTGATCCATCTACAGAATAACCGTATCAGTTTTTGCAATTTCCTCATACAGTCGAATCTATAATGAGGGCGAGGATCCGAGGCACTCGTTGGTTCATGTGCCTTTCTTCTATGGTCGAGTGATCTGTTTTGTTTTACTGGGGGGTGTTTCGAGTAAGAACTCATGCTCAGAGATCGGACAGCCGGGTGTATATAGTTGAAGGATCTCAAGGAGTCTTTGTAATCACAGGACTCATGAACACTGGCTCTTGACCGACAGATGTTTGTCTAGTTTGCAGTCTCGAGGAGGAGTAGCGTACCTTCTATGCAGAATGGCTAATTGTATTTACTTGTTTACTATTGGTATGATCAGGCTCCTCTTTACCAAGGCCTGTCTAATGGGTATCAATTAAGCATATTCCTCAAGCCCGTACTCAGCATCCATATCTGGATCATCCTCATCGTATCCTCCATCGCCGCCAAATTCGTCATTGCCACCGCCAAACTCTTCTCCATCGTTAAAATCCTGAGTTTCGTCATATTCTTCCTCTTCGTACTCCTCCTCCTCTTGAGGAGCCTCGGCCTCATCCCCTGCGACGCTCTCATCGGGCGCCTCCACCGCATCGTCCCCTCGTGTGCTTCCCGCTTGGCTCGTCTTACGGCTTGTTGCTTCTGAGCCGGGGCCGCCAATATTCGGCAGGTCGAAGATATTACGGATGGCGTCGTAGTTGATCCTCTTGGACCAGGCGCGGTCCTTGGCGACGTTGACAGCTGCTTCAGCGGCTGAGCTGGCGGGACTGGTCTGGCCTTCACCCATTCGGGCGCGCTTGCGTCGCTTTCGTGTTTGCTTCGGTCGCTCGGCTTCAACCTTCTTCCGGAACACCTTCTCTTGGTGCTTCCGTAGCCATTCCTTGTTCTGATTGACCCAGATCATCTCCTTGATCTGGGCTTCTTCGGGTGACAGTAGACAGTTATTGACCTCGGGGTCATCGGCGAATTCGTCTTCTGTGACATCCGCTGACATGGAAACTTCCTTTTGGGGGCGTTGTTGTAGAGCCCAGACTGTGTGGATTCGGGCACGTTGCTCTGCAGTCGTGTAGGCCATTGCGTGTTCATAAGTCAATGGATCGTTGAAGATCTCTTCAATAACGCCCTCCAATTCTTGCTCATCTTGCTCCCACTCCTCGTTGATGGGTAGTTGGGGCTTGTCGCCTTTCCGGGTATTGGTGCTTTGAGATCCCCCATCCTCTGCCATCTCCTCTTCCAATGCGTCTCCAAATTCTTCAACCAGTGTATCGAGTGTTTGAACGTTGTTCTCTTCCTCATTCTCGTCGCCTTCTTCGCCTTCCGCATTCTCGTTCAATCTGGTGACGAGTGATGGGTCTTTGGCGATCTTGGATGGTAGGGGTGGAATGATGAAGCCGTCATCATCACGACGGTACTCGACAACTGGCGCGTTGGAAAGATCGGCGCCGCCTTCTATTAGTCGCGGATCAATCTTGTCGGCCAAGTTGTCATCTTCCTCCTCCTCGTCATCCTCGTCGCCGTCTCCGTCGGTTGAAGGCCGCTTCCGCTTCTTGTTCTTGGCGGCTAGTTGCTTTTTGTATTCGGCGGTCTGCTTGTAAAATGATGGTGGATCATGTGAGCTTTCTAGGAAGTCCATCTTCAAGAAGTCCTCCACCGACATCTGACTGGATTCAGTAACCTTGAACTCTGATAGACGGTTCTGGATTGTGTGATTGGTGACTTTGACGATGTACACCACCTCGCGCACTGTTCGTCGGAAGTTGTGCATTCGCGCCGCCATGAGCAAACAGGCTCCGCAGATACCAGAAGGCCGACGACCCATGACCATCCAATCTCGACTCATTCGCTTGACCAGACGGACAGCATCTTCGGCAACCTTGGCGGTGTCTTGGTGAAACTCCATCTTTGTCGCAAATCGCCAGATAAGATCCTCCGGATACACAGGAATGAGACCGTCGTTGCCGATTGGCACCACCTCATTGAGCTTCTTGAAAATTCGACCCAGCTTGAAGACGTTAAGTTGTACCAAATCCGCCAAATCGATAAGCATGACCTTGCAGGGCGGCTCTGCTCGGCATGCAGCATATAGACAGACAGCTGCAACACTGGCTAATGTGCGACCCTGAATGAAGTTTGCCATGGAGGCCAATTTGAAGACTTGTGTTCCTGCAGTGACCAGACTATCACTGACATTAAGTTGTTGCGCATAACCCTGCATCAATCCCTTTGCCTCTCGAATGCTCTTCTCCCTGTCCTCTGATCCACCAACTCGTCGGAACGCGGGACCCATGCTGCGAACACCCGCCTGATCGGCACCGATATAAGAACCGTGTACTACAGCAGCACCTGAAGAAGATTCTCCGAATGTGATTTCTGCCACGATATTACTGTCATCCGAAATACGACCACACGTTTGACATGTGCCATCAACGACGTTCGGTTTGGGACAGGCTTTGTTTGGACATTGTGGGCGATTCGGTCTCGCTAGTGCAGCATTTCGATTTACAGCAGCGACTCGTAAACTATTTGATTGGGCTGCTGAAGCAGCTGCTCGCCTTTCTTCTCGTTCGCGCATGGCTCGGACAGGGTTGGGCTTTGCGAATCGCGGTTTGGCGGCAGGGCGCCCCGAAGGGCCCGATTTTGGTGGTGTAAGAAAGGACGACATTGTGTTAGATACTGTAAGTATCGTGTAAGTGGAAGAAAATCTGTATAAGTCCTGCAGCAACCGACCTTCTGTACATCCCCCGGGCCGTCAAACCGGCCAATTTGAAGAGGCTATATATGCACTCCAGGCGCGATATCGAGTTCTGCTGGGCAAAGCGCAGCTGTATAAATCCAATAAGAAAAAAAGATTATCGCGATAAGGAAATGCGTAGTGAGAAGGGTCGCGTTTGGTAGGAGGATACTGGCGAAGAAAATCGTGAGTTGAGAGGGAAGCGGGGTGTTTTTTGTGGAAGAGGAGCCTTTATGGTCAAGTGGGGAAGACTTTTCACTCGCGCAACAATGCCCGCACCAAAACTGAGTCAGAGCCAAGGCAGTGATGGTTCGAACACCAGCGCGACAGTTTTTGGGTGGTCTATCCCCGTCGACTATCTTTCTTTGAACGGTATTTACCCGTCCTAAAATCGCATATCTCTTGTCAGATGATTCTCTCTCTCTGAATGGAAGATACAGTAAAAGGGAGAAAGGTCCTGAGAGTTAGTCTTTGTCCTGTTGATGGTCTCGTTGCATGGAATGGTTGGTGACGACCAAGTTCCGCAGTTTATCCGTCATCTGGAAGCTTATTGCCATGCACGCCATGAAACTTTGGAGGCATAAGAGACGAAATTATTTGGTCACTTTATGCTAGCTTAGACTAGCACTTAGGCTACTTTATTATAGTAGCCTAAGCCTTACCTCTAGAGGATAGATAATTCTTCTGTTACCCACCTGGTCCAGCGACAGTTAAACCTGGCTGCAGAAGACATGGGAGACGTAATTTGTCCGCCAGTGTAGGTATGTCAATTGAATGATTTGGCTACTACTTTGAAATTACGCTCTTTCCTTTCTTCTCTTAAGCTTAGACTCACGGTTTGTTGTACGCCTAGAGCCAGCTTTACAGAACACGCCGAGGCACAGGCACAGGGTAAGTGAATTGCAATCTGGAGGACACTCATGACGACAAAGAGTGCACTTCGTAAAAGGTTGACATTAACACTTTTCTTGATTGAATAGACTTCAAATAGCATCCTCTTTTGTCCCATAATATCCATGCCACAGTTCCTCCGTGTCAGCTGCCACTCTCCCCAACCCAGGCAAAACATCAAACGCCGTTCCAAAAGCAGTAATCAACCCAATTTCCCTCCCCACAGTAGCTTTTACCCCCAAGCTCCACTACCTGTCAAAAGACCATGACAATTCCAGAATTAACCGTAGACAAAGGCTTTATTAAATACCCTTTTTACCAATAGCTTCAACATGCATGGCGGAGTCTCCGCTCGTGTTGGTCCAATTACGTCAGGGTTGCCCCGCGGTTGACTGAAAGACATCGTTTCACAGGCACTATAAAGACATGACCTTGTCCCTATACATGATCAATAGAAGAATTCATCCTATACTTACCTACCGTTACTATTCGTGATACAAAATGGAAACTCCTTTTACTGTTAAAGCTAAGCCGGGCACTGATGTCTGGAAGCAGCCTCCTTCCACGGATGTCTTCACAGGTTGGTCTTCACCAACCCCTCACTCACACCAATTGCCCTGCCATCACCAGCCTCATAAGACAGACAAACCTCATCGTACAGACAAACTTCATACTAACTAACATAGCCCCTTTCCACGCTCACTCCATTGCTCCTCTAAAGCACTTTATCTCCGCAACAATCACCTTCCGCACAACATACGTCCACCAATACGACCAAGCGTGTCTCCTCCTCACCTTCACCAAGCCCGCCACCCCAGGCGCTCCCCGCAAATGGATCAAGACCGGTATCGAGCTTTACAACGAGCACCCGCGCTACTCAACCGTGACATGCGATTCATGGGCCGACTGGAGTGTTGAAGCGGTTGGGCCTAATGATGAAGCTGGTGTCAAGAGTGGTGAGAAGAGCGTTACAATCAAGGCGATGAAGGTGGAAGATGCGCTAGGCGTGTGTCTCTGGATCTACAGGGTTGATGAGAATGGCGAGAAGACGCCGCTGAGACAGACGAATTGGGTGTATGGTGATAATGGTGGTGAGGGATGGGAGCTTGAGGTTTCGGCGGCCGTGGCTAGACCCGATCCTCATAAGAACATCAAGGAGGACCTTGAAGGTACATTTGAGAAGTTGGAGGTCGAATGGGAGAAGCCTACCGCCTAAGTATACAGACATCAACAATTCAGCAAGCATTGAGAATACACAAGACATCACATTGCAACGAACATATAGTGAGGTGGCCGAATTTCTCATTACCTCGACCCTGACGGTGCAAAGCGCCAGGGAGGACCGTTCAACGATCCCAAGTTGTTAATAATCATCAAGATCGTAACTTCATTCTCATCGGCGACTTGCCGCTCCCAATAAACCATGCAAGAAGGATCTCCCAAAACATTCCATCTCCCCCAGCAAACAAAAAAACAGCATGGAAAGCAGGCCCAAAAAAACAGGACGTGGTTCGAGGTATCAGTCTCGATGCGAACCAAAAGCAACCAAAGGGGGAACGTGATCCTAGGTACTAGTCAAGGCTGGATGCATACGCAGTATGCAGAGTAAGATATTAAAGCCTTCCTTTCTCAAGGCGTTCCCCCTTGGTAGTGCAAAGTCCAGAGTAGGAGATGTTTTTGTATCCGTTTCGCGTTCTAGTAAGCATTGTTCAATCAAGAAAACACCTGTGCAAACGCGGAAGCCAAGAAAAACAGCCAACAAAACCAGAATAGATCCTTTTTTCTTCTTTTTTCCGTGACGGTGCAAATGCAAGCTTTGTGCCAATTTCGGTGACATTTGCTCGCGGGTATAGAAACAGCAGTCAAGCGTTCCAATCCTTCCCAAATCTCCCCCCATTCCAAAACTCTGGTGTTGAAACCAAAGACAGCCGGGTCTTTTCTAGTGGATAACAAAACGCCAGAGTAGGGTGTGTAGAGGAAAGGAAATGTCCCAGTACCTGGGTGTGTGAGTTGGGTATCAAAGCAGAGTTGTAAAATGACAAAACAAAACAAGAAACTCGCGATAGACGAAATCGCACAATAAAGGAGCAGAGGATGTGAGGGACTTCGTGTGGCGTCGGATTAGATCCTTTCAGCTCGTGTATCATCAAAATTCGGTCGGCCAACCTCGCAGAAGGGGAGTCATGTAATAAAACAAAGCTCCTTAGGACGTCAATCTGATAATGGAGCATGAAAAGCACCAAACGCCGAATTCCAACTTTTCCCATAAGCATCACTTTTTTTTTGTGGTTTTCTGTACTTTCGCGGCTTTGGCGGTATTCTGTTTGTTATGTCCTCCAGCGATGATCAAACACACGAGGCATCTGGAGGCCTGTTTGGTGGGTTATACATGTGTGTGTTTGGCTTGTCTTGAATCGCCTCAGACAGTCTTTGGCGTGCGAGCGTTGCTCACGTCAATGACGTCGTCAAGGTGATTACACATGGCCACAAACAGGTCGAAGAATAGCTTGCTGCCGCCCGCTTCCATCTCGGATTGCATGGTTCCGCTGCGCTTAAAGGTCTTGCGGCAGCGGATAATCAGGGCGAGGTAGTGAGCGCGCAGACGGCTGTCTGAGTCGGGTGTGTGGGCGTAGGCGTACTGAGCTGACCTTATAATGGTCCCGACATCGATGCCGGATTGCAGTCCCTGCTTGCGCAGGGCCAGACGCTTTAGCTCCTCAAGGCCATATCGGTCCGCGGCACAGTAGACGACTGTGTCGCGGAGGATGGCCATGTCGAGACTCGACAGATAAATAGTGGCTTCAGACGTGTCGCCTGCGCGGCCACCTCCAGTTTCGGGGTTGGGTGAGGTGTGAGGTGTACGTGCCTGGTCCTCTAGCTCCCAAGAGTTGCGCTGCTTGTTGTGAAGCAGACGTGGGTAGTAATCACCCTTGTAGAGATATTCGAGGACGGCGGAGAACACCTCGGGTTCTTCGTCGGGAAGGGAGATTCTTTTGCTCTGTGCCTCGAAGTGGTTTCCGCGCAGGGCCGCTTCAAAGAAGGGCGACTGGCGGAGCACTTCCTCGTGTGCTGCAAAGAGCCGGCCATCTCGACCAACCGTCAGGGTGACGATGGGCGAGGGTGCAGGCGCGGCGGTGGGTGCGGACTTTTGCGGAATAGAGTCCTGCTCGTTGAGCGATCTTTGCAACTTCGACATCTTCGTTTGATCCCGGTGAGCGCCCGATCTCTTCAGTCTCGCAGCCTTGTCGACACGGCCGGGGTCTTGCGACCTAAACGAGCGCTTGAACATGGCTACGGTGTGTATCGGAGGAAATCGGTAAATAAAGAATGGACTCGTAACGGGAATTTCGACGAGATAGAAATGTGAGGAGAATAACGACTCCTGGTTTCTTGTGTATCGATTCGACTTGGCTAGAGAGTGACGAAAAGAGCGTAGAGATAGAGAGCAAAAGAGAAAGAAGAAAAGAGAGTGACGCACAACAGAAAGATTGACAAAATGGGCCCGTGAAGAGAAATATGTCCTTCTTTTAGGATCAGACAAGACGATATCCTCCAGGTGAATCTTTGCGACCCTTTTTTGGTTGTGAGTGGGGGGGAGGAAGAGAGAAGAG